>OX453298.1:7256251-7608439 GCA_949710035.1 Crambus lathoniellus
AATGTTGTTAACTTACACGTTTCGAAGTAGCCTATATTTGGAACCATTGATTTATGTATGATGAACTAGAATATTATTTATAAGGATTTTTAAGTTATTGTCTTCGTGATTTCATATTGAGGTACCAACAAATGGCTTTTGAATTACGACATCGATGTGTTTCCATGGCCCTATATCAGTACAGCGTGTATCCAAAGTCAACATCTTTCTCTTTGTATATTTCTGGCAAATATTGTGACGAGCTGGAGTTTACTCGTTGTGAAATAAAGCAAAATATTTTAACTCTGGTGTCATTGAAAACAAAGACCGAAAACAAAGACCTTTACTTGCATGAAATTTGAAGAATATTTCCTTTGTAAGGCGATATGCTTAAGTTTTGTCACTTATTTAAATTAAAACCTTCTTTAAAGTTCAAGGTAACCAAATCAAAGTTTATTAATATTGAATGGTTTTATGAATTAGTTTTAAGATAATCAATCAAAATTTAAATGGTTATGATTTGATTCTAAGTTCGAAGGTGACGGTAGTTCCTTAGCAATCGTAGTTTTTGCGTAATCGGATATCCATATCATTATTGCCTGTTGTTTAAGATACGTAATATATGGTTTCTTAGACACCAGAGTCTAACTCCTAGTGTTGAAGGTAGCAAGAGAAGATTTAGGTATTAAGGAATTCTTTTCAAAAATATTTCTTACTTTTCGCGTGAAACACACCACAGCAAAGGGTAATTATGCCTTAAAAGGGGTCACAGTACAATATGATTCTTGTCAAACAAAGGCATGTAGCTTATACGTTTAAATATCTCATAAAAGACTAACATTGGCATGGTGGAATGCCGATCGTGATCTCTGGTTGGCAGTGGGAGTCACGTGGATCTAGATGTTTCTGGTCGTGAAGCATGTACCAGGTTTATTGGTAACGCGTGAGTTTGCAGGTTGATTCACAGATTTGGGTGTGGGCATGCGAACTTTTTTCAAGAGCGGTCGTGGTATGTTCTACCCAGAGTATGTATGAGCAAAGAATACTATAATATTACTAGGTACGTAGTATGAGTCTTTAGACTTGGGATAAGTACTGGTTCGAAGTTGTTGTCGTCTATTTATATCTATGTTTTTAGCGAGTTCTAGTTTAGCGATATTTTATCCATTGTAGTTTCCAAACATTATTAACCCTCAGCTGGAGTTGGGGGTAAGAAATGATCCCACTGAACTCTATTCTGTGTAGGTAATAACTTTTTTTTTACCCACCACTGGGTAGCACTTAGCCTTCATCACAACTTTGAGGTCAAGCCCTACAATACTGCGTCAAATTCACTTTAATGCTTTTCATAAAACACTAGATACATATCATTTTGAAACAATTTTCTGGTCCAAACAAAAGGACGTATCATTATTATCATACTAGTGGCTTCCCGCGGTTTTACCCGCGTGGATCCCGTTACCCTGAAATAGCGGGATTATATATGCCTATGTTAGTTGGGAACTTGGGAATAATGTAGCTTTTTATGGGAAAAATAATTTTACTAACTAAAAATTAAATGTTTCCTTATTATAATATACTAACGGATAATCCCGATTTACCCGCGTGGTAACCATCCCCGTAGGAATATCGGGATAAAATATAGCCTATGTTAAACAGGGATAATGTAACATTCTAAAAGTGAAAGAGTTTTGGAATCGGTCCAGTAGTTTTTGATTTATTCATTACATACATACAAATCTTTCATCTTTATAATATTAGTATAGATAGTAAGTAAAGATTAATGAACAAAACCCTTAAATTAAATGGTAAAAAAGAAGAATAACTTTTGTTACTACCGTTTAAAAACTTGTCTTGAAACATGTGCCTTGTAATAATCTCACGTAAATCACGAAACGGTCATAATATAGTCATGAATGACTCGGGACCAACATTGTTTTCATTAAATAAAATGAACACCGCTTTGGATGAAAATTAAGTTCCTCATTCTTTTTTATAAAAATTAATTCTTATTTTATACGTCTCCATTTCAATTTGAAATAGTTTATGATGTTACTGCTTCTATGCTTACAAAATTTCTAATTACAAAAAATGGCATATAGTCTCCAACTTCTTTTTTACATTAAAATAGGCTGTCATTAGGTATTTCACGATGACTCATGAGCACCGCTTATGTGACAATACGGCTCTTAACATTGTGCGTTGCACTTAATTTGAAATGGAACGACTTAGGCAACTATTGTGCAACCAACTAGTGTATGTAATGTAGACAATGATTGCCTGGCGCATCCACCGTGACAAGACCTCTGAAAACTTGTAGGTACAGACTACAGAGTATCAAGTTTAACATTGTTGTCCATAAGTGTCCTTGAGCGTCCTTGTCAGGTACCAAAGTACGTGGTTAAAGTGGTTTATGTAGAGCAATTATTAATTTAATTATTTGCTGTCTACCGGATTTGGTAGGCTATATAATTTAGTTACTTCTGTTTCCATCAATATGTGTGAGAAGTTCTCAATGACAGGTTTTAAAAAACAGTATTAATGCAATGTAGTGTAGCGTTAAAAAAAAGTCATGATATTTGGTTTGGATTACGTTGTTTATCATACATAATCGAATAAAACTGTTCTGTACTATTACAGTAAACATTTATATTGAATGGAGCAAGAGTCGTGATATTTGTTTCGGGACCTCACATTAACGTGACTGTGTCCATCTAAGTATTTTCGTAGAGGAAATATCTTGAAGTAGGTATGTAGGTATGTGCTGAAGCGATGACACAAGAGTCTACTTAAATTGGTTGTTCCGTTGTACATCGTGGTGACATCTGTCGATTGTGTAGACTAGACAGCCTGTTTACACAATATTAGTACTTACATACGCAAATGTAGGTGAGAAAACATTTGTTTTTAAGAATATCTTCAAAGACATTAAGCAATGCGTCTGGCGACGTGAGCCCAAATATTGCCATTTGGAAATGTGAATACCTAGGTAAGTATTCAGCCGGGTGCAAAAGCGACCCAAGTGATTACCGGCCAATCGCCCTTCTTAGCATTTTTTCAAAGCTCCTGGAAAAAAACTTGTCAATACCCGCGTCACTGAATTTCTTGAAAGCAACCATACTTTATCTCCAGACCAATACGTTTTTCGACAAGGCAAGTCCGCTGTGCATGCTGTTTCGGACTTAACGGAAACAGTGGCTTCTTAACTCGATAAAGACAAGAGGTGTGCGCGTCTTTCTGGATTTGTCAAAGGCGTTCGACATCGCCTCTATTCCCATACTTCTGAGGAAACTTGTCACGTTCAGAATCAGAAGGATCGGTCTTGAATGGTTTCACAGTTACCACGTTCGTCACATATATCCTATGGACTGCCCCAGGGCAGCATTCTCGGTCCCACACTCTTCATAATATATTTAAACGAGCTCTTGTCGTTGAGCATAAGGAATGCCCATATCATTAATTTATGCCGATGACACTTGCATCCTATTCCGGGGAATTATCAAACGGGGAATACCTACCTAGTGGATAGTAAAGGTTTGCCAATAATATGCTCATTGAATATTAATGTTGGGTTGCTTTACTGGAAATCAAAACACATGTAGTTTGTTATTTCAAAATAAAACACTCTCGTGATTGTTGTGAAGTATACTAGTTTAAATTTAATATGGTTATCCAAAGGTTTACTTCACTTAATAAATCTACAGTAATCCAGCACTTACTATGCAATAAGCAACACTCTCGATTCGGGATTCCCTCGTGAATATCAGCTTTATCCCTTCAAAGAATTATTTTGTAGTGCGTGCTTTGTTTTATCAAGTACTTTGTAAAACAAAATTAGCACATTAAAATGAGCTTTAGTTTAAATAGGTCAGGACAATAAACCTTAGTTACGTAGATATTTATTAGTTTTTTATTTAGTACTAGCTTTCCGCCCGCGGCTTCGCCCGCGTGTACTACACGACATTATCCTCAGGGATTTTGATATTGTTCGGGATAAACTACGTCACTTTCCAGCTCCCAATCTACCCCCGTACCAAAAATCACATCGATCCGTTGCTCCGTTTTGACGTGAAAGACAGACAAACAATATTACCTACTGGTTTTCCCATGGGAATATGATACTTTGATATTAAAAAGTAAAAGTAGCCTATTATAATCCTTCCCAGGGTCTCAAATTATGTACTTAAATAGGTACCAATTTCTGGCCGCAAATTAGCCCGCACTTAAAATGATTTTCGTATGGGAATGAGATTTTTCCCGCGGTAAAAAGTGTTATGTCTTTCCCAGGGCCTTAAAATGTCTCTATTCTAATTACACTTAATCCTTTCCATTAAGGCGCTACTCGGAAAAAGTATGGACTTTTTGATTTAAAACTATAGGCCGGTTACAGTTGTTACAAATCTAATAATAAGATATATATTTCTTCATACCTTTATCTAGATTCGTAAAGTTTCAAAAACACGATTTTATGATTTTGCCTCGACACTTTTTCTTTTCGAAAAGACCTCTAAAAATACGAAAATTCAAGATTATTCTTAAATGGGGTTACGTACACTATTGGAAATTGGTTTCATTAATGGACACCAATAATATTTAGGATCCGTATAGAAGCATTTTTTAAAAAATCGCTATAGTTTTTTAATACGAAGTAATTTTGTGTTTTTTTGCCTAATCTGCAAAATCGGTCTCGCTCCCGCGCGCGTCGTTTTCTCATTGCTATCTCGCTTCAGCATAACTTCCGAGTATCGCCTTAACTTATACTATCACCTTAAATACCAATGCCATTCCACAGCTATGCCCGTGCTAGAACTTATTTTACCATGGGAATGATCCTTATTCCCGCGGTAAAAAGTCATTCCTATGGTCACAAAATATGTCCATTTCAAGTTTCATCTGAATCGGTTCAGCCGTTTTGACGTAAAAACTGAACATACAGACAGACAAACAAACAAACAAACATACATTTTTGCATTTATTATAATATTAGGGATAGAAGAAATATGAATATGATTGGCCGGCCGCGACTACGTCTGTCCGTGACTTATTTAATTGGGTACATCACAAAATATCATGTCAAAAAGTAGGTAGGTAGGCGCTCTCTAACGTTATGCGGTATTAACCAATCCAAATGCAGCCAGAACCATCGGCTTATCGTGTCTTCCGAAGCTCCATATATTTTTGAACAGCCATCCCGTGAAAGACCACTGCGGAAGTCACATAACCTCAGCGATCGCATCGCAGGCCGAGCACGCTACCTTTACTTTATACCAAACATGAAAGTCAGATCAGTGGTTTAGGCATAAGGTTACGATACCTAGACAAACAAACAGTAGCTACTTTCGAATGAATAATATTCGAACATTCTCCTACTCTTGAACTACCATGCAAAAAATCAAGTCAATACTTTGATATATGGTACTTTTTAATGTGGCATGGGTTCTATTCTATGACAGCTAAAAACGGATTGAGTTTTCAAACATGTGTCAAAACAAAATTAAATTAAAAATCAAAAGCACTAAGGAGTATTGATATCAACTTCGATGCAAATTATCCCCAAAATAACTTTCTATCCTTTTTTAACCCTGTTAGGCGATGAGTTTCAATAAAATATGAAACACATCTTCGATTAATTCTGTTAAAGAATGTTTATGCAAAATTTGAAGAAGATTGGACAAAGGAATCACGTTGTCCCATACAAACTTTACCCCCATTTTTCACCCCCTTAGGGGTAGAATTTCGAAAAATCCTTTCTTATCGGATGCCTACATCGTACAAGGAACACACCCTCCAAGTTTCAGGTCTCTACGATCAGCGGCTTAGGCTGTGCGTTTATCCGTCAGTGATTCAGGACAAAGGATTTTATATATATAGATAGATTTGTAGTAAGGAAGATCTAATACCTACGACAGTACCTAATTGAAGTTATTCATTAATGAAACGTTAAATAGGGTTAGTACCTACACATTTTTAAACTGAATATTGTCACGATATTACTGGACTTCATAGAGCTTTGAGGAGCCCGTGGTGCAGTGGTTGTCGCGCTCAGCCGGCGATTGTTGAAGTTAAGCAACTTTCGTAATGGTCGGTCACAGGATGGGTGACCAAAAACTTTTCATTTCGAGCTCCTCCGAGCTTCGGAAGGAACTATAAGCCGTTGGTTCCGGCTGCATTTGCAGTCGTTAATACCCATCAATCCGCATTGAGCCCGCGTGTTAGGTCATGGCCCATTCTCCTTATCCATCCATAAGGAAAGTCGGTGCCCCAGCACTGGGGACATTAAATGGCTGATGATGGTGATGATAGAGGTTTGATAACATATTATTCTATGAACAAACAGCTGGATATCCATAGCTACTTCAAACTTGTATCTGTTTTAAATACCGTAAGTACGTTTTGTAAATTATTCACACATAAAGTTGACGAGTAAGTAGGTAAAATCATCTGATCAAATAGTGCGGAAACGGTGATCGTTCAAACATTGCTCAAATTGCTTGCTCGACAGAGGAACACAGCTGTCCAAGCAAATTATTTGTATTCGTTTTGTGTAATAAGTAACTGTTGCAGGTTGCTGGTACTCTATTTTGGCGTTTGCGCAGCAGGCTCGTTTAAGGAATGTACTTAGCTCTTTAAATTTTCATTGAATCTAAGCTAAGAAAAAAGGGTGTTTCATGTGAAAACCTAAACATTTATTGTATTGTGTTATTTTAAGATTGATACTTCTTTACCAATTTGGTAAAGAAAATGTATTCCGGAGATTAAAATTGTTAACGCATTCATACTTCTAAATGTACTTTTTAAATGTTTTTATTATTATAAAGAGGAAATATAAGATTTTTTGTTTGTTTGTAATGGATAAACTCAAAAAATTCGGGATCGATTTTATAATTCTTTCACCATTAGAAACCTTCATTCTTCCTGAGGACTTTGAGGCTATATTTTATCCCGATATTTCCTCGGTAACATAAGGCCTACCTACTCTTGAAACGCAAAATCCGGAACTTCGGTATACTCCTCCCTCTCACTCTCTAGTCAAGACAGAATCTAGTGAAAGGGGCGGGGCTAATTAAATTTCGGATTTTGCATTTCAGAGTAGGCTCCTGGTACCACCACAGAATTGGTAAGTACCACGCTCCTGGTCAAAAATAATGAGGTAACTTTGATGTCAGTAAGGCAAAAAACTGCGACCATTTTACTTTTAGTTGCCTAATATCTTGATCTTCATAATATTTAATACTTATAAGCTTCTTCAATAGGTACTCACATTACTGCTTACATCGCTAACCACATGCAAAGTATTCAGGGCACTTCCATATTGCATTGGACAATGGTAAGAAAATTCAACGCAGAGTCGTCTAAACTTATTACTCAGGCTTTAAGGCCGAAAATCGTTTGAGAGTGGAACTTCATTTTGATGTTTCAGTACAAGGCATGGTCCTTTGTGGGACCACAAAGGGGACCACGGCCTTGCTTGACGTATTGTGGTGGTCCGATTGTCCTGATGGATGTGATATGAATAAGGTATATCGATTATTGGTCCGTCATTGTTTCTGTCTACGATTGCGGAATGAGGTGTCATTTTATTGAAATATTAGCGGCGTCAATGTCTACTTGAAGTAGCACTATCCCTTTCTTTAACTAGGTGGGTAGTCACAACAGGGGCCAGCTTCCACCAAACCGGAGCGAAGAGGAGATGTGTTCAAACAACCAATAGAATTTCGTTATTTATGTGGATTCGGTATTCGTGAAACCATGATGTTGGAAATAACGTAATTTTATGGTTGTTTGAGGAGATCCTCTCTGCCTTAGTTCACCAGCCCTTACTATGAGTTAGAGCGAGTTAGCATGCTGTTAAAGTAAGATCTCAGTGGTGGAGGATTCCGGGAGTAGTGCAATTCCATCTTCAGCCTTATGTTCACGTAACATCAGGTGTGATGATCGAAGGCTAAGTGCTAGCTGCAATAATAAATCCCTTTTCTTCCCGTGAGGGTACGCAGTACAGCCAGGGGCAGAAGGGAGCCCTAATTTGAAACCGGAGCTTGGGACATGAAATGTATCTTACTATTCTTAAAATCATTATAAGACTAGCCTTCCGCTCGTGGCTTCGCTCGCGTAGACTACACTGATATTTATCCGGGATAAAAAGTAGCCAACATCACTCTCCAGCTTTTAAACTGCTCACCATATCAAAAATCACGTCGATACGTTGCACCGTTTTGACGTGAAAGAAGGACAAACAAACCCACAAACACACTTTCTCATTTTTGTGGATGGATTAACGATTACACCAAACGTAAAATACGATGTTTGCTTTGTTTACGGTGTTCATGTAGTAGAAATTCGTTAATTTAGGCACGCAGCATAAATTCTGCTCTTGACCCGATTCTTAGTAGTTACATGCGTTGAATCTTAAACATATTTTGACAAAGTGCGTATGTCTCCCGCAAGTTTCTTGACTCTATACCTACACGTTATGAACGAAAGTATTATTTATAATTTACATAAGAATGTATTAATTGCTAGATTGTCTTCACAAGAAATATGCTAGATATGATTATATCCAATGAGTTTGATATCCTCCGCGTATTTTTTTTTCATACCTCATATCACCTTTTCGCACAAAAGCTAGGTTATTTGCTTATTCCTTGGTATAATGTCCCCCTTTATAATCCTAAGCATTGCTATCCTAGAGCCTGTCTCACAAATGAGCGCTTTCAAATAATTTCTTTAGACGATGAGTCAAACATAATTATCTGTTTTGGACTTTTCCCAAGCCCAATTATTTGAATTAACTATAAAATATCGTTATTTATCTGCAAGTACAGCACAACCTGATCTTAAAAAGCTCACATTGAGAGCACCTGTGACTTGCCATCCCGTTCCAAAGCTTATCAGATTGATATGTACTACTGACACGACACGTGTTTGACGTATTAACGCTTACCCCGTTATGAACGGTGGCAGTAGCGTATGGATTGTATTAAGAAACCGCCTTCATAGAGCTGAGTAAGTCGAGTGAGTTAGTAAATGTGCAAATGTTACCAAAGCGTTTCAGTAAAATTTTGACAAAAAGACCGTGATAGTAATGATATAAGATGTACAATATAAATTCTTAACTCGAACGTAATGGTAATATGAACATTGAGAAACTTGGGTACATTAGTGGTACAGAATGCGTATCTTAATAAACGCCGCGTGAGTCAAATGACTCGGCACCATCTTTGTAGGTGCACTCTATGTTCATTTCATGTATGAGGAACACACTAAATAACTACTGCTGTGAATTGATAAATGAACTACCTATTTCATTAAAATTCACAAGACGATAATCGAGTAGCACGGAAATAAATAGTTGCAAAATTATCGAAGTCTAAAGCTCCAAAATGGGTCAAAACATCCCAGCCCTCTTTCTAGTGTTAACAGATTTATATGTGCTTACACGTGTTAAGCTAGCGACCGTTATGAACGGTGGTCGTAGCGTAAAGATCGTATTTAGAAACCGCGAACGGAACGCGCGGTTAAGGTTTAGCGATAAGTTTGCGTGTAGTTGAGGTAATGGGTTCAGTGGAAGTATAAGCACTCGTAGTATACTCAAAGAAGCTGCAGGGGAAATTTTCTAAGTTTTCATAAATGGAACGAATGTTACTTAATCTTTAATCATTTTAAATGACAAGAACAAGAAGATAAGAAATTAGAGCGCACCTTCGAAGTGCGCACTTAATTTATTCGGCCGTTTTTGACGCTCCAACCGTACCTACTTACTGTTGATCGAAATATTTTCGGTTTACCGATATATAGTTGCAACTTGTAACCCTAGCAATTCATTGCCAAACGAGCTAGCAAGAAGTCGAGAAAGATCGTCCTTGGAGGATTACTTACCTAACTTTTTAGTACTTAATAAAAATATACTCCATTCGCAAATTAATTAAACTTTAAAAAAACATTTTAGTTGCCGTCACATACAAAGATAGGTTATTATTTTTAATATCAAAATTCTACGTTATTATCCGTTTGTTGTTTTAACACAATACATAACAAAGCTTATTTAGCTAGTTTGTCGTGAGCGAATTCCTCTATTTCGGAAAACATTCAAATACCTTGCAAACATCTTTTATACAGCCATAAAAGATATATTTAATTTAATGTCCAAGTCCTCATCCGGTACTTATCCACCAATACCAATAAACCGACAAGTTACCGGTACTCTGGCAAAATGTTTGTTTACAATTTTAAAACCGGTCGCAACCATTCGGTTTAAAGATGAACCGATGATAACATTTGAATGAAACACGTAGGAGGCAATGCCTGTTCAATTGCGTAGACTAATTATGCTGTTAACCATTATCGAGTAGGTGGTTGGCAGGTGGATGTGGAGATTGTTTTTTAACCATTAGTCATTTATTAATGGATGGTTATGTAGATTGTGTCATCTTTATTCGGTTGGTTCTTCTGATTTTCTTTATATTCGTATATAATCTGTTAAACTCTTGCTGGGGCACTGTTCTTCCTTATGGATGGATAAGGAGAATTTACGGCAGCTTCAAAATGATCTGAGCGTTCAAACCCTCCAAAAATATCTGAACTTTTGACAAAAAATAACCTTATCTGAAGAAATAGGTAAAGGTGCATTTTCATTTGTTGTTTGAGAACAAATGAAAGTACACCTTGTCGTAAGTATTGTGATTGAGTGATTTTTCAGATGTTTTTGCTAGGTTTGAACGCTAACATCATTTTGAAGCTGACTGTACCAAGGCCCACCGCGGTCGCCGTAATTCTATGCAGCGCGTCTTCATCGCGTTTGGGTCTTGACGTTTGACTTCGTATTGCCGTAATGACATAACGACGCACACGTCATGCAAACCTATAGTCCTACAATCCTGTCTGATTCGGTGACATACGTGACAGAGGAACCACTTGCAATACGAAATTAGCTGTCAAAATAGACTGTCGTATGAAAACTGTTTTAGTTCCAAAGATTATCACCGGAACAGAAAACGTTGTCGCACTGTCAAAGCCGCGCGTTATCAAAAACGGTTTTGCACGTCAACTGCACTTCAACTGCACGTACAGTTGACTAATGCGTCATAGAAATACCGCGATCGGGGCCCAGTGCGTATTGGTGGATTCGCAAGTGACGACTGAACATGCAGGCTTCGGAAAGCTTCGGAGGAGCTCGAAAAGAAAAGTTTTTGGTCACACATCCCGTGAGCGAACAGAGGCTCCTCGAGCTCTTGTTAACTTCGACCAAATACGATAAGTATTTTTAAGAATATGCAACAGCTAAGAAGACAACAAGCACTGCAACGATTAGGCGAACTGTAAATTCCAGTTACTTTGGTCAGCAATTACTGTCTAGGTAAGCTCTAAGTAGTGGTTGGTCGATAAGATAAATAAATAAATAAATAGTTATATTAAATATTAGGTCAAGTAAACGCGAGACTCGAAACTTATTTTTGACTATAATTTGTGGATTTATTTTTGGTTTTTATAAGTTATTTGTTGATTGTTTTTTTTTTAATTGTATAAGTATCCTTTTTTTTTTTTCTTCCATGGGTAACCATTGGTATCATTGTCGCCTTAGCATGTAACATACTTGTGGAGGTTTGTAATAGGCTTTTAAGTGTTATTTAGATAATCTAATCTGTGTCAATAGCTGTAAACCTTCCTAATATAATAAAATAAAATAAAATAACATAAGATTATTTTTATTTTTAGAGCGCTCTGTCAATTACTGAGATAGGTGGCAAACTGCGGCCGAATATTATTTTTTAATATTTTCATAAAGAATAAATAAAATAAAATAATTACTTTCAAAGTTGGCTAAGACAAGAGATTTGTACATTGTTTTGCTGTTTGTTAGTCAGCAAGCAAATGCGAGAATGGCAAACAAAATCAATTATGTGTTAGAGATAATACCTATTGCTTATTTAAATGCTACATCAAAAACTTGAAACGCGTATTTCAGATCAAAATATCTTGTTTTTTAATTTTAACTTTCTTTAGGCTTTGCTCGCTGAACCCCGTTTACAGCAATTAACACGTTCGCTGCGGTGGCAATAGTAAGCCGAAGTAACGCAGGTATATTTAAATGCTAACTATTTTGTTCACAATTAATAACTGTACATACAAGTTTATTGTCAATTAAGCCGGTAGGTACGATGCTGACCTAAAAAGGTCATTAGTATGTGACCGTACAGTACACACCACCGGTATCAGACCCAGAGGTCCCGGGTTCGATTCCCAGTGGGGGTACATATTGTTTTCGGTTTGGTTGGTGGTAGGACATGTTCTAAGTCCGTCGGGCTAGTTATCACCAATCTTATTTAAGTCTGAAGCCATAACAATGATGTTTTCAGATTGTTGTGTTCCGGCAGTTAGAGATAAGACAGCCAGTTCCTCAGTGGATGAGGATTCCGGGAGTAGTTCGCTTCCACCTTCAGCCTTATCACAACTTAACATCAGCTGTAATTAAGGCTACGTTTTTGCGGCCACAAGCCGTCAGTTAAGAACTTAATTAACCTTTGTCAAAGTTAAAGAGGGCACCTTAACATTGAAACGACTAAACATAAAGCTAAACAATCAATTACTTAAAACTTAGGTATATAACAAACATGTATGGGTTGATGTTCTGTGTACAGTTTTTTTTTACAAGAACGACAACTTTAACTTTAAGGCGATACTCGGAAAAAATGTGCTGAAGCGAGATAGCAATGAGAAAACGACGCGCGCGGGAGCGAGACCGATTTTGCAGATTAGGCAAATAAAAAACAAATAACTTCGTATTAAAAAACTACAGCGATTTTTTAAAAAATGCTTCTATACGATCCTCAATATTATTGGTGTCACTAATTAAACCAATTTCCAATAGTGTAAGTAACCCCATTTAAGAATAATCTTCACTTTTCGTATTTTTTAGAGGTCTTTTCGAAAAGATAAAGTGTCGAGGCAAAATCATAAAATCGTGTTTTTGAAACTATACGATTCTAGATAAAGGTATGAAGAAACATATATCTTATTACCAGATTTGTAACAACTGTAACCGTCCTATAGTTTTAAATCAAAAAGTCCATATTTTTCCGAGTAGCGCCTTAAGCTCACAGCTCAACTACCTATTCCGATGTGTAGAGTTTCTTATTGATATTGTTAAAGATATGAAAAATTTGTGATCAGTCTGTAGAATAACGATTAGATTTTTTCTCAAGCACAGAATTGAATTAGTGGGTCCCTGTTAATTTTGGACGCTAAACAGTCTAATATGAAGAAGTTAACATAACTTTGAATGTTAAAATGCTTAAGGTTACAGTTAAAAATTACTAGGTATCAAATATGGAAGCTATTATGTATTAAGTATTATTACCTAGTCTTAAAGAGAAACACCAATAAAAAACACGTAAAAGCACACTACGGAATGAATCTTTAGGTGGCTCTTAAAATATCGGATGACGTATATACGATGACTTTCAAGGAATTGATAAAAGCGTCATTTGAAAAGTTTGCACTATTGTTATTCTTAAACATTGGCATAAAAATATATTCTAGAACTGTAGAGTTCTACTAATTTTTTTTACAATAACAGTCTTTAAAAAATTTGCCAGTTTGAATTAGTTTGAATAACACTTCCAAAGTTGACTGTATTTTCGGATGAACTTTTTAATAGCCATCAATAAAAAAACAAAACCATTAATACTGGGAATCTTGCTCACTGATGGCGCTAAAAACTTTCTCGTGTACCGTTCCAAGTTTATGTTGTAGTAATTCTAGAAGAACCTTCATCATAAAACACTTCTCTACGTTAAAATACGCGTGACTGATGAAATGCATACGTTTGGAATCAGTTTGGAATACGAAACAAAAGTCGTAACTCGATATTTTGGTGTCGAATTAATCCTCGAAACGCAATATATCTTTTTTACGACATTTTGTGGTTTGACGGTGGCAGTGGCACCTAATATTTCATGTGTAAGATGTAAATTAGAGTTTGGAACCGTTAAGTCATTCTGTTAAATGGTAAGATTAAGATTTCGTAAAAAGCAATTTGGAGTTTTTGTAATTTGTTAGTAATTAATGAAGATTCAAAATATGTATAATATGACGTAATATGATGAATGTGACGTAATTTGCATTAGTTTCTATAGAAGATAAACCATGTAGTAATTTAAAGTTATTGCTGTATTATGAAGAATATCAGCAAGATTTTTTAATAGTAAAGTGCAACAAATATTACCTTAATTTTTCATATCTACTAATAATGAAGGAAATTTAAAATAAAAAGTAGGTTAATTTTATTGTTTGGGATCAACCGTTATTGTTTAAACCGACATTTAACAGATTTTTCGTAGTTAAGTTACAACTTAGAATTTTTAGGTTAAGGCTAAGATTCAATACAAGATACGAGCACGAGTAAAGTTAACAAGTAAATAAACCAATTCTACATGGTGATGTAACATTCGTCATGTTCTATTTGCGTTGTATGTTGATGAGGCCTTTATATAATCTGTGGAAAGCACATGTCACAAGAATATTACGTGGTTTAACAAAAACAAAGCTCAAACTCATATTTATTCTGTGGCGAAGTGTCATATTTCATCTTACGAAGTTTTTCTGTTTATTCAATTTAGAAGTTGGACAAAAACGCTGTATAAATTTACCCACGAATATAATGGTAATGTTGTGGTTTGCTTTATCACTAAAATAATATAATTAAGTTGTGGTTTGCAAATAAAAATATTGTAAGAATGTTGCAATTAAATTGCATACATCATTTTATTCTTTACTCATTAAAATATAAAACAAAATGTATTGGGTACTACTCAGAACTATTTAAACTGAAAAGGTTCTCAATTAATGTTAAGATTTAGAGCAGTTAAATTATATTAAAAATAAGACTTCATTTTGTAGATGGAATTCCTTAAAATATCAAAGCAACAACCTATGTTAAACTAAAAAAATAAAGAAGAGGAAACAATATATTTTATAATGCAACTACGCAACTATTGCATTGCAATTGCTACAGCAATGTGGGATTATCAGTAATTAATGATCTAGTATTATGTTAATGAACCATCGCTTCTCAGCTTGTCTTCAAGGTAAGCCTCTTTGGACAAAGCGATAACAAATAAAGTATTGGTAACAAATTACGGTAACAACTCAAAGAGTTAAGTTCTTATGTTATACAAATTCTTAGGAGATTTGCAGATTAACTAACGCGAAGAAAGATAACGCCACCGCAACTAAAGCAGACCTTAGGGCCTACTCTGAAACGCAAAACACGAAACTTCGGTATACCCGTCCCTCTCACTCTCCAGTCATGACAGAATCGAGTGAAAGGGGCGGGGCTATTCGAAGTTTCGGATTAGCGTTTCAGAGTACGGTCCCTTATTCGGTTACCGCCCCGAACTTTGGCAAAATCGGCGTCTGCCGGGCTTCTAATTATTACAGACTAGCTTTCCGCCCGCGGCTTCACCCGCGTGGACTTCACGATGTTATCTTGCGGGAATGTGATATTTTTCCGGGATAAAAAGAAGCCTATGTTCCTCTCCAGGCTACAAAGTATCTGTGTCCCAAATTTCAGTCAGATCCGTTCAGCCGTTTTGGCGTGATTGAGTAACAGACATCTAAACATCCAAGCATCTAAACTTTCACATTTATAATATTAGTAGGATAAATCAAGCCCCAATCAGGTCAAAATGGCGAACCCCGATTCATGACGTCACAGGAACATCGATATCTTCCAAATAAATTCGGCAAATAGTACAATACGAAATTTCTGCCGAAGTTAGGAAAGTTAGCCGGTAGGGCCCCTGTAGAATAGAATAGAATAGAATAGAATATATTTATTTCGCTAGAATGTGGTACATTAAAGTTGACATGTCATTATAGAGTGCGATACACATTCACCCAGGCAGGGCATGCAAAAATCAAAATATATGTATGTAGCCCAACCCTACCACGAAAAACTGTTGTTATTACAGAGCAGTGCCTCTTTCGGTCGTATAAGGACCTGAAATTCAATACATAATTGATAGCAGCACTTTGACAGCTTTTTGAAGGACCGAAGGACGGCATAGTTTACTATTCGATTACCATAACGATAGTTTTTCATGCTATGCTTCATGCGCAGAGTTCGCGGGTACGATCCCCGCACATGGCAAATATTTGTAGGCATGAAAGTCTTTTTGTCTAATATGTGTGTTTTAAAAAAAAGTATAAGTTAAACGGTTTCTAATATCCATAACACAAGTTAATAGCTTACTTTAGGCTTGATATTTGGAGTGAAGTTATAGCATAATTTATTTAGATACTTAGTCATACATGATGAGTGACACTTAATATACGCTCAACTTTACGCTGGCGACTCTGTGGGCCATAGCTTAAGGTCCGCTTAATAAATAAAGTAAATATAAATAACAATTTTCATTTATATACAGCTAAATACAGCAGAGAAATTAACGAAACTAAGAAAGCAAAATGTAAAGCGACGGAGCGACGAATAATTAAATATTATTACAGGTACGTAGGTTTTTTACATCGAATATCCATAGGTACTAATATTATAAATGTGAAAGTGTGTTTGCTTGTTCGCCTTTCACGTCAAAACGGAGCAACGGATCGACGTGATTTTTAGTATGGGGATAGTTTGAGGGCTGGAAAGTAATAGGCTACTTTTTATCCCGGAAAGATATCATATTCCCGCGGGATAACGTCGTGTTAGCTAGCTAAAAGCTAATTGTCACATATTTATTAAAGTTGTTACACATATAGAGACACTATTGTATTTTCCTACTAAGAACGATATGCAATGCAAGTATTAGTGCATAGAAAATTACAATAATTAAGGCATGCATCGGGTCGGGTGACATCAGTAGTGGCAAGGTCGCCGGGTCCTCTGCCCTGAACAGGTATGCTCGTCACACACAATAGACATAAAATAAATTATATCTATACATGGTACTATTATACATGCTAAAGTGGAGGCAGAGTGTGTTGACTTGTCACACACAAAAAAAGATTTATTTTAACACGTTCACTGCGGGAGCGTTTTTACGTGCCTTTCCGTTAGAACTGCATCGGGCTCATTAGATCCAATGCTAAACATTTCTATGGTGCGTTACATAGTCGAAAAGACCCGGTGGACTTCTCTGTGTAAAAGTACGATTATCCGAGTAATAAAGATAATTAAACTAAAAAATCTTTTTGAAATATGTTTCGAAAGCAATAATTAATCTACAACTAGATTCGTAAGTTGATCTGACCAGTATATACAGGGCGTCCCAAAACTATGTCACATGGAGGGAAAGTACCTTAAATACTGAAGATATAAAATTTCGCTGAAAGGAGACTTCATTTTTATTTTTAAAAGAAAACGAACTGCATTAAAAAAATTTGAATAATCACTTGTCTGAACTGGGAATCGAACCCGCTGAATGTAAAAAAATATATTTCTTTTATTTTATTGTACCGATCGAAAGGCTTGATTATACCTAAGCATTTCTTCTAAATAACATAGCATTTTAAATAAAAGGAAGACTACGAAATTTAACATTTAATGTTAAATAACAAGTTTGTGCAGCGTTATGGATTTGATGAGCCTTTTCGTGCTCAATACTTTAACATTTCAATGTATTACTAATGAGAAAAGATTGGAGCAATTTTACCTAATTTCCCTATCATAAGTGTTTGATAATTTGATAAGTAACACCACCTTGATTGGTTTTCAAAAGTTTGAATAATATGGTGCGGGTTTGATTCTCGGTTTAGACATGCTATAATAAAAAAAATCTTTGAATGCTGTTCGTATTGTTATTTAAATAAAAATAAAGTCCTATTTCAATAAAACTTTCTATCTACAGTATTTGGTGCGCACGTGTGCACCAAATGGGACCGCGTCATTGGACGCACTGGGGGCGTCCCACGACTATTACACAAATTATTCAAACATTTATAAAACAATCGAGCTGGTGTTACTTAACACATTATAACTTTATCAAACACTTATGATAGGGAAATTACGTATAATTGCTCCAATCTTCACTCATTAGTAATACATTGAAATGTTAAAGTTTTGAGCACAACAGTCAGTCAACAAACTTGTTATTCAACATTAAATGTCAAATTTCGTAGTCATCCTTTTATTTAAAACTAGCTGACCCGGCAAACGTTGTTTTGCCATAAAATAGTGTACCCGGTCACCAACATCTAGTGTGTGTGTATATACACCAAAAGTTGCCTACACCAGACAACAGATATCGCTAGCTACACACTACCAATATGGGGGCCCAAGCTTGGTCTCTATTTACTACATATAAAAAATTACTCTGTGAAGTAGAGTGAGTGTCAGATAACTCTGCGCGCATGCGCGACTGGGGCATTTTTGGCGCTAGTTACAGTATATTTTTTTTACTCTGCGCTTATGAAAAAGATTAGTATTCGATTTTGACCGCGCAGACGTCAGTGATTACGTACTCTTTGGAAACGGCAATGGAAGAAATGACAGTTTTGTATCGAAGGTACGACAGTTAAACAATTTTTCATAGAATATTACAATTTTTACTCGATTTTCCGGAATAATAAGTAGCCTATGTTACTCTCCAGCTCCCAAACTATCCCCATACCAAATATAAAGTCAATCCATTGCTCCGTTTTGACGTGAAAGAAGGACAAACAAACAAACAAACAAACAAATAAACAAACAAACAAACACACTTTCACATTTATAATATTAGTATGGATGCTATGTTATTTAAAAGAAATGCTTAGGTATAATCGAGCCTTTCGATCGGTACAATAAAATTAGAGAAATATTCTTTTTTACATTCAGCGGGTTCGATTCCCAGTTCAGACAGGCGATTATTTAAAATTCTTTGAATACAGTTCGTTTTCTTTTAAAAATCAAAATGAAGTCTCCTTTCAGCAAAATTTTATATCTTCAGTATTTAAGGTACTTTCCCTCCATGTGACATAGTTTTGGGACGCCCTGTATATTATAAAAAACGATATAGTTATTGGGTCGTTTCGATCCGATAAACGCACTGATAGGCAACATATTATATCAACTAAAATTAGTGATGTACCCAGGTAATAAAACAACGATATCGAGACAAAACTTATGAATTATTAATTTATACTAAGGTAACATTTGAGTTATGTTTTTCGTTGAAACATTCGCGGCATAAAGTTTTTATATAAATTGTGCATATAGTTTTAACCTTTTTTACTTTACTATTAGCTTGCTTGCTATTAAAATTTTCAAGCAATTTATCATAACATCCTGCACAATTCCTTTTTTAGATGAAAGAGGATTAGATGGCATTTTATTTGTAGAAGGTTCAGCAACATTTTGCAGTATTTGTAATGTATTGCCAGTTGATGGACTTGTGTAAATATAACTTTTCTTCATGTCACTTTCATTGTCAGACATTACAAGTGTTCGTCTTGATCGCTTAATTTTGCAACCAAATAACTAAATACTAGTAGGTAGCTATATGAATATTGCACTGTCCTTTAGCACTGCACTAGGTCAACTGATCAGTAATCTAGTGCGGCCACCGGGTCATTGGGCATCGGGTCTCGTCGACCCGATAAACGCACTAGATGAAAAAACTACTTGTGGTCGGTATCAGGTCGAATGGACCCGATACAGGTTTTTTATTGATATGTAATATATTTTAAGAGACCATGTCAAGCCTATAACTATCTCTTTCCTATACACTAGGGAACCTATTTAAGTAGGTGCCGCACCAGAGTAAGATGCACATAATTTGTCACCGCACCGTAGGCTAGATGAGCCTGTTCATCACATACAATTCGTGGGACATATTTAGTACCAATATTAACACGTTCATGAATCATATAATATATGATAAAATCAATCAATCAATATATGATAATATATGATGATATCATATTATGATAAAATTTAGAGTTAAATTCCGACCTTTGGCTAAATTGGACGTAGCAAGACAGTCACATTTTTAGTATCGGGACGTGTGTAGAATATCATTTTAAGTAGAAAAAAAACTGGTGTGATTTATCAAAAATAATTTAAAAAAAAATATTAGACTGGGACATATACGATAACAAAAAGGGACAGGGAACCTGTTAATACATTGCGTAAACCAATTAAAAATACATTATCTCATCATACAATAATCTATTGCTCTACCCCTATCTCTATGTTTTTATTTCGAAATGTGTGAAAACTTTACTACATAACGATTAATGAATAATGACAAATCTTTTACAAAATGTTATTGACATTTAAGGAACTAACTATCATTGAAATTATTTGCTAAAAACTTGACCGGTTATTGTTATGAATCATGACTCGATAAAGTCAAATACCTAGGAGTTTTAAAAGCTCCTATGGAAGAAAATATCGGATTTCAAATAGATAAGTAGTAGTTGCAAATTCGTTATTTTTTTAGGACAGGCGAAGACTTCTTGTCTTACTGCAAGATTATTGGTATATTTTGCTGCTTGATTTTACCAAATAGGTATACCTATATCACCATCAAATAGTCAGCCGCACCAAGTTTGCCTTCTGTGTCATGATCTCATGATCATGAGCTATTTAAAAATTCGTAGGGGAATAAAATAATCATAATGATTTCACAAAATGGTCACTAAATTATAGGGCCGCGACAGCGTTATTTATATCAACAATGTTATTCCTAACTTAATTACCAGAAGCACAAAATAAGTGCCAGAAGGCAGAAGTTTAACCACACGTTGGTTGACGTGTGAAAATAATTATACAATCAACTTATTCTTCCATCGTCATAAGTTATTATTATATTCGAATTGTTATTCTCCACTATCCGTACTTTTCCTTATAACAAGTACCACAGACTCATATAGGTAGTGTTTTAAGTTTTAATGCTATCGTTTCAAGATGTAATAGAAGTAATTAAAAACCTCGAAATTAAAAGAATAAATCAAAATGTAATTGCGTGTAAAACATCCAACGGAAATTTTTTAAGAGTAATTCTATTACAAATATTAATAAAAAAGCCGGTTTAAATGAGAAAATATTTACAAAATGTTTCCTTGAAGATAAAAAATGAGACTGTTATAATGTATAACATGCATGAGTATACTAAAAAACAGAACAAGTTATAAAAAGTCCCCATTTACCTCAGCATATTTTTTATTAAAGTAAGGCGAGAATTTTGCCGTTTATTTTAGTAGTTTCTAAAACTAATAATTAGTGTCAACCCCACAAAACACAACGTATTCTAAATCAAGTTAAGTAGTAAAATATATCTCACACAGGAACAATAAAAGTATGTAACTCACTTTTACTTATGTAAATAAGTGCGCTTCAGTATTCATAAATTATTAATAGAATAATAAAAAGTTACGTACTAGTGGAAGTTCGCTCACTTGGCTCCAATTAACTATTGAGTGACAATGTGGTTATGAAATGGATAAAGAATGGCTTCGGGAAGTGTTAAAATGGATATATATAATATTATATGGGAAGTGTGACAATAGGTTTAAGAACTAGCCTATTTTGGCTTAGTAGAACAAGGTGTGATGCAATTTTTTGCATTCTTATTCTTTGACAATAACTACCATAGCCCATATTCAAAATGTTAGGTATGGTAAAAGGAAAATATTATTTTTTATCAGAGCAAGAGGATAAAACAATGATAAGGCTTCTCTCAGCGTATAAAGCGATAAAAGTCTATTCACTTTATAGGTATGACAGTACTTTTATTCCTATATCGCACTAATCTTATGTTTTCGGTAGCTCAAAATTTTGTCTTTTATAATGAACGTACCAAAATAATTGATGTGACATGGTACTGATATTTTATTACGAGAGAAAGACTGTCAGTAGGTAGGTACCAAATTCGATGCAACAAAAGAGTTTTAATTTGAAAGCAAAAAGATAAATGATGAATTGTAAAATTTACAACGTTACATAACGTCTTCAAAATTGAAACCTAATTCTCTGCTCTAATATTTTTGTTTGTTTACTTACTTCCAGTTACGGAATTCAGAAGCTTAAAAATAAAATAAAAGTTACAAAGAAAACAAGTTAGTTATTTGCATCCATATAAAATTAGAATAATCATAACGAAATGAATGCACATAGAAAAAGGAGTAGCACTATAGATAATAAAACAGATAAATGCAAGTAGTGTTAGGGAGCAGTACCTAATAAAAATCACTCATGTTTTGTTTACTGCTTAATTATGTTAATGTGATTTCAAAAGAAACACATCAGCAACTAGAACAATGGGTAATGAAGACGTAAATAAGATTATGTTTAAAGATGATTTTGTCCTAATAAAAAACATTGTACCACCTAAATTGATGTTTTTGAATTTAATTACTTACTGTTAACCATAATTAAAATACTAGACTTTTTACCCAACTGCCAGTACGAAAATTATGTTTTTACGTATTTTTATTTAGACTTTGTTTTGTGACAGATAGCAATTATTAGATATTCTCAATAATTGCAACAAAATTTCAAGCACTAATTTAAGAACCTAGTTTATAATAAAAAAAAGACATCGGTCACCTTGATGACGTTACCAGCAAAACATCATAGAAATGAAACACAACTTAAAAAAAAAACAAATTAAAAACTAAGATACTAACCGGTCAACCGATGATGTAAACACAGAATGGCACAGTTCTAAGTTCAAAAATTATAAAACTTTTTACTAAGAACGCGCGCGTCTCGAGCACGTGCGAGCGTGCGTCTGCGCAGCCTGTGTGGCTCCGTGTCGCGACTGGGTCGAGGAAAACTGTCAGTTTTTCACGCGGAAAACGTTTAACTTTTTGTGGAGATGCACCGATTTTTTGTGATTGTATAGTTTTCTTTGTTTTATGCTTGTTTACTAAAGTTTGTTTTAATTTGTTTTTCTATTGGAAGTTGACATTTTTCAAAAATGAGCTCAAAAACTCATTCATTAAAGACTATCCATCTTTTTTAAGGTTTGATTAAAATTAATTCTAGGCTAATTAAATTTACGACTTCAGATTTCCCAGAGATGTTGGAATGTTCACTATGTTAATTTTATTGTTTACGCTTATCACGCGTCAAAATATCGTATCGAGTCTCATCTAACCTACTCTATAAAAATTTAAATATTTTAAACAAATTAACCTATTCCAAACTAATATTTCAACATTGCCCTTTAGCCATTCATATTTATTTACGACACCAACTCCGAAAGCCGAATCTACTAATTTAAGATTAAAATTCCGAAGCCCTTAGGGCTCATCCATAAAAGATGAGGTTACCAACAATTTGTCAAGTTGTAACTATTTTATGTCGAATATTTTAGAGGAAATCGTTGCTTTGTGCATTTCTATTGTTTTTGTTAACGGTTACTTACATTAACATACCTATTTTTAATTAGTACCTACAATCATTTCAGGCGATGGATGTGTCCTGTCAATGCATTACAGTGCGCTTCTGGGCGAATGCTCGAGCATTGGCCGAAGGAGAGCATCCGCCTGGACAGTGAAAGGTCGTGGGTTCGAGTCCCTTCGAAGCTAGTTATCAGACGGGTCGATTTTTTCTAATACTAATTTTGCATAAAAAAAATTGCAATGATGTGAATGCAAAAAAGTAAGAATAAATATAATAATGTAAGTACTATTTAAAAATTAGATGTGTTTAAAACTTGAATCTTTAAAGGATTCCTTAACCAAAGATAGCTTCAGTCTTGATCGGTTAACGGCCCTACAGCCACATGAATAGGAACAATAACATTTTGTGGTTGACAAACATAAAGGCGATTGTCCATCGCCGGATAAACTAAGTTAGTCTAGGTTAGCTCGCACGTAAATTGCTGTCCTATTGGGACGCACTAGTTTTTTATACATGTCAAGTATCTAAAACTAGGTCATCTATGCAAATAACTACCAAGTTAGGTTAGCTGGCGGTAGACGATCGACCTAAGTATTGAAACACAAATTGTTAACTTCTCAGATAAACTTATATGTATTGTACCTACACGCTCGTAGATTGCATGCCCACGATATAAATTCTTAAACAAAATGCGTTTGTATATTGTACGGAATTATTTATTATGCTTAACTTTCGTGATTTATGCCTATCAAACATAATACTTACCTATATCGTTTTTGGTCAATAATACATTATTCATTACTTATTAATTACACAAACAAATAATACGTTTAAGCGGTACGGAATTCGTAGCCAACAAGTTTAACTCGGCTGTCTCTGTTGTTTTAGCGAGTTAATGTAATTTACTTGTTCGTCCATATTTCGACTGGTTTCAAAAGTGTTGTTCGTAGTTAAGTTATGTGGAGCGTAAAGTCGACCGAGTGCATAAGCTAAGTATTTTGAAAGTAGGCGTCTGCGAATCATCTCGATTACGCTGTTTGCGTTTCACTTTTGTTTTGGAATATCATCGCTCTTATGGTAGATTTCGTGCATCGCGGCCGATCGCAGCTACGCGCGATCGATCGCGTGCGACTGACGCGCGACTCAGTGTATGAAAATGTATGGGCCGAATGTTCTGTGGGGCCAACGCGACGCCTGACGTAAGCCAGACTTCGGAAACGGCGCCATACATTTTCATACACTGTTTATTGTCGCACGCGATCCACGGAAGTATACCTTTAAGGCTCTATTTCTTCTAATCCTTTTTTATGACCACCGTATAAAATACATATTGGCATTAGCGTGTAAAACTCTTGATTTTTTTGCAAAGAAAATCTTTTGCTCAAATTTACGTAGTGTTCTGCATTAAGGCGTAACTCGGAAAAAATGTGCTGAAGCGAGATAGCAATAAGAAAAGGACGCGCGCGGGAGCGAGACCAATTTTGCAGATTAGGCAAAAAAAAAACACAAAATCACTTCGTATTAAAAAACTACAGCGATTTAAAAAAAAATGCTTCTATACGATCCTCAATATTATTGGTGTCCACTAATTAAACCAATTTCCAATAGTGTAAGTAACCCCATTTAAGAATAATCTTGACTTTTCGTATTTTTAGAGGTCTTTTCGAAAAGGAAAAGTGTCAAGGCAAAATCATAAAATCGTGTTTTTGAAACTATATGAATCTAGATAAAGGTATGAAGAAATATATATCTTATTACCAGATTTGTAACAACTGTAACCGTCCTATAGTTTTAAATCAAAAAGTCCATATTTTCCGAGTAGCGCCTTAAGTATTAGAGCTCCATAAAGCTAAATGGTTAAAGAAATTAAAGACACCTTCACAAGCTGTTTAAGATTGCGACTTCAAAAAATGTATATTCTACCGAAAATTTAATAGCAAGCAGTATTATCGTATAGGTACTTTATTTGGCTTTGGAAAAGATAAATTTGCAAATGTAGAACAAATCAAATACTAAAACACCCAAATTGCTTTAACAGACACCGTGTTGACATAACATTAAAGCCGCCTTTCAAATGTCCGTTGTAACATGAAAACACAATTTATTTTCTTGAAGAACAGCCTGTCAAAAGTTTATCTGGCCATTATTTACCACTTTACTGTATTCAAAGAGCAATGGCATGTAGGCAAATTTAAAAAAAATGTGACCTTAAGCAAATAATGGGAGTGAAAATGATCGATGGTCGTGCGTCCACGCATGCAAATAGTTAGGGGTCTTTAACCAACATTATTGTGGTGAGGTCAGCGCGGCGCTAGCTGCGCAAACAAAACTAAGCCGTGTTGGGGCTACGGTATAAATGTATGTTGTATACACAGGGCTGTAACTATTGACATTTTAAAGTAACTCTACATTGCATATCCTCGCATACATTTTGAATTGCTTTGGAACGGCTAAATACAGACTGATTAAACCAAATCAGAGATCACTTGACTCTTACTAACTTTTATTTGCTATTTTAGCCGACCTTTTCAAGAAATATGTTCATACTTCCTCAAACCAAAAATACGTCATATACACTCGGTTCCAAAAATAACGGGTCAGTCACAAAAATTAAAATATCTCCAGAACTGTAAAAGTTAGATCAATGAAATAAAAAACAGAATAAAGAGTTTTTAGTTGCGCTTCTAATAACATATTATTTAAAGTGAATAAAAACTTCATTACAAAAACAAAATAATAAAAAAATTACTATTTTCAAAAACAAAAATTTTGCTTCATGTCATCATGGATGCTTTCCATTTCTATTCTGTCCCAAAAAAACTTTCGTGAACGTCTTCCACGTGCATAGTTATTATTCTGTGAGTGAAGCATGGCAGTCACGCTAGAGGAATGTACCAGAATCCTAACTTTTTTGGAACTTGGGCGGAGCCAGCGTGAAACAACCAGAAACATTGGTGTATCTTTGTCGACTGTTCAGCGGGTAGTCCAGCGATACCAAGAGACCGGATCACACCTTAGGAGACCAAGATGCACAACGGCCAGGGAAGACAGACTACTGATGGCTACAATGCTTCGAAATCGTTTTCAAACTGCTGTTGGTCTAAAAACTCACTTTATTCGCTTTGGAGGTGGCAATTTAAGCGCTCAAACAATAAGAAGACGTCTTGCTGAAGTAAATTTGAAACCATTGAGGCCCGCAAATGGCCCCAAACTGGAACGGGGACATCGAATTGCAATACAGAGATACGTGCGCGAGCACCCAAACTGGGCACTAGACGATTGGTCTCTGTTGTATTATGTATTCATGCTTTATAAGCATGATGGTAGGCAGTTGGTGTACAGAAGACCAGGGGAGCGCTACCATCAAGCGTGTGTGGGGGAAAAAGTGGCGTACGGCGGAGGCTCCGTACAAGTTTGGGCTGGGATTTCTACCGAGGCCCGCACCGAGCTGCTACTCATTTAAAATGGAACTCTAAATGCAGAGAGGTACGTGGAAGAGATCCTTAATGAACATGTAGGACCTTTCATGGCAAGGATGGACCGGCATGGCATATTAATGCATGATAATGCGCGTCCCCATACCGCCAGAATTGTGCATGACTACCTTGAAGAGGTCGGTATCGAACTCATGCAGTGGCCAGCGCGAAGCCCGAACTTAAACCCCATCGAGCACGCCTGGGACGAGCTCCAGAGATTAGTGAAAGGTCAAAACCCACCACCAATCACGCTTCCCGAGCTCAAACAAGCACTGGTGGAGGAATGGGAAGGTATTCCTCAGCACCGGCTCCGAAATTTGGTGTACAGCATGCCCAATCGCCTGGAAGCTGTCAGAAGAGCTCGTGGAGACAATACAAAGTATTAAATGAAGAAAGTGATGAAAAACAGCAAAAAAACAATCATAAAGAAAATGAATCTTAAGAAAAAATATGACTTACTTTAGTTTTTTTTTAATTTAGAGATTAATATTGTAGGTGCACCTAAGTTTTATTTTATTTTTTATCTGTATAATTAAATTCTCAATTGAACCGTCTTCGTTACATTAGGATGGCATACGTAGTTCGGGAGATATTCGGGTTTATGTGACTGACCCGTTATTTTTGGAACCGAGTGTATATTTATCGCTTTTAAGTAGAAACGGACGCATTAAATTAAAATCGTTTTCCTATAGGTATTTCCCTAGAAAATAATTTTCCTATCATTATTAATGTTGATATACTGTATCAACCCTACCGACAGTGTAATTCGTATAGGATGACTAGTGGCATGTAAACGACAGACAATCAAACCATTATGGCATACTAATACACTCATTTGGTTGGCGCATGGATCGTGATCGATAGATCAAATGTTTGCGCGATCGAGTTCAGGATAAGCATTGATTAACGGAACTGTTCTGATTTTATTTGTCCGGAATTTATTATATCTAAATAGGTGTGTAATACAGATTTTCAAAATATTTCTCGCCTGCTCACATCTTCATTACCATTATTATGAATTCAAATTGATGTTACGGTGCTCTTTATCCAGGAACGGTCTAGCAATTGATATTTTAAAGCGGAAAATGATGATGACAAGAATATACTGGGTGGCGTAAAAGAACTGATAGTAAAGTACATACAAATACACTACAAATAGTGCCAGTACTTTTGCGCCACGCGCCACCCAGTATGTATTTTAGTACCCAGGGGGCCAAGCCTGCTAACGTTAAGTCATAATCGTGTCTCAATCGTGTTTCAAGTTCAATTGTAGTGCTTTTTTAGACACTAGTTGCAAGAATTATGACAATATGATGTGATGTAAATGTAGTGTGTGGTGTGACCATCAGTAGTATGGTGAAAAAGTACACATTTCTTGTAACTAGTGTGTAAAAAAGCACTACAATTGAACTACAATTGAAAGACGATTGAGACACGATTATGACTTAACGTTAGCAGAATAGGCCCCCTGGCATTATGTACTGTACCTAGTAAAAATAATGATGACCATATCAGTCAACTTAAGAGTCAAAGTCAAAAGTCAATAAATTTTTATTCATATAGATTAAATAAAATTAATGCTTATGAATCGTCCCACATTTTTTTACCTACGACCAGGGGGCCAAGTCTGATAACGTTAAGTCATAATCGTGCCTCAATCGTGTTTCAAATTGTAGTTCAATGGTAGGTAGTGCTTTTTTACACACGAGTTACAAGAAATAGGACAGTATAATGTGATGTGAATGTAGTGTGTGGTCTGACCATCAGTAAGTAGTATTGTGAAAAAAGTACACATTTCTTGTAATTAGTGTGTAAAAAAGCTCTACCATTGAACTACAATTGAAACACGATTGAGACACGATTACAACTTAACGTTAGCAGACTTGGCCCCCAGTTATGGACAACTTTTAACGTGCTTTTAACTGACAAGAAAAATAATAAGTAGGTACTTACATGTATCATGTACCTAAGTGGGCGAGTAATTTTTCATACCATCATACATAAAGCGAGGCGGAAGCTTCTGAAAAGCTCCAAAGAAGGACATGTTCTCTTCGAAACATATCAATCTTTCAATTCCAAAATATCAGCCCCAATTCAAAGAGACGCGGAAATCACTTAGCGGCTAAGATCCATTGTGAATCTGGCGTGGGAATGAGCGTAATATGATGCTTACTGACACAATAGTAAGTACCTTGACGATAAACTACCTTATTCCTTATCCAGTTAGAAGTATTTTTAACCGACTTCAAAAAATAAGGAGGTTATCAGTTTGACCTGTAAGTAGGGTATGTATGTAATATTGTTGGAATTGGATAATATTTGAGTATAGCGTTACATGTCGGCTTCCAAGCACGTGTGCAAAATTTCGTAAGTGTATATGTATGTATGTTTGTCCACGAATTTCTCGCAAACTAAAAGTCATATCGAGAATCAAGATGATTCATTTTAATTTAAAACAGGTGGTTTTCATTAAAATCGATTCAGTAGTTTTTGAGGTATGGGTATCTTATGGTACTTACTGGTCTTGTAGTACGGTAAAAAATTAATTTAAATTATAACCTCCTTCTTTTTTGAAGTCGGTTAAAAATGAAATCAAAAAGTACCTGTCAACTGAAATGGAAAAAATAATAGCCTTAAAAGTACCTTTTTAATACAGTTGCTCAAAAAGTGGCGTATTGCAGGGACGTATAGCGTTCGGGATGTGGGCTATTACACACTCGAACTTTTTCTTTACCTTTCCCGAACTCGTGCGTTTTCTTTCCCAACTGTCAAAATATTGTCTATTAAAAAGAAAAAACCAACCACGAAGTTTTTACTAAAAAAAAAATCATAGAAGTTTTTATGATTCATGCAAATATTTCTAAAAAGAAGCTACTAATTTGTTTCAATATCAGATTTAAAAGTAATTTTAATTATACATTAAATTAATATTAGTATCGGCCAAATTAAATTTATGAATATAAAAAATACATAAAATTGGCTGTATGACCACAGATTACTAAATATGGTATGACGTGCACTATTTACCATAGTATCTGCTTATAGGAGTTTGCTCAAGTAAGTGAAAAGAAAATGAGGGACCTCATTTCTTAATTTTCTAAATTAGTTTTTTCTGGTTTTTATTGTGGTAGGTACTTAGTATAGTGGAGTTAGTGCAATAATGTGGCTTTAATGGAAAACGATGTGGTAAAAGAGAGAAATAAGGAAAGGCGCTCCTGTAGGATTCGGATTGCTTTTGTTAGGTTTCATTTCATTTCATCTCATTTAATTTAATTTTCATTTCATATCAATAAAAAAATTCTACTGAAGCCTTGGCTGTATGATCATAGTTTCCTTTGCCAACCCAGAATGGGTGAAGAAAACAAAAAAAAAGTCTCTGCTTAAATTCTTTTACGATTAGTTAGTTGAGTTTATTGTGTTTTATTATTTTATTAAATTGCTTAATTTTTTCGCAACTGTATTAAAAATAGTTGTTCAGTACACGTGCGGAACCGTCATTGCAACTTGTTCCGACTGTCAACCCTCACCTTCGGCTGCGCCTCGGCTCGGGTAGACATTTGTCGGAACTCTTTGCAATGACAGGCTTTCCGCACTTGTAATGAAATCTACTATTTTTTCCTTTTTGGAGTCAGTTTAATTTTTTAAAGTACTTTTTTCAAAATCAAATCTGTTACTAAATGTCGTACCTATAAAGTAGGTACAGTAATGAGGGCAAAGCTTTAGCATGGTCACATCACACGGCTGTTGATCAAAATGATTATGTTTGAAGAGACAATGTTTCAATTAGCAAAAATTTGCGACCAACATACATAATGTCGGACGAAGAAAATTACTTTAACAATTTGAAAAGAACAATGGTAGGAAATCGATGAATGAGTGGGTATGTGAAGATTGTAATGACTTTTGAGGTTTGAATGGATAAAGCCTAGTTTGTACGTGCCATCGAAATAACATAGAATTACTTACATACAAACTTCGATCAACAATAACACCTAGTTCTAGATACATAGTTGGAGTGACAGATATGGCCGAGCGTATACTCCCACTTGAGAGTATAATACCTTTAGGTATGTAGATTATTTTGGCAGTGTCAATAAATAAAATAAAAGTAAAATAATAAAATAACTTCTTACAATCACACCAATTATCTAAGCCCATGTTAATTTCATTAGGAAACTGTGTCATGGAAAACTCGATAACGGATAAATATTATATAAGTACTTAAATACTTTTTGTTTGTTAATACATAGATACTTATTATAGATAGTAAACACACCAATAATACTAAGGTATTTCAAACTTAGAACGCTTCCTGTCATTTAAGTATAATGTAAGATCGTAACATTCGTAACCTTTTTTCTCCGTTTAAAAAAAAGTCAGTCTGTGCCATGTAAAGTTTTCATTTAGTTCGTGAGCCTTCATCTAGACTATTGTTGATCTAAGCATACAAAGTTAAAAAAGCTCTATTAAGCACGAATGAGGAGCCCGTGGCGCAGTGGCTTGCGCGTTCGGCCAGCGATCGTTGAGGTTAAGCAACTTTCGCAATGGTCGGTCACCGGATGGGTGACCAAATACTTGTCATCTCGAGCTCCTCCGTGCTTCGGAAGGCACTTAAGCCGTTGGTCCCGGCTGCTCTTGCAGTCGTTAATACCCACCAATCCGCACTGGGCCCTCGTGGTGGGTGATGGCCCATTCCTCTTATCCATCCATAAGGAAGGCCAGTGCCCCAGCAGTAGGGACATTAAATAGCCGATGATGACGTATGAAGGCTATTGACACAGAATAAATTTTAATACTATCAGTACTACATCTTCATAAATAAGGTCGGATTGCGAGTCATGATGACTCATCTCATCGTACGAAAGATCTGCAAGGAACTCAGTACGAAGTGCATATCTAGATCCTTCCAAAATCATACCGAGCTCTAGCACGGGTAGCATGATGAACTCAAGAAAGGCTTTGTCTATATCGAAACGTCAAAAATGACATTCCATCGTAAACAAATAGACTTTCGAGTTAGATAAAACTCTTCTCGGGTTTGTCATGCTGTCATGCTACGTGTGCAGGTGATGAGTCATAACTCGCGATACGAGTCCGACCTTCTAAGTAGGTATATGAAGATGGAGTACCTGGTAGTAATAATTTTGTGCTATTGTATTTGGTACTGTTTAATATTTCTGCCACACAGTTTTATTCATCATCATCATCATCATACATCAGCCACTATGAGTCCACTGCTGAACAGAGGCCTCCTCCTTTGAGCGCCACTAAGAGTTTTATTCAATTTTCCCAAAAGTCTAAATTCTCGAAGATTTAATACAAAAACAAATTACTTCTATTCCATCATAAATGAAACCAGAAGCAAAATTTTAACCATGGACTGTGAAACAGACACTTAATCATCTCAGTTTCTACTAAAAGCCAACTAGATTAACGTCCAAGATTCATCTTCTAATCGTATGTTATGTCATAAAGTATGAGTGGAGCGGTAATGATATATTTTTTGCATTCATATATTAAGTCTATGTGGCGGACACCTGGACACGAGAAGTCAATTTAATCCAACCTTGAAAAAGTATAGTCTAATCGGAACGAACTTTATGTAATTGTCGGTCGACACGGTGCGACTTTTGGTCGATAGCGACTCGCTGGCGATGTCAAAATCGTTTAGTCGCATAATGCCCAATTCGCGAAATGACTACTAACATAGTCGCAAATTGACAATTTCTCGAAATGTCCAATAAACGACCAATTCTCGAAATGTCCAAGTCTCTAGACGACCAATTCGCGAAATGACCAATTCTATAACAAAAATTCTGTTCTGATACAATAAAAAAAGTTAGTCATTTCGTGAATTGTCGCTGGCGAGTTATGATCGATACTAATCATAAGTCATCAGCGAGTAGCCATCGATCAAAGTCGCTGCGTGTGTACCGACCATAATCTATATATATAAAAATGAATCCCTATTTCCCTTGGTCACGACATCACGCGTGAACGGCTGGACCGATTTGGCTAATTTTGGTCTTGAAATGTTCGTGGAAGTCCAAGGAAGGTTTTAAGGAGGGGTAAGTAGAGTAGAAGTTGGGTAGGGGTAGGGTAGTAGAAGTAGGGTAGGGGTAGGGTAGGGTAGGGGTATGGTAGGGGTAGGGTAGGGGTAGGAGTAGGGTAGTGTAGGGGTAGGGTAGGGGTAGGGTGGGGGTAGGGTAGGGGTAGAGTAGGGGTAGGGTAGAGGTAGGGTAGGGTAGAAGTAGGGTAGGGTAGGAGTAGGGTAGGGGTAGGGTGGGGGTAGGGTAGAGGTAGGTAGAGGGGTATGGTAGGGGTAGGGGTAAGGTAGGGGTAGAGTACGGGTAGGGGTAGGGTGGAGTAGGGGGTAGGGCCACGGGAACGAAGTCGCGCTGGGTCAGCTAGTTATATAATAAATGTGTCTTAAAAAATAATTGCAGTTGCGACGATTGATTACACAACAGTAAGTATTTGATTGAATCAGGCGTCACTTGGCGAAAGTCCCTAACCATTGTGAAAAATAAATATATGTAGCTTTCTTCCGCAAATAATCACAAAACTTGCACCTTCACCGATCACACTTCTCTACACGTGTTTCGCCCCAACCCGGGGCATCCTCAGGAGATGTTTGTCCGTATGCAATCCAGCACCGAATTTATTTTTCACAATACACAACAGTAGAAAGGGATATTTATTATAGTTACTACAGAGCACATTTAATTGGAAGCCTAATTAAGAGGAAGGATTACCAAAGAAATGGGCTCAGTTTTGAGGGCTGATGAGGATTAAACTTCTAGAGCTGAAAAGCAGTAATAAGTGATAACTCGGTTTATAGAAGAATAAAAATAAGAGATAACCAAAGAAAAGGGGTTAGAACAATTTTTTTTCTAACTAACTCTTATAAATAGTAGAAAAATGACGATTCGAAAGCGTTTTACTACAAGAGTAATAAATATAAGTAATAATGATATATATCATAATAGTTTATTAAGTAATGAATGATAATTTTTACTTTTACTGTAAGCAGAACCTTGTTTTTTATATGGCCCATTTTTATGTAAACAAAGCACTAAGTTCGTGCTTTCGCTCTCCCGAACATCTGGTTGTACTTAGGCGGTCTTTGGTTACATTTATGAGTATCTGACTAACAAAAGCCATAAATTAAAGCTATTGGACAGTTTTACGATATGTTTTGTTTTTATAATCGTCGTTCGAACTCCACCTTTGTGTAAACAAATGACAATAGTGCGGTCCATTCGAAATAAAAAAATTTCACCTAGTTATCGATGAAATAACATATAACAAGTATATAGGTATTTTTTTTTTAAATTTCAAAAATGTAATTACTTCCGAGTAAAAAAAAAATTTTTTTTTTCTTCCGACTCACATATATTATTATTATAGTGTATTTTTACAATACGACAAGATTATCAAAAAATTGCAATAGTTATAAAAAAAAAGAGTAGAGGTAGCCCAGATCCGCGGCATATAGCGTCATGGGTCCTTGAAGAGTGCACATCTCAGATTTCTGCGCAAACTGTTCATTAACATTTACGGATTTAAGCATAACTAAAAATTACTAATTATGTGTACAATATACAGGATAGTTTTTTTTATTAGTGCACAAATTTTTAGGATGGACTCTGAATTGGTAAGTGAACAACTTTCTCCTAGAAACATGGGTTGAAATACGACAAAAATTGTTGGACTTCCCATACTAAATCAATCACGTGATCAGTCCGATTTGTATGAAGAGTCAAAAAAAATGTCATATTTCGCCCTATGTTTCTAGGAGAAAGTTGTTCACTTACCTATTTTGAGTCGATCCTAAAAATTTGTGCACTGATAAAAAAAATATCCTGTATGCGTAAATAAATCAGTAAAAAGTGCTTTTATTTCAGAACCTTGTAGTCTACGCCATATTATGTAAATTTTGAAACAGCCATGATATTTTGTCAAATATAAGTAATGTTTATTCAAATATTGATAAAATTAGCAAGCAATTTGCTAATGGAAAACATATTTATTAAAATATTCGTCCTAAATCGTCCTTCTTCAATATTTTGAATAAAAAACATATAAACACGTTATACATATAGTGCTCTTCATCAGATAAGACGTATTTGCAAAAGTTATTGAGAAATATTTTTGATTAAGTACTTTAAATTAGAAAAAACTTAATATCGATCTAATCGTCACAAAAAGGGTAAATCAATTTTTTTTTCATGATATTCAAAGTCACAAGGTAGTCATAGTAAACGTAGACAGATAATGCACTATTATTATATTCAACACTAGCGCTCCGCTCAGGACTTTGCCTGCATGGACCCCCTTTTTTACCCCCTTACACAGGGAATGTCCAAAAATCCTCTCTTAGTGCTCTCCTACACTCCCCAAGAAACATACATGCCAAATTTCAGCTTCTTGCGCCCAGTAGTTTCGGCTGTAGGTTGTCTTGTCTGTCAGTCAGTCAGTAACGCAAGAGTTTTATATATAAGTAGATTAACATTAAAAATAACTTTTTAGAAAGCGTATTTTGTGCACAGTCCTTGGGTAAAGTGAAGTTCTAGCACATCTAGGGTGGACCATGCTTATTATTGCAGGTGTCTGCTGCAGGTATTACTTGAGTAAATAACGCTTTGTTTTTTATTAAGTTGGTTTTAGCACAGCCTTCTCTATCGTCTTCTACAAGCCATGCTATGAAGCGGAACGGAACGGCAACATTGCTGTGAATCAGTTTACTCCTCTGAGTACGAATCCTATGGAGATGGCATACCTACGATAAAGTGAGGCATACCTACACATACCGAGAAACAAAAATGGCGACCGGCCTCAATCATGCATTACTATGGCGTCACGTTTTAATGTTGCCAAAAATAGGTCGAATAAATATATTACTGTCTCTTTTTACATGGAGTATTGGAGGTAAGATAGAACAAGATGGCTACAGGTTTATGAGTACAATATCGTTTTAGCTTATATTTGTATAATCAAAGTGACCGCTTCCTTTCCAATGTGTCTCGCTCAGTCCTGTAATTTTACATTTTTACATTTTACAATTTTAAAATTCATAATACTACTCAATGTTAAATCATGACATGACATGATCACTTACCGTTCGACTCACAGGTTCGACGCGGGCTGGCAGCGCTCGCGCAAGCTCCGGCGACGCCGAACGTTCGCGTTCGCGCATCTCGCTCGCGAGCGCTGCCCTTGCCGCTCGTGCTGCTGCTTCTAGGCAACCGCTCGATTTGCTCCTAGACACAAAAAGCTTGTGTTAGTTATCTGTTAATTAAAGTTTAACAATAAGAGATTTGATAGGATAGTCGAGTCAAAGGCTGCGGGTCTGAGTACCGTCTTAGTAAGTTGCAGACTAGTTTGTTGTTTGCTAGTCTTAACCCTTTCAGACCTGGCGTCCACAAATGAGGACATAAAACTTTACAAAATATTTAGTTACTTATTTCGATGTATTATTATTCAAAAACGGTAAGGTTCATATATTCACATAATAAACTCTATAAAACATAGATATTAATTAAGTACATTTTTTTTTCATATTCTCTGTAGTCTATTTTAGCTAAAAAAAAAATAAGTTCATTCGGACACAAAAAATTTAATCAGGTCTGAAAGGGTTAAATAGATTTTTCACTTCTCATGCTCGTAAAGTTCGTGTTTATGTTGGGTATAGGCTTTTTTATGCTCTAGTGCATAAAGTTAAATCTTCGTCTAAGTCTCAGACTCTAAGACAAAGGTCGTCAGGTGAACAGTCACACACGCAAATTAAACTCCGTTAAATAAACTTGTTATTTCATTCTGTTTCTTCAATTTTGTACATATAATCCATATTAAATTCGTCAGCGTAGACAGTTGAGGCTGCTGAGTACTCTTTACACTCTTTTAAATAATCACCTCTCACCTGAATACTTAAAATGCAAGTTTAAATATCTCTGTAAGTCTAACGATCGTCACCTTCGCTCTTCCGATTCTTTAGCACTCTCAACTCCCCTCTTCCATTCTGGCTATATGGCCGACTCTTTCACACTGCATGCTATCCGTCTCTGGAACAGTCTCCCAGATTCCATAAGAAGATCTCCATCCAAGCTCGCATTTAAAAGAAATGTTCATGCGTTCCTTCTTGAAGGATCTCAGTCATGATGTGGAATTTAGTTTTGATCATCTTCACTGTTTAAGTTACTATATTATATGTATGTATGTATGTAGGTATATTATATACTTATGTCTATACTTTGCTATATTCTATGTATGTATAAATTATTTTTATTTGTACCGCTTTTGAGCTTTCTCTGTTTTCCCGAAGGTTGGCTGGTAGAGAATGCTTTTAGCGTTAAGCCCGCCTTTTGTACCTTACTTTGTATTCTGTACAATAAAGCAATAAATAATAATAATAATAATAAAAAAAATAGGGCGCTGATGTGTGCTTTAGATTTGCTACTACCAAATTACTTTGATAGTAGTGAAGACCTGGCTGATACTCATTCGATCCTGTACTGTGCGGCTATTACAGCTTGTCGTGTTGCTCATGTCAAATTTCCAAATACTGACACAGCAACACGCCCTCGCCTGGCTGTACCAGCCTGGCAGTGTAGGATTGAGCGTCGTATCAGTGAGGCTAGGGTACTCATCGGTAAGCTCAGCTGCTTTAGGGAGGGCAACATGCGCCCTAGGGTCATGCGCTTTGTGAAACGTGCATTCTTGGGGATTGGTATTAGTCCTCAAAATTATATTTCATGTGTCACAGAGCGCATCGACTTCCTGAAGCAGAAAATTTGTGCATGGGCTAATCGTATTCGAAGGTATAGGGTGCGAGTCGATAGCTTTACTCAGAACCGCATGTTCGAGAGAGATCAACGACGTGTTTATGCATCCTGGGAGCGATCGGATCAGAGTGATACTGATATGCATCGGCCGGATGATGAAGCCATGATTTCTTTTTGGCACAACATCTGGTCCGTGCCTGTCACTCACTCTGAAGGCGCGTGGATGGAGGATGTTGAGCGTTCGTGTGAGCTTATACCTGATATGAATGAAGTAACCATTGACTACCAAGACGTAGTTTGTGCAGTTCGTTCCTTACCCAACTGGAAATCTCCAGGCCCGGATGGACTGCACAATTTCTGGTATAAATGGTTACCTAGCTCGCACGTTTGCTTAGCATCTCAATTTCAATGTGCTTTATTATCTCGATCGCTTCCAGAATTCATGACAACAGGCATAACCCATCTGCTCCATAAATCTGGTAGTACTGCGGACCCCAAAAACTATAGACCTATCACCTGTCTGCCAACAATTTATAAAATTCTTACGTCCATTTTGAGGTCGAAGATTAATAAACACACTAATCAAAATTCTATTATGGTCGCCTCTCAGAATGGATGTAGGAATGGGGCCCGTGGTACTAAGGAGCTACTCCTCATTGACATGGCTATTAACCAACAGGTTCGTCGAAACCGAAAGAACCTGTCGACTTCCTGGATAGATTATAAGAAGGCCTATGATTCCGTGCCGCATTCGTGGCTCATGAGGGTGCTGGAGTTGTATAAAATAAATACAACTCTACGCACTTTCTTGATATCGTGCATGCGAAAATGGAGAACGGTCCTTTTCTATCCAGGATCTCGACGGATTCTAGGTCAGGGCGATCCTATAAAAATAGAGCGAGGTATCTTCCAGGGTGACGGTTTGGGTCCATTGTGGTTCTGTCTCGCCTTGAACCCTCTGAGTACACTTCTCGAGAGTTCAGGGTTAGGCTATCGTTTACGGAGAAATGGTCAAGTAATATCACACCTGCTGTACATGGATGACCTGAAACTATTTGCCCATAGCAGTTCTCATTTGACAGCGTTACTGAAGGTTACTGAAGCTTTCAGTAATGCCATTAAAATGGAATTTGGTGTGGACAAATGTGCAGTCATGCATGTAAAGCGTGGTCAGATAATGGAATCTACGGGTATACAACTCTCGGATTCTATTCATCTTAGATCTCTCTCCGTAAACGAAACCTATAAATATTTAGGTATGTCACAGGCATTAGGCATCAACGATGCTGACATGAAACAGTCGTTGCGTGAGCGTTTCTTGGGGCGCCTTTCAAAAGTCCTTAAAAGTCTTTTGTCTGGCGGAAACAAGGTTCGCGCATACAATGGATGGGTCATGCCGGTACTAATGTATTCCTTCGGCATACTTAAATGGACTCAAACTGAACTGGATGCCCTGGATAGAAAAGTTCGTACATTGCTAACAGCACACCGCATACATCACCCACGTTCATCGACCATGAGATTGTATATCCCGCGGAAGTGCGGTGGTCGTGGCTTCTTAAATGCTAAGACATTGCATAACCGCGAGATATGCAATCTTAGGGAGTATTTTCTCCTCCAAGTCGATATGGGGTCTCATAGAGATGTAGTTGCTGTTGACAATGGACTGACTCCTCTATTTTTAGCAAAAGAAAACTGGCGCAAACCTGTAGTACTTAGTACTTCCGACCGCAGCACTGTGTGGCAAAGCAAGGAGTTACATGGCAGATTCTACCGGGCTCTCCATGGGCCCGACATAGATTTATTAGCCTCAGTATACTGGCTCCGTTTCGGTGATCTTTTTGGTGAAACCGAAGGTTTTGTCTGTGCAATTATGGATGAGGTTGTGATGACGAATAACTACCGAAAGTATATTCTAAGGGATGGCACAGTGGATATTTGCCGAGCGTGTCATCGTCCGGGTGAATCCCTTAGGCATATAATCTCCGGTTGTTCTCGTCTCGCAAACGGCGAGTATTTGCATAGACATAACCAAGTGGCCAGGATAATACACCAACAACTTGCTCTGAAACATAGTCTTGTGGCATCCGAGGTGCCGTACTACAGGTATGCACCAGAACAGGTCCTTGAAAATAGCCATGCCACATTGTATTGGGATCGATCTATCATTACAGACAGGACTATTGTAGCTAATAAGCCTGATATTGTATTGATAGATCGACACGAACGCCGCGCGATAATTGTTGATGTCACTGTTCCTCATGACGACAACCTTGTGAAAGCTGAAAAAGATAAAGAAAACAAATATCTTGATTTAGCTCACGAGATTGTTGACATGTGGGACATTGATTCAGCAATTATTGTTCCGATAGTCATATCTGCCCATGGTCTGATAGCCAAGAGCCTCGATAAACACCTTAAGAGGCTTGCGTTAGGTGGATGGATCGGGAGTCAGATGCAGAAGGCAGTACTTCTGGACACGGCCCGTATAGTGAGAAGGTTCCTGTCTCTGGATCCTTAACCATCGGTAGCCGGGACCTTGATCTTGCTGCCGTTGGGGAACTGCATTTTTGTATTTTTAAATGTTATATTTTTTAGTGTTATACATTGTAAAAATTTAATGTTTAGAAATATAATTTTGTAAGTATTTAAAATGTAATAAAGGGAATAATAATAATAAATTACAAAATTAATAAAACTAGGCAAAATTAATGACTTTTCTAAGAAATAAGTATTTTAAGTGCATTATGAACTACGATCTATGCTAAAGTCACTGTGCTGCCACTGCCACGTATAAAAAAAAGAAAAAGAAAGTCTTCCCGCCAATATGGCGAAGTCTATTGTTTTTTTTTGCAATATTGCTGTTTATTTTCTTCACATTCGAAGTGAAAAGCAGAGTGTATAACTCGTACATAAAACCCATTTTACCCTCGACTTGCCTATCAACCCTCGCCTACGGTACGGTACGTTTTATGCACTTTTTGTACAATCTACTATTTTGCTTAAGTTGGATAAGTTGATAACATTGTTTTTGCCAATCGATCAATAATAAGGTTAAAGTAGTACCTAATTATGTAGTAAAATTCAGACTTCCGAATGGAATCAGTTTTGGATTCTTCTGGACTACAAAACTAAATAGAGAGAAATAAAGAGGTGTATAATTGAAATATTGAAACTGAAGTATTTAGAAAAAATCGACCCGTCTCACAACCAGCTCCGATGGGGCTCGGATGGACGATTTGATGAAATTAACGCTGGCTATACAGCGCGTAAGAAGTATTGGATAAATTCGACGCTTCTCGTAATGACTCCGTAGCTCAGTGGTTAGAGCAGTCGCCTGGATAGCGAAAGGTCTTGGGTTCGTGCCCCATCGTAGCTGGTTGTGAGACGGGTCGATTTTTTCTAAATACTTCATTTTCCATTTTTCAATAATAAAAATTGCATTATGAATGCAAAAAATAAAAATTTAAATAACTTAGGTAGGTCTATAATTATTAAGGCAATAACCACATAATTCCAATTCCAGCTCTTACCTGACGGGCCTGTCGATGGGACCCAGCATGGAAAGTGGCTGATCGGGGGCTGCAGGCGTAGGGGGGAGGTACATCACGTGACCACCCCAAGATAAGTATGAATTGCTAGTCCGCCACGCACCACTCTCCTCCTAAAGAAACCAGGTGACATAATAAGTTTTTTGTAAAAACTTTGTTTTTATAGCAAGCTTTTTTGTTGAGTGTACTTTAACATTGTATTGCCATCAAAACCAAACCTGTATGCTTTCAGCTTGGAAGTGGTTCAAATTTAGCTTGAAAGATTTGTCCCCCACTAACTAAAACTAACTAACATGGCAAGTTAAATAAAAGCTTGTAAATACATTTCGCAGCTTTCCTACTATAGGGGCACATCTCAAAATTTTGTGATTTCGAGTTTTTATAATATATGGGCACAAAATTAACAAGCCTACATGATGCTCTTGACAGAAAGAGTCAGAGCATACTGTGGAGCCGCGAAAACTATTTGTGTCTCTTTCACATTTCCGAGTGAAGCGTCTCGGTTTCCGCGATACAAGGAGATAGATTAATAATTCATGCTTAATGGACATACTCTTATGAAGTTTTATGATTGTGCTATTAATAGATTTAATTTATTTATAATAGATTTTGTGAAAATACAGGGGCTCAAAAATCTTTAAACGCGTTTTCCCAACAATCATGTTTTTCAAATTGTGCCCCTATAATTATGAAAGCTGCGATTTGTGTTGTATACTTATGAGTGATGTAATGAGCTTTGTAAAATACATACAATGGATATTTCCGTCCAAAAACTTTGAAAAACCCCCCTGATTCACGAATAGTCGGAAAAGGAATCGGATTCGAATTCTGTGCATTGTCTTTGTCTATTCTATAGTGAGTGACTGAGACAGGGCATACATTCCGCTGTCGGGAGCGTTTCCGACGATTCGTGAATCAGGGGGCTGATCTCGAAAAACTTGGAATAAAACCGACCGTTTCCGTGACCCCTAGAAAAGTGCCGAAAGATCGGAAAAATCTTTTAAAAACACAATTCAAAATTACCAATTAAGAGTGCAATATACGTGTGATTGAATTGAATCCGTAAGAAAATGGTTCAAGTCTATACAGTTCGCGCAGAAATCTAAGATGTGCTTACTAGAAAATCTTGTGAATAGTTTTTCAATGAAACATCAAATATTTATTTCCAGATTAAGAGACATAAAAGTAGGTAAGTAGTGCACAAACCTTATCAGATGGCGGCGATTCTTCCTTGATGTCTTCCTCGACCGGCTTCCTCTGGAACAGCAGTGGGTTGCTCAAGGAGTTCGGCGCCGATTTCGTCAGGAACCAATTCTGCTCAGGCTCCTGCAACATCGGCTCATGTTCCAGATCAAACCGCCTGGAGCCCAGCGCGGCACCCAAAGCACCCGACACTGATTTCCGCAACTTCTGCAGACTGTTGAACCCTTGCTGCAGCGGCTTGCCCTGAAAGCATTCGTAGAAGCACGACATCCCTTTAAACTATGTGGGGCTCGAGCTGTTCTGAGGGCTGATGAGGAATAAAGGTCAAACTTCTGAGCTGAACAGCAGTATTAAGAGGTAGGAAGATATAAAAGATATACTGAACAGCAGTATTAAGAGGTAGGAAGATATAAAAGATATAAAGAAAGTGAAGACTTTAGAAGAAGCTTTAAGATGCTTTTGGGGGAAAGGAGAAGTGAATTACTGCTGTTGTATTCGAAAAAGAAGCTTGAACTTTCAAAGAAGTTTTAGAAGGATTGGGGAAGGTTTTTTTTGTTAAATAGGGGATAAAAATGCGAGCAAGGGCTAAAGAAGGGATAAGAAAACAAGGAAGAACAGCCCGTTGATGATGTACACAGAATGAAATGTTATCGACGGTGGTAATGAATTTCGCAAGCAAGACAGAGTGCAAGAACACAGTTAGTCAGCAAGATTAGCAGTAGGTACACTATGTGTCCTTTACTCCTCCTCAGCGTTACCACGGGAGGTTAGGTGAGTAGTTTCTACCATTTATTGTTCTTTGTTAGTCACATTTATTAATTGACATTAATCACATAGATTACTTCACTTGGTTTCGGATAGTTTTAAATCTCTTCAAAACAAAGGAGGCTATTAGCGATTATGTTTGTTATAAGTAAATTGATGTGGCTGATTCTATGCTTCTTCAACTTTTTCGTTTTCATTAAGGCTATTCATTGAAATTGTTAGTTGTTGATAAAAGATTAAAAACCATTATGTTTTCTTTTACTGTCTCTTTTGATTATTTACATCAATAAACAACCTTTGATATTTTGGGCTGAATGAAGGCCTGCCTATGTTTTAATGATTCTGGGTTATTGGAACTGACCGTAAATAAAACTACCCGAAACCCCCAACCCAGAACTAGTCCCCTAACTTCCCGCCTTGCAAGGCACGTGGTCTCACCCTGTCCTGTCCGTCCCTGGGCAGCGACAGGCTGAAGGGCTGCGCGCCGGGGCTGTAGGTGGCGACGCGCGCGCCGATTTGCCCCACGCCGCCCACCAGCACCGCGCCGCCCGCGCCGTCCGAGCTGCTGTCGCCGAGGTCTTGCTGAGGGGTCCACGCCGCTGGTGGTGTTTCCTGAGTCTGGTTGATTGTAATTTTTTTTTGGATTCACAATGTAATTTTTATTATTGTAAAGTGAAAATGAAGTATTAGAAAAAGTCGACCCGTCTCACAACTAGAGTGCTCGTCAGATAAGTCTGCGCGCGGTAAAAATCGAATACTAATCTTTTCTATAACATTAGACCAAAAAATGCACTGTAACTAGCGCCAAAAACGCGCCAGGCACGTGCAGAGTTATCTGACACACACTCTAGCTCCGATGAGACTCGAATCCACGACTTTTCACTGAAAAGGTCGTGGTTCACTGTGGTTTACACGTGGTTCACTGTGAAAGGTTCGAGGTTCAAGTCCCACCGGAGCTAGTTGTGAGACGGGTCGACTTTTTCTTATACTTCATTTTCAATTTTTCTGGTTGATTGTTTGACAGGTAAGTTGTAAGCTTAGCATGTGCATTTCGAAACCACACCTTTTCTAGATGTTAACTGTGTTATATATCAAAGGTGCAATTTTCCTTAAGCAAGATGGTGCTTTTGGAAAAGTTTCTCAAATATTTATCCCCTAAAATAACTGCATGACAACCGTCATATTTGATTTGTACAATTTCAGCATTGTGCTCCTAACATAAAATGTCAACATAGGCTTTAACAATATTAGAGAAAGTAATAGAATATGCGCCACATAACTTGGCGCGTGTCAATATCTGGAACTAAAAACATGGGCATAAGGCTTATTATTCCAACCCACCACGACGATCAGCGCCCTCTTACAAATGCCAAGTTATGTGACGCGGACTCTATCTGTTTTGAGTTAAAAAAAAGAATCTTTTTCTTTTCAGAGCCATAGTCATTTTATTAGATGAATTTAACAGATGCATTATTGACAAAAATATTATTCTTAGTTTTAACAGTTTAACAATTTTAGGGATAGCCCATTTCCTAAATGCATGAACATACTTGAAGATATATAATCTACGTGCTTCTACAACATCTTAGAAAATTTTAAACATTCTCGTAAATACTCACATTGTGTCTAGAGGGCGAGTCGACCCTGTGATCGCTGTTTGCGTGGTCACCCGAGATGCCCGAGTCGCCCGACTTGTCCACCGACTGCTCCGATCGTGGCGATGACTCCGCAGATATGTCTGCTGACATCTTCGTCTCCACGGCCAATGGTTGCGTTTCTGGAAGAAAGAAAAGAGATCTTTATTACAAGAACTAGCTTTTTTAATGGAACAAACTAGTTTCACAAGTGCTGCCAGATCTTGAACCGTTAAAAAGAAATGTGGTCTTATTTTCAATCGGAGTAATTGGCATTAATTATTTTGAAATAGAAAAATTCAAATTGTTATCAATTAAGGTTTTAAATTATTTTCATGCATTCACAATGAGATTCTGTAACTGAAGGAAATTATGATACCAAAAAAACTTGCAGAGAGTTCTAAATATAATTCTGCAACACCGTGGGCACTAGATTGTGACTTCAATAATTCATTTGGTTTTTACCAATAGCTAGGTTAGTATCCAGAACAGCAAGTTGTCTCCAGGCCGCAGCTGGTGAGAAGCGAGGAATGGCTGGTTTCTTTTTGGGCAGCGTGGGTCGTAGCCGCAGTGCGATGCCCAGCGATCCGTCCGATACTTCACCTTCAGAACCTTCAGATGATAGAGCTGACTCCGAGGACACTATGGAAGAAGTATTATTTATTTTAATATTGTACTTTTTTGGGTACCTATTGGTTATATAATGTGTGACCGCCTCTGTGGTCTAGTGGTTCACACCACCGATTTCAGACCCAAAGGTCCCAGATTAGATTCCCAGTGTGGGTACATATTGTATTCGGTTTGGTTGGTGGCAGGCCTCCCCGACGGACGTTATACCCGACGGACGTCACAAAACAAGAAACTGATAGCGGCTATTTTCTTTATAAAATTGACTTAAAGTTCCCAAAAACGTATGAAGTTCATACTCATAAAGCTACGCGGCCTCGGCCTCGGCCTCGTTTTTAGTCCGCATGGCTAGCTACCATCATCTTATCTAAGTCTGACACCATAACAATGATGTTTTTAAACATTAATGCCGGCTCCGACTGTTAGAGATAAGATAGCCAGTTCCTCAGTGATTGAGGATTCCGGTAGTAATGCGCTTCCACCTTCAGCCTTATCACCACTTAACATCAGGTGTGGTGAAGGCCAAGTGCTACACCGTTGTGTATATAAAAAAAGTAACAAGAATGTAAAGGATACTTTGGCAGAATCCATCACTGTGTACTTGGTAACTTACGATTTTTAATTTTACAATCTTGTCTTAATTTCGCATTGAACTTCTCGAATTCTGCCTCTTCATCAATATCGTTGCGCTCTTCATAGCCCAGGAGTTTCTTTTCGATGAGATGGAAGTTGCTTATCTCCTCGATGATGGGGCTGCCCAACCCTGGGAAGTCTTTCAGGTGGTCTCGCTTCTCTGTTTGTTTGCTTTCAATCATGCCAAAATAAAATTGTTTCGATGGTGCAGTTTTTGATTGCCTGTTTAAAAAAACGATTAAATTAACGTATTTTAACAGGAATTTAAATTTAATGCTCACTTATTTCAAAACGCCATCTACTTACTTCTCAGGTGCAGTTTGAATTTTCGTAACTTCTTTTTTTCTAGTCGGTGAGTGCTCAGGAGTAGACTCCTTGCCAGAAGCCTGTCCTCTGTCAGGAATTGATCGGCCGCTTTCTTTGCTGTTATACTTATACTTGCTGACTGGTGCATTACTTTTTGCAGTAATGTTGTTCTGTGGATTTGCCACTTTAGATTTGGTTTCATTCAATCTATTTAAAGGGCGTCTATTGTTATTTACTACTGCTTTTGTCTCTTGCTTACTTATATTGTTTTTTGTTTCATGTTTACTGACATTATTCGTTTTAAGACTAGACTCTTTGACTTTGCTCTGGACTGTAGATTTCGTTGGGTTTGGTTTCTGCGTGCTCGATTTATCATTCTGACTAGTTTTATTTTCACTTACATTATTAATTTTACTGCCTAATTCGTTTCTTATTCTATTAGTAGCCTTTTTGAGTTCAGCTTGGAATTCATCTTTTTCTTCATTATTTTTTAATAATAGTGAAGGAAGAGACTTTCTCAAAGGCTTACTACTATCTACTAATGGGCTTATTTGACTGTCTTTTAATTGTGCACCTAACGCTTTCATTTTATTTTCATGTATGGCTCTGGGAGATTCACTTTCTTTTTCACTCACTATTAGAGTATTGTCGAAAGTCTTTTCTCTCCTTAGGGATGGTTGTTCACTTTCTTCTCGCTTAAATCTTTCGGAATATCTGAAATTCCTATTGAGTAGTGGGGTTTTCCACGCCTCACACTGTTCATTGGTTTTGGATGTTTTCGCTCTACATCCACCTACTCGGTCTATTCTCGTCTTCATGTAATCGTGTTTCGTTTGTAATATTCGTTCTTCTCTTTTCAATGACACGTTGGTTTGTAACATATCTTTGCTATCAGGATATTTAAAATGCTGGTCTCTATCCTTGCAAGGAGATCTGTACCTCCTCTCAAAAGCTTGGTTTTCGTTATAATCTAAGGACCTATACTCTGTGTTCATATTTTTATTTCTGTAGACTGGTAATTTATTATCTACTTGACCATTCATCTTTTTGGTTTCGTTTCTAGTTTTGAAAAGCCTCAGCTTTCTTTGGGGTTCTAATCTCGCGTTTCCTTCGCTGGAATCAGGTGATGAACCCTCGATAATCTGCAAACAAGAACAAAACCGTTTTCCAGCAATAAAGAATTAGTAGTATACATACCACAGATGTGTCTACTATGATATACTTACTTCATTTGTTGGGGGTTGTGGTGCTCTGTACTTTTTTCTAAAATGTTTGTTACATTTTGGTTTCTGTTGTTCTTCTTCAATTCTCAGGTCAGGTTCTGACCCAAATCTTTTATTTAAACTGCTATCTGTAACATTTCAAAGAAAATATTATGTCAAATGTTTAATATGTTTTTACAACGAAAAAATTATTGTTTTATATCATTCCACCCTTACTTTCATTGTGCCTAAGGTCGAGGTTCGTATGTGATCTGTGCAGGGGATCTCGCTCTCTTGCTCGTATCTCTGCATTATCTCCAGCTGCTCCAGCAGAACGAGACCGGTACATGTTTGCATGCTGGAAATTTAGAAAAAACAACACTTTATTACGTACTGCGTTTATAGTGTCATATCAGGTAGAGAACATTGATAATCAATATGAATATAAATGAAATGCCAAACATCTTTTTAGAGCATTCCAATTTTCTGTTCTTAAAAGTCTAACGCCCGCATTCTTCAACTTTGGGAGCTTCTCAAACATCATTGCATCTCTTTCATACGTTTTCACATTTAAAGTGACACTCAAATTAGAGAGCTTCTCTAATATCATGCAGTCTCTTTCATAACCTTGACAATTAATGCCACAGGGCGATGTTAGAGACGCTCCCAAAGCTAAGTACCGTTCGAGTATTCAGACGTTAATCACTGGAAATAGAAACGAGGAAGTGGCAACTGAAAGCACTATAAAGGGTGAGTTTTTGAGATGGGTCTGTATGGCCAAATCATAAAATATGAGAAATAACGAAAAATGTTCAAAGGAGTCATGTCATGAGATCGATTTTTGAGAAAACAAAAATTGTATGTTCACATTTTTGTAAAATTTGTTACGTTGACCGGGAATAAAACCCCTTGATTTTGTTAAAATAATAACACCCTGTATTATTGCACCAATCAATACTGTTGGAAATAAGGATCAAATCTTGCAGAGGAATGTCATATGGAAAATGAAAGAAAATTGCTTTTTTTAAAGGGGTTTGATTCCCGGTCAAAGCAGCAGATTTTTCAAAAATGTGAACATGCTGTTTTTGATTTTCTCAAAAATCGAGCTCACGACTCCTTTGAACACTTTTCGTTATTTCTCTTATTTTATGATTTGACCATACAGACAGACCCATCTCAATAACACACCACGTATATTATCATTAGTAAAAAATAATAGTACTAATAAGTAGACCCCTACTTACCACATGACCATGGGGCACCCTTGAGACATCTTGCAGCGTGGAAGCGGGCCGGCGGCCGCTGATGGTGCCGCCAGATTGCAAGATGGCGCCGTTGTCGGTGCTGCGCAGGTGTGGCGACTCCGGCAGAGAAGGCAGCACCTGGAAACCAGAGCGATGAAATATTGTTATGACGTGATAGCGGACAAGCGCTTACCTATCAATTAGGTATACTTTAAAAAACCTTTGGTGCATGCCGTGGTGGTTATGGCAGCCACGGCCGACGCTGGCTGGCTTCGCGCCTGACCTCCTATACCGGCTGGATGAACTGCAGATAGATGGGGTAGGTACAACAATGTTACTTTCGTTCGCGAATGTTTCGTTATCCACTTCTTCAGATCAGATGGGGCAGTTGAGAGTAGGCATCTACCAACTAAACCAAAACCCCTCTCTACTTGTTCTCCGCCATCAGTTTTAAGCACACCGACTGTGGGGGCGCTGTGGTGGTTTGAACCCCCTGGGGCCTGACGGTTGGCCTGTTTCCGGGCCCCTGCGCGGCGGGAGATGGTCTAGCATGCGGGGCCGTCTCCCAAGACAACCTTTGGTCCGTGCGATCCGGGCGGTAGTTAACCGGCCGTTAAGCCAGCTAACGCGTCCGGACCGCACCGCCTCGCTACAGGGGAATGAGGCGCGCAAAGCGCATGGCTGGTTGCTCGCCTGACCATTGTTGATTGGCTACACCCAGCGGCTCATCTGCTGATACTGTTCATAGAGGTAAGCAAGTATATCAATGTTACCATCGGCGCATGCCGTTGCGGCGGCAGCGTGTGCGGCCGACGCGCCAGCTGCGGCACGGCCGACGCTGGTTGGCTGCCTACCTGACCATTGTGGGCTGGCTACACCCAGCGGCCCATCTGGTGGTACTGTCCATATAGGTAGGTAGGTATATCAATGTTACCTTCGGCGCATGCCGTAGCGGCTCGTTCGGCAGCGTGTGTGCCCGGCGCGCCCGCTGCGGCACGGCCGGCGCTGGTTGGCTGCCTACCTGACCATTGTGGGCTGGCTACACCCAGCGGCCCATCTGGTGGTACTGTCCATATAGGTAGGTAGGTATATCAATGTTACCTTCGGCGCATGCCGTAGCGGCTCGTTCGGCAGCGTGTGTACCCGACGCGCCCGCTGCGGCACGGCCGACGCTGGTTGGCTGCCTACCTGACCATTGTGGGCTGGCTACACCCAGCGGCCCATCTGGTGGTACTCTCCATATAGGTAGGTAGGTATATCAATGTTACCTTCGGCGCATGCCGTAGCGGCTCGTTCGGTAGCGTGTGTGCCCGACGCGCCCGCTGCGGCACGGCCGACGCTGGTTGGCTGCCTACCTGACCATTGTGGGCTGGCTACACCCAGCGGCCCATCTGGTGGTACTGTCCATATAGGTAGGTAGGTATATCAATGTTACCTTCGGCGCATGCCGTAGCGGCTCGTTCGGCAGCGTGTGTGCCCGGCGCGCCCGCTGCGGCACGGCCGGCGCTGGTTGGCTGCCTACCTGACCATTGTGGGCTGGCTACACCCAGCGGCCCATCTGGTGGTACTGTCCATATAGGTAGGTAGGTATATCAATGTTACCTTCGGCGCATGCCGTAGCGGCTCGTTCGGCAGCGTGTGTGCCCGACGCGCCCGCTGCGGCACGGCCGACGCTGGTTGGCTGCCTACCTGACCATTGTGGGCTGGCTACACCCAGCGGCCCATCTGGTGGTACTGTCCATATAGGTAGGTAGGTATATCAATGTTACCTTCGGCGCATGCCGTAGCGGCTCGTTCGGCAGCGTGTGTGCCCGACGCGCCCGCTGCGGCACGGCCGACGCTGGTTGGCTGCCTACCTGACCGTTGTGGGCTGGCTACACCCAGCGGCCCATCTGGTGGTACTCTCCATATAGGTAGGTAGGTATATCAATGTTACCTTCGGCGCATGCCGTAGCGGCTCGTTCGGTAGCGTGTGTGCCCGACGCGCCCGCTGCGGCACGGCCGACGCTGGTTGGCTGCCTACCTGACCATTGTGGGCTGGCTACACCCAGCGGCCCATCTGGTGGTACTCTCCATATAGGTAGGTAGGTATATCAATGTTACCTTCGGCGCATGCCGTAGCGGCTCGTTCGGTAGCGTGTGTGCCCGACGCGCCCGCTGCGGCACGGCCGACGCTGGTTGGCTGCCTACCTGACCATTGTGGGCTGGCTACACCCAGCGGCCCATCTGGTGGTACTGTCCATATAGGTAGGTAGGTATATCAATGTTACCTTCGGCGCATGCCGTAGCGGCTCGTTCGGCAGCGTGTGTGCCCGGCGCGCCCGCTGCGGCACGGCCGGCGCTGGTTGGCTGCCTACCTGACCATTGTGGGCTGGCTACACCCAGCGGCCCATCTGGTGGTACTGTCCATATAGGTAGGTAGGTATATCAATGTTACCTTCGGCGCATGCCGTAGCGGCTCGTTCGGCAGCGTGTGTGCCCGACGCGCCCGCTGCGGCACGGCCGACGCTGGTTGGCTGCCTACCTGACCATTGTGGGCTGGCTACACCCAGCGGCCCATCTGGTGGTACTCTCCATATAGGTAGGTAGGTATATCAATGTTACCTTCGGCGCATGCCGTAGCGGCTCGTTCGGTAGCGTGTGTGCCCGACGCGCCCGCTGCGGCACGGCCGACGCTGGTTGGCTGCCTACCTGACCATTGTGGGCTGGCTACACCCAGCGGCCCATCTGGTGGTACTGTCCATATAGGTAGGTAGGTATATCAATGTTACCTTCGGCGCATGCCGTAGCGGCTCGTTCGGCAGCGTGTGTGCCCGACGCGCCAGCTGCGGCACGGCCGACGCTGGTTGGCTGCCTACCTGACCATTGTGGGCTGGCTACACCCAGCAGCCCATCTGGTGGTACTGTCCATATAGGTAGGTAGGTATATCAATGTTACCTTCGGCGCATGCCGTAGCGGCTCGTTCGGCAGCGTGTGTGCCCGACGCGCCCGCTGCGGCACGGCCGGCGCTGGCTGGCTGCCCGCCTGACCCATGCCGGCTGGCTACACCTAACGGCCCATCTGGAGAAAGAAAAATAAGATATTAAACCTTTAGTTAGACCTTTAGCAGGATTTAGCCAAATATTTGGAATAAAACGAAACAGTTTAATGTTTTGTCAGTTTATTTCTACAAAGATTAAAAAAGTAATTGAAATCACTAATGGCCGTTTTCGGAATCACCTGGCTCGAGGTGCCGAGTTAACTTGTTCGGGTAGTTAAGCAAGAAGACTTAGGCGATTCATAAGTTTTGGTTAAACGGCCATAAGAGCTTTTAGAGAGTACTCAAACCAAACCTTTTTTACCGTCAACAGCAGCTGCTCTATAAAACAACTCCATTCGTAACGCAATAAGGGCGCGTTTAAAGTTTACATCTTAATCTGCGCGTTTGTTGTGTCGTCAACTATACAAAGTAGAAGGCTAAACTTAAAGGATCAAGCTTAATTTCGAAAAGGCATAATTAGATATCTAATGTGAACATAAACAGCTGCTTTAGTTTATTACTAAAGACATAATTTATGTTAATTTTCTCATAACGAGAACCGAAACCGTTGAAATTAATTTTAATAGTTGCTCAAGAGACATAATTCATTATTAACGTAGGTACTGAAATCCTCAGATTATCATAAATATTATTCTGGACTGGAAACTTGACTTTCTTCGATTTAATGAGCATATTAGAAAATGTAATTAACATTCTGTAAAGATTATGATAATTATCATTGATTAAGTAGACACAAAGATCTCTTTCTGGGGGCGCTAAAATAAAGCAATTCATATCGAGAATATTTTATGTTGAAGAGCTTTTCAAGAAACAAATTTAGTAATTAGTAAACGAAAGTGGGCATTAAAAGCTTGGCTTTTGGTCTTACAATGGCTTGTCCCGTCAATACAGTCCTATTTTTCTTCGTGTGGGGTTCGAGGCTATAATTTGTATAATTTAAGCTTTTAATAGTATTTGAGATTTATGTGAAGGGAAAGCGACGCATGCGCTACCTAATGAGGGATTAAAAATAACTGTCAGTTTGTTTGGAAGCGACGACCCGGGTTCAAGGTTTTTGGGTGAAGGTTCATGTTTAAATCTTAGTTTATGAAGGTGGGAAGATTTCATCGCTGTGATGCATCTTTTTATGGTGCTGTACATGGATTACCTTCGTTAAGGATATTTTTATGGTAGTTTTATTTTTATAACTATTGAGAAAGACGGGATTTCTACCATGTTTATTTCGTTTTTCGAGTTCCCGATATTTCGGCGCAGTTGATGATGACGCCATGATCACGGAGTATTCTGATTTTAATAATATACGGAGGATCAGTTACTCCGTGATCATGGCGTGTGCAACCGCGCCGAAATATCGGGAACTCGAAAAACGAAATAAACATGGTAAAAATCCCGTCTTTCATAATAGTTATAGTGATAATGACCATGCAAGTTTAAAATCTTAGTTTTATTTTTACGCCAAGTTCAGCAGTAAAGGTTGTAGAGTCATAGTGATGAGATGACTCATAATTCATCATCATTGAGTCAGTCCTAATATCATGAAAAGTTGTCTAAGACATTCTGCTGTTCTAATTTAATTTTATTTTTTTTAATTTTATTTATTTAGTACATTAAACAGCCAAGGCCAATACAAATGTACACAGCGAAAATTCATAATTACAACACACGAGTAAAACTAGTTAAAACAGTAACAAGCCAAACAGCAATACATTAAAACATAAAAGTCACTCTCGAGAGTAGGCATGTGAAACTACAAGGAAGTTGTCGATTACATTAAATAATGTAAGTTAAATCAACTCAATTTATAGGTAACTTAAAAACTTAAAAAAATATTAAAAAAGGTTAAACAAGAAAAAATATTAAAAGCAATGCACAATCAGCAATCAAGTTTAATTTCATATTATATGTAAGTATACGATATATTTTTTTTTATATATGAAGATTACAACATAAACTATAAAAAATAAATAAATAAATAAAAAAATATAAACAAATAACAATACTACTTAATAATAAACAAATAATAATTAATAATAGTAATAGTATGTCATAATCATATCACCTACTTATGTGATATGATTATGACGTATTAGACTGGGAAGACGCAAGGGATAAAAGGGTCGAATTTATCCCTCTTTTGAAACTTTGTTTTGTACAAAGGAAAATATCCGTGTCAGCAAATTTAGAATTATATAAATGTGGGAGTCGAGTTAAGGTACAATTTTTGCCATAATTCGTGTCGTGACGTGGTACGTGGAAAAGAGGAGTGTGCCGTGTGCGATAAGTGGGAACACAAAATTGTAAGACCGCAAGTAAATCGGGGCAATTTAGGCGACCACGCACAATGTCCCATAGCAGGCCCATATCAAGCACCTGGCGACGCTCCTCTAGAGTCAGGAGCGAGAACTCGCGACAGTTTTCAACGTAGGTTCTACTCGGCATATTGTATTTAAATCTAAGGTGACGTACAAATCTCTTTTGGATGCGCTCTATTCTGCCCATGTAGACATCGTATTGGGGGCTCCAAATAGGGCTAGCGTATTCCAGTATACTCCGCACATACGCAAAATAGACCGCCTTTATGGTAGCTAATGAGCTGAACGGACGGCAGGTACGCATTACAAAACCTAGATTTCGAAACGCCCTATTAACTATTATGTCACAATGGTGACTCATTAGTAGTTTAGTGTCCAGGAATACACCGAGATCTCTCACAACCTCCACTCTCTCAATAACAACTCCATTGAAATTGTAATTGAAGAAGATAGGGTTCTGTTTCCGGCTGAAAGTTATTACACTACATTTATTAATACTTAAATTGATGCTATTGTCCTCATAAAATTTAAAAAGATTGTTTAAATCGGCTTGCAAAAGGAGACAGTCGTCGAGAGAATTGACACGCATAAAAATTTTTTTGTCGTCTGCGTAAAGAATGTGATTGGCATTAACAAGGCTATTATCTATACTTATAATAAAACTGTAAACGATCCAATTCTGTACATTGAAAAGAAATAGAAAAAAATACCACCAGGGGTCTTTTTAAACGAAACAGATACCAAAAATATAGTTTTTGAATTTTTTGTCTGTCTGTCTGTCTGTTGTCCGCGTTTCACACAAAAACTAAAGAACGGATTTTGATGAAACTTTTTTTGTTATACAGCTATTGGCCCTCGCCAACATATAGGCTATAATTTATTTTGAAGATCGTAATATCTGATGTGGAACCATAGCAGTCCAGCCAAACTATGAGAGATATAAAAATATCGTCTTAAGGAAAATTGTTAAACGTGATGGGCACTTTCTAATGACGTACAAAGTTTGAAGGTCTGTTTCACCTGATGTAGAACCCTAGCAGCCAGGATAAACTATATGAGATACAAACATGGCGTCTTAAGAAAAGTTGTTTCACGTAATGAACATTTTCTATTGACGGAAAAATATCGAAGGTCTGGCTTACCTGATGTGGAACCCAGCTAAACTATAAGAGATACAAATATAGCATCTTAAGAGAAGTTGTTCAGCGTTATAAGTATTTTCTTTTGACATACAGTCTATACTAATATTATAAATGTGAAAGTATGTTTGTTTGTATGTCCGTCTTTCAAATCAAAACGGAGCAACGAATTTACGTGTTTTTTAGTATGTGCGGGTAGTTTAGGAGCTAGAAAGTGACATAGACTAAAAATATCCGTTTTGGCGTGATTGAGTAACAAACATCCAATATCTAAACATCTAAACATCCAAACATCTAAACTTTCACATTTATAATATTAGTAGGAAGTTGGATAAGTAGGATAAATAAATAAAAAAAACAAAATAGCTTATTAGCCTTAAAAATTAAAAATGCTGCCGAAAGTCACTATTCCACGCGGACGAAGTCGCGGGCACAGCTAGTCAAAAATATAAGCATTATAAAAGAGTGGACCAAGGTGCGAGCCCTGTGGTACACCAGAAGGAACATGAATATACTCCGAGCGATAACCACCCAACACCACCGCCTGGGAGCAATTGGACAAATACGAAGCGACCCATCTTAACAAATTGCCGTGAACTCCGAGTCTCAGAAGCTTTGTCAAAAGTATGTTATGGTCTAACTTAAGTCTTCTTATTCAAAAACTTGGGATTCATTGTTTCATTTCAAAGTTGACATGAAATTCTTTGGGGCTGTGCTAGAATATATACATTTCTATTATGGTAGGTACAGGCTTAAATGATACTGTAAATGGTAGTCATGCATTTATTAATAGAATACCTAAGTCACGACTTTTGACGTCAGAAGGCAAAGTAAGTTTCATTTCAAAACAATGAGTTGTACAATTGTATACGGGTAGTTGTTTAGTTGTATCATCGTAAAGCCGGCTATTTGTTTATTTACATGTGTTGCAATGTTGCGCCTGCGCTGGTACGACCTTGACACCGACGCCAGTGCCTCTAGCGGCGTTAGGCGGAAATCTAACAAAATTTATATGAGATTTTATGAAGCTATTTTTACTACAATTTAAAGAAATGGGGTATGGTATTGAAAAATAAGTAAATTACTTTATTTTGTCACAGTATTCTTGTAGAAAGTACTCAATCAACGTATTAAGAAGTCGAATATTAAAAAAAAACTTTTCATTTTAAAAATTTTGGCCGGATTCCGGCTTTCAACAGACCGAGCATTTGGCGGAATCCGGCAATCAACAGACAAGTGGCTATGGGTCAAGGATTTTTGAAAATACGACGGCAAAATTTCTCCATTACAAGCTTTATTAGTCTCGTATTATTTTCTCTAGTTATCTAGTTTTATTTAAGTTTGAAACTTTACTCGAGTTTTATTACACTATTAGGTGTACATTACAATTTTTTTAATTGATTTATGTTTTGTTCAAGGAAGAAGTTTCTTACAAGTGAACCTTACACTACTTGTTTAGTCATTATTTTCCGTACATAAGCGACATGCAAGAAGAAAGAAAGAAAGAAAAAATGTTTAGTCAGCAAAAATATACATAATAAAAAGAAAACAACAAAATAATACATTATCATTAGGTATTTTTTGCTGAAACGGCCTCATCTCAGCTTTTTCCACAGCCGAGGTTGTGGCGCTGGTATTTTGATGTAGCCGTTATGTTAGATAACGCAAACAGAAAACAATTGAAAAATATATAATACGAGTACTTATATATACTTAAATTACCTAAAAAGTAACCCTCTACCTTCGATCAACAATAACACCTTCGAAGCCCTCTACAAATTAACGCTATTTTAAATTATTATATTCCACATATTATTATGTTTACTTACTATTATATTGACATATTACTATAAACTTATATTTCAATATTTCCTTAACGACTTATTGTTTCCTATTAAGTTTCCACATGTAAGAACTTTTGGCCCAGAGCCGATCCCTGTGGAACACCGCATAAAGAATAAAAATTAGAACTTTTGAACTGTATGGAATGCTTACGTGTTTGAATTGAATAATACGCACCCTTGATCTGGTCAATTAAGTGAATTATGCAAGAAAGTAGCAGTTGAGTTCGTGGAAATACTATTATTAAAATGATGTGACTTCAGTCATGTTTGTGTGCACGCCAATATTATTTTATTAGTAGAGACTTTGTAACTTTCTTTTCTTATTTCTAACTGTTATACTTGTCGCATAATTTTATGATTTTTAACGAGCTCGCAGAAAAAGGAAGGTTTTTTTAATACTTCGACATAATATATCTTAAACGTCGATCGCTCAGGCTTTGTTCACATGGAATCCGTATTTAACGATTCGAAATTTTTTCATGCGATGACGAATACTTAATTGTGAAAAATGACGATCATACACCTGCGTCTTTCCTATATTTTTGACATTCATGTTTTTTTGGCGAATCGTCTATGACGGATCATTGTGAATGATGATGAACGGATGATTTTAAAAATCATCATCACTGCGATGTCGAAGATGTTTAATTTATATTTCAAGCCTCGGAAGGTTAGGCAAGGTTAAGGCCAGATTAAGCACTTTACAAGTCTTCATAATTCTAAAATGGCTTCCTATACACATGTACATAAGAGTAGTTATGATAGAATTATAAAAACGTCTAAGCCCAGAAGTTATAAAAGATCATTTGAAAATGTGTTTTCGCCATAAATTTTAACAAAACCTTCTATTTAACAGATGTACAAAGAGTGAAACTTCTAGGATGAAAGCTTGGCATTATTGTCGCGCTATTAGCCGTAATGTGAATTGCAGCCGGAGAAAATGCAAGTAAATGCACGTAAATGTACGCATTCAATTCAGACAGATGTCCGCAGGTTGCCGTATAGTAGGGTTGCCAGTGGCCCAATACACCACAAATTTTTCAGCTGAAGAAAAGCTGCTGTTCTATGTAGTGTCTAGGGCTTTTTCAGCTGAAGAACAGCGGCTGTTCTATGTAGGTGTCTAGTGCTTTTTCAGCTGAAGAACAGTAGCTGCTGTTCTATGTAGGTGTCTAGTGCATTTTCAGCTGAAGAACAGCGGCTGTTCTATGTAGGTGTCTAGTGCATTTTCAGCTGAAGAACAGCGGCTGTTCTATGTAGGTGTCTAGTGCTTTTTCAGCTGAAGAACAGCGGCTGTTCTATGTAGGTGTCTAGTGCATTTTCAGCTGACGAAAAGCGGCTGTTCTATGTAGGTGTCTAGTGCATTTTCAGCTGAAGAACAGCGGCTGTTCTATGTAGGTGTCTAGTGCTTTTTCAGCTGAAGAACAGCGGCTGTTCTATGTAGGTGTCTATTGCTTTTTCAGCTGCAGAACAGTAGCTGCTGTTCTATGTAGGTGTCTAGTGCATTTTCAGCTGAAGAAAAGCGGCTGTTCTATGTAGGTGTCTAGTGCATTTTCAGCTGAAGAACAGCGGCTGTTCTATGTAGGTGTCTAGTGCATTTTCAGCTAAAGAACAGCGGCTGTTCTATGTAGGTGTCTAGTGCATTTTCAGCTGAAGAACAGCGGCTGTTCTATGTAGGTGTCTAGTGCATTTTCAGCTAAAGAACAGCGGCTGTTCTATGTAGGTGTCTAGTGCTTTTTCAGCTGAAGAACAGTAGCTGCTGTTCTATGTAGTGTCTAGTGCTTTTTCAGCTGAAGAACAGCGGCTGTTCTATGTAGGTGTCTAGTGCTTTTTCAGCTGAAGAACAGCGGCTGTTCTATGTAGGTGTCTAGTGCATTTTCAGCTGAAGAACAGCGGCTGTTCTATGTAGGTGTCTAGTGCATTTTCAGCTGAAGAACAGCGGCTGTTCTATGTAGGTGTCTAGTGCTTTTTCAGCTGAAGAACAGCGGCTGTTCTATGTAGGTGTCTAGTGCATTTTCAGCTTAAGAACAGCTGCTGTTCTATGTAGGTGTCTAGTGCTTTTTCAGCTTAAGAACAGCTGCTGTTCTATGTAGGTGTCTAGTGCTTTTTCAGCTTAAGAACACTTGCTGTTCTATGTAGGTGTCTAGTGCTTTTTCAGCTTAAGAACAGTTGCTGTTCTATGTAGGTGACTAGTGCTATTGGAACAGTAGTTTTTTTTGGGATTTCGTGGCTGGATCCATTGAAAGTTGTTTCTATTATGATTTTGTGGTGTATATCTTTAATTTTTAGTGTGAGACCTTCCGTAAAAGTCAACACAAGTAGATAAGTGGTAAAACACTAAATGAAAAAAAAAATTGTTTAAAGTTGCACAGACGTCTAGCAGGAATTCTTCAGTTTATCATTCTTCAGAAACGAGATTAGTGCCTTACCAACAAATGCTGTAACTGAAATTTAAATCCACTTGATATCACGTCACGCTCGACGTCCCTGAGCGTCCATGTAGTGGCGATGCTCCCGCCGAGACGCCGGGCGCCCACCCACTTTCTTTATGGTAATCCGCGAGAGATGAACGGACATAGTGGCACTACGCATACAATGAATCTTAGTAGATTTTAAGAGAGCAGAGGCGCATTTTAATTTTAAGGTAAAAATATTCTTTGGTGACTTCCTATGACTTGGAGTACTTATTTTAAAATTGACAAATAATTAAAAATTATTTTGATAAAGTAAATTAAAAAAATACAGAACTGAAAAGCTGAACTTTTACAGCTTCGTATAATAACACCAATATGGAAAAATTCACAAAAAGATTATATATGTCACCGGAAAATAATAAAAACCGTAAATTTATAAATTTCCTAAAAAAAGATGACCACGAAATTTAAGGCAATCGCTACGCTGCGCCTCGCGATCGCCTTAAATTTCTAACCTATCACGTGTTCTACAGGACTTCCGCAAATTTATAATTTTCCTAGGAAATTTATAAATTTGCGGTTCTTGTTATTTTCGGTGACACACGGTTTGACAGACATTTTGTATGACAAAAGGAGGCTGCGCTCGTGAGATAAAACATCTAGTCAAAATTGTGGTGTTAAGAGAACGTGCTTCTATTTATTTAGGTTTTTAGTCAAGGTATTATTTGGTAATGCCTTCACAGTTTATAGGCCGAAAAAAAAATAACTAACCCTACTAATATTATAAATGTAAAAGTTTAGATGTTTGGATGTTTGTTATTCAATCACGCCAAAATGGCTGAACGGATTTGGCTAAAATTTGGAACACAGATACTTTGTTGCCTGGAGAGAAACATAGGCTACTTTTTATCCCGGAAAAATGTCACATTCCCGCGGGATAACATCGTGTAGTCCACGCGGGCGAAGCCGCGGGCGGAAAGCTAGTGTTTCATATAATTATGCGTACTTACAAACATAAGCAAAACATGTTAACGTGAAGTAATGAGTACCTACCTAAGTTGTTCAGTGGACTGCCACAAGTAAGTCATGCCAAATCGACCGAGTAAGCAAATGATTAATACAATTTCCACTCCACTAGAACTAACGGGACATGTACACTACTTATTAGAAACATAATAACAACATTATACTAGAAACTGTTGCTGGTAGGTAATTGATGTTAAGAAATAAGCAGACCGTCTATTACTGGGGTACTGAGGCACTGTAAAATGCTGGACAATTATTGTCTATGATTTATGGTGGTACGGGAATGCAATAAATAAGGATTAATGGGGAATATCGGGCTTTGTGTAATTTATAGGAAGGCCGGTGAGTCAGCTGGACGGCCTGATGAGATATTATGCCTTGTCTGTGAGCGTTAGATGCTGCAAGGAGGTTCTGTAACGAGATAAATACATACTTACTTACTTAAGCAACTGGCTTACTTGGAAAATTGGTCTGAAGTTTCAATTGGCGGTGCAGTTTTTTTTTGTACAGTAACTATGAAGCTATGAAAATACTAGATTATTTGATAAAATTCTTTTTGAGTGCCGGAATAATAAATGAATGAGAATTGACTTTTTTTAAACTCTATCACATACCTACATTGTTCCATTACCTAAGAAGCTTGTGCACTAGATGTTATGGAAATCGGAAACAACGACGGGTATTACCACATCATCATCATCATCATCATCATGTCAGCCGAACGACGCCCACTGCTGGGCATAGGCCTCCCCCAAGGATCTCCACAACGATCGGTCCTGCGCTGCTGTATTACCACATACAAGACACGAAAATATTGAAAAGTTAGTTTTCGAAATTTACCTGTCCGGGAATCGAAACCGGGATCTCAGAGATAGTGTCACCTTGAAAACTGGTGCGCACACCACCACTCGATACAGAGAGTCAAATATTATGAATATGTTAATACTTCTTTGGATAGCCAGAATTTACAAACGAAAAAACATCAGAAATTAAGTTATTTTGATCGGGCCTTATTTTAATCTCTGTACACATATTATTATATTGTGTAAAATCGTCATTTATCTGTGTCAGTTAATGCCTAAGAGATAGATACTATTAAAAAAGTCTCAGCCAGCAGAATGTCCAAAAATGTCTACTTGTGCGCCTAGATTAAGTTTAATATTTACTTCTAGATTTTAAAGTCTGCGTGGTTTGTTCTTGTCGTGAAATTTTTATTTCCCTAACGCCCGAATTCTCGAACGCTAATCATCTTTGGGAGCGTCTCAAACATCATGGCATCTCTTTCAGACGTTTGACATTTAAAGTGACAGGGCGATGTTTGAGACGCTCCCAAAGATAAGTAGCGTATGAGTATTAGGGCATAAGTATGTTTAACAATGTAGGAAATGCTATTATTTTTCTGTTATGACTTACCGCTTGTCTCTAACGGGTTAAAACAATTGACTACTTTACTAACTCCCGCACATCAAATACACAATACTTACTTCCAACACCATTTTCTTACAAGGTCATTTCACAATTTACTCTAAAAGCACAATTCACACTTAACCGCATTAAAGTGATCGTCGGCAGAACAGATTCTCATAAAGAGCGCGATCACTCGCGCGCCCGCGGCCATTATTAAGCGGCAACAGTAACAGCGCGCTCACGGACGCGGAAAATTATTCGCGCGGGATGCTCAGGCGCAGACAGTCAGCGCTTCCGCGAGCGAGGCGTGCCGGGATCATCTTACGGGCTGGGTTAAGAAAACCTCTTAGCTCATTGAAATTTAGTAGTCTATTTTTAACCACAAACGAGTTGGCACTTAGCCTTCTTCCCAACTGATGTTAATTAAGTGAAGATAAGGCTGAAGATGGAAGCGCACTACTCCCGGAATCCTCAACACTGAGGAATTGGCTATCTTATTTCTAACTGCCGGAACACAACAATGCTGAAAACATCGTTGTTATCGCGTCAGACTTAGATAAGATGGTGGTAGCTGCCCAGGTGGACTTATATTTAACTAGTCATGCCACCAACCCAACGAATACAATAATATGTACCTACCCCCACTAGGAATCGAATGCGGGACCTCTTGATCTGATACTGGTGGTGTAGTAGGTACCACTAGACCACAAAGGCGGTTAAAATACTACTTAATACTTAAGTATTATCTGTAATATTCTACTACCTAAGACAAGTACAAAACACTGTGACATGCAATAATAATTAAAAAAATTATATTTAAATTTATAACTTTTTTGCATTCACAATGCTATTTTTATTATTTGAAAAATGGAAAATGAAGTATTTTACAAAAAATCGAAGTGTCTCACAACTAGTGAATATAGCAGTATGGAAATACTTCATTTTCCATTAAAAAAAAAATGCTAATAAAAAATATTTAATTACTTACATAAACTTAACTTCTTGTTTTTTGTAAATAGTTGGATTATTTCGAATTAAATTTCGAAAATAGTGCGCGACATAACCTGCTTTCGGGCTGGCTCTACAAACGTTTTCTTGGGTGCAAGCTGTTGGGGCTGAGAAAGTTTGGGCAGCAGCAGATCATTGGAATGCTCCACAAGGCAATAAACCTATAAAAAGTTTGAATCAACCCTTATTTGTTCGTACGACGTTTTTTAACTGACAAAGAAAAATATTTATCAGCTTTAACAGAAGCAACGGCATTTAGCGGTGCAGTAATTAGATTTAATCATTGAACAATAAAATTAGCGTGATAAGGATCGTGTTTCTTCGGTCACACACTTTGCGCTCACACAGAGCATATTCCTAAGTAGCACACGAATGCTTAAAAAATGAATTCTATCGCAAATCATTTCTTCGCGAGGGATTATCAGCTCCCTGATTCACGAACTGTCGTAAACGCTCCCGACAGCGGAGTGTTTGCTCTGTCTCTGTCACTCACTATAGAATAGACAGTGACAAGCACAGAATTCGAATCCAATTCCATATCCGACGGTTTGTGGATCAGAGGGTAGGTGCAGGGGTCTTACCACAAGCTGTAAAACAATGTAAAGTCATATTACAAGCGAGATAGCGTTATACGCAGTGTATAGCGCCATCTCTTATCAACATAAGTATTGCAATGACAGCTGATGGTAGGCAGCTACCGAGGTGCAGCATATTGTCCCATGGGACATAATCATCCCACCTGTCCCATCATGGGACTGGGTCAGTGGGACTAGTTTGACAGACAGGGAGTATGTATGTATGGCTCTACTATTGCTAATAAAAAATAACTGCATTATTAAAGTCAGTAATATTTACTTAACCAGGAATCTGAAGTTTTGAACTACATACTTCAGTGTTAGAGGTACATACTTCAGACGTTATCGGTCATGGCAATAAATTATTTCAGCATAAATTCCAAATCGTGACTAGAAAACTGTTACCAATTCGATTAGGGTACGGTGGATTATGATAAAAGATACCACAGCGATCTGAAACCAACATTGTGAATCAGATTTTCTGCCCACTATGTATTTATAAGTTTACTAAGTCTTGTGTATTTTATGTGTAGGCGATGATTTTGGTGCACAAATTACGGGTGCTAGTGCGATAATATTCTTTCATACGATTTATCGCTACATTCATCAAATCATTCCAGAAATAAAGAATAGTAAATTAAACTTCGATCAACAATAGCACCTAAGTTCATTAAATGTCATTGTTATGTTGAAATAAATCAATTACACTTTATTAAAGGCTTAGATCAAAAGTTTCGGTTATTTTGCGCAAATAAAAGAGTAAAATATCCGTTTAGGACTTTAGGCACTACGAATTTTGCCGCCCTTTTTTTATTGCACCTAAATTTGCCCAGGGTGTACATTTATTTTAGTCAAAGTACCACCTCTGTCTCTTTTACCGTTTCTGCAGGCAGTTGACCATCTCCATAAGTGGCCGGATGCATTTTCATCAAACGTAGCTAAGAACTATCTCGATTAATTTAGTTTTCAATAAAAAAAAACCGCATCAAAATCAGCCCAGTCGTTTAGGAGCTACGTTGCCTCAGACAGATACACACACACGTCAAACTTAAAACTTCCCCTCTTTTTGCGTCTCGGGGGTTAAAAAGACATACAAGACCTAATAGCATCTCGATATCAGCTCGTTAAACTATATTATGTATCATGACAAAATTACAAAATAAATAATAATATTTATAAGAAATGTGACAAAAGATACAATTTATTTCCTATTATGCGAAGGATTTTTCGTTAAGTTTATAATTTTGTAAAGTATCTGCTGAGAGTTGGATCTTAAGCACTGATTAGGAGATCGTGTGGAGTAAAATTTCAAATTACGTGGAGGCACGCGAGACCACATAGGATCAAATAATCGAACAGAGACAAATTATTATGATGAAACATTATAATTAACTTTATAGGAACCTATAAGAAAAATTGTGATAGTAAAAACCACGTACCATCATCAGTACCTACCTAACATGTAATATGGGTGCTGATTTTTTAAGATTAACCCAATTCTGCTTAGCCAATAAATTCATAAAACAAAAAATGTCTTTCTGAGCTCCTTCTGGACAGAAAATAATTCTTTCCATCAAAGTTATCCATAACTTTGATTGTAAATTTTTTATACAATTCAATGCATGGTATACAAGTGTTGTTATATTGTGGACTTTGTTTTTGCGTAGGTAGATGTGCATAAAAAAATTAATACGAATAATTCGAAATTAATCTGATTTCTATTTCTGTTCGCGCATACTCACTCTGTGCTCACACTGAGCACATTCCTCAGTAGCACACGAATGTGATTGCCAAACGATGTCTGTCGAAATTCATGAAAACCATTTCGGAATTCGTATTGTAATTGTGGTTATATACACAATCATATTATGATAATAATGGCTCGGAGATTTCAAAGGACAGTAGAATACATAAACTATCAATACTTGGTTGTTTGTTTGTCCGTCTTTATCCCGGAAAAATATAATATTTCCACGGGATAACGTCGTACAGGGCGGGCGGAAGGCTAGTGTAGTAATACTTTCGACAGGTGGTCAAATGCACAACAGTCAAATAGAAGAGTTGTCGCCCTGATGTCTGAGAATTTGGAGACAAGTCGTTTTTTTCAGTAATAATAAACATTATTATCCCGCAATTTGTTTCGTTGTCTACATCTTTGCCTATTTAAAGCTTTATTAAAACATTAGGTCTTTACGGAAGCACATAATCCATTTGTTGTACTTGATTGGTTAGAGGCATGTCGGCAAAACCGTTGATGCTAATGATAATATTTCATTAGCGTCAGCTAGGAAACGCTTCGACGTCCGCAGTAGATGGACAGTAGCATCAAGCTTTTCATGTCAACGTTAACTCTTACCACGTACGTAATAAAGACGATTTTCGCGGAACAACTGTTGAGATCTGCCAAAAGACAGTTGTCACCACAACCTTTGCAGTTTACCACGACTCTTAACGCGTAAGTTATAAGGTCGGTTTAAGTTGTGCGAATGCTCATCGTTGTGTTTTGTCTTGTGTACATGGCTCATCCAATGCGGCTCGTTAATCGGACGCGGCGCAAACATCCTGCGCCAGCGCACTTCCGCGTCCCGCGTCCGCAAACAGAGCTGAGGAGGCGGTTAGTCACAGTATAATGAGAAAATAGTATAACCTCCTTTGTTCATTTTCACTGGCTAAGAAAAAAATTGCAGTTAAATATAAATTACTTTGTAGATAAAGTAATAGATGAGTATTCTCCATTTTTAAAGTCATCACGGTAAAACCAGAGGTAGTTCCACTGCGATATGACTTCGAATTACGAACATCAACGAATAACTATGATTCTATCTATATTGATGTGTATAAAAAAAGAAAAATAAATCAATAAACGTTACATACAATTCATTGGACGCGCTTTTGATGCTTGATATTGATTTGAGCGTTTTTATTGAGTCTGAAAAATCAGTCAAAATGTCAAAACCAGAGTGCTGTGTGTCAACCAAGATAAGTTTGTTTATCATTGGCATCGGCATTTTACCTGTTTCTTTAGTTCCAAAGTTGTCATACTGCCAGCCTACTACCGTCACGGCTCAGTGGTTGGCAGAGGGTTCGTCGTCGTTTGCCGCCGATGAACCATGCCGGTTAGGGTATCCTATTTCTTCTCCAAACATTTTTTGTCCAAATGTAATTTTCCATAACCTTTGCTATAAACTACATTCACCATAATGTTCGAATATCGGAAATTTCATTTAAAGTAATCACCTTTTGTTCTTAGGGTTTTGTGTCATCATATCGTGTGTTAAGGATAATGTTTGGATAACCTAATATTTAATGCTTTAAAGTCACATGTCCTAAGTGTTATTTTGGTAAAAATGTAAGTACATTAGCTTAAAATTAAATTTCAGCGGCAGAAAAGAATTACGAGAAACGTTAAGTACCTACGATAAGGTTGAGATTAAGTTAGAATGTAGAATTTAGGTTAGGTTCTATTGGAGACAAAGTAAAGCCAGACGTCAAATTTATAAAAAAAAATGATCTGTTCAATAGTTTACCTTGTTCTATTTAATATTTTATTATTTTAAAGAAATGGGTGTAGTTTTCAAATATTATGGATTCTAGTATTTATAGCAAACAAAATTGGAGTATATTGTATTTAGGGTTTTCAAGGGTTTCCATAATCACCTAATGTCTCATAATTCCATGTATTATGAATTATGAGACATTAAGTGATTATGGAAAAAATATTATGAAAACTTTGATTGTGGAAAAAATAATTATGAGACCAAATAGAGAACCTGCCGGCAGTCGCGCTCCGCCACGCGTCTAGCCAGGCCAAGATGATGGTCGATCTCGGAAACGGCAAATATTTTATTTGCGTCTTTAGAAACTTTGTTTAAGATCTCCCCATTGATGAACGAATGTTTGATTTAGTATAAAATTAGAATCTGTAAAAAACATTCAAAATCCTAATTGACTGAGAGAGCGAGCAACATTGGATTTTATCGCAAAATAAATGTAGGATATATAAGAAATGTAGGATTATATCAGTTAAAATATGAACGAAGACGCTTAAAGTTCTTGTAACGAAATTAATATAGGTTTTTAACTTTTATTTTGACCATAAAACCACTTTGTTTGAAAAATAGAAACGAGTAATTAATTGACTATAAAAGCACTATTGAAATTGGTAAGAAAAGACATCAACGACATTTGTGAATTCTGGTAGATCAAGGCGCAAAAAGTAATGTTCACACAGCAAGAATTGTTTATGACAGTTGTTTAAAGTTTAAAGAGGGGAGGATATAAACCGGTCTACTCGTAATCGTTCTCAATAATTTGCCCATTTCGAAAATAGTTCCTTGTGAGAATTTGCTATTTCTCGAATAGGTCCTTTTGAGACTTGGCCATTTCGTGAATTAGTTCTTTTGAGAATTGACCATTTCGCGTATATAAGGATTTATGTTAGCTAAAAATGACTCATGATCATCTTAACATACTGGCGATACTCGTCAAATTACGTTCAATTTACAGACTGGTACTCGCAATCTGGTACGCACTAGTACTATTTTTTTTACTTTAATAACAAATGACGTCACCGCTTTGGGATCTTGTTTTATTATTCTTTCTTTACTTTTGGGCATCTAAAAGTGGCAATGCGACAACCAACAATGAAATATTAGTTAAGAGACCAAACTGAAACGACATTCAATGACGAATGAAATCATTATTTTCACAAACATTTGTACAAATATTTGGACAAATGTTCGGACACATGTGTAGCACGGGTATTTGGGTATTTGATCAAAGCTTTGATAAAATACTACAGTAACTTTGCCATGTCGGAAGCCAAAGTCTTCAAATGTTTGTGCAATGTCTGGCGCCGGCATGAAGATATATTTTCTATCGATTTATATGCATTCAAGTGTAGGTATATCGCTATTCAAAGTGCAATGAATGCAATGAAGGTTTGATATCCCTTTGATGAGGAGTTTCTGCAGGAAACTAATCTGAGTGCGAACCTATCCGGAAACGAAGGCGCGCATTAAATGAACTCTAGCCTGTGGCGACGACCACCTGTTCCAGCATGTTGCTGGTGCAAGCTAGAATACAGCTTTTTTATAAGTACTTATAGTGGATGCGTAAATAACCCTTATTCCTAACCTTCCTTAAAAAAAAATTCTTTCTAGCTTACCCGGTTTTCAAATGGGATTTTTTTTCCTAGTAGAAAAACTTAAGTATATAACTTATACAGATTTATAAAGAAAGGATTTAGATTCAGTTTAGTTTTTTTTCGTTTATATTTATCCATATTTTTTTCGTTTATATTTATATTTATGTTAATTGATACTAACAAAAGAAATGCTTTACACTGCATTATTAGCCATATGTTTAGTAAAAAATGGCAATAGATCCTAGGATATTAAGATCACTAGAAAAATCTTTCTGTGTTCTGTGGTTAAGACTTTATTCTATGACAAAATGTATTACGTTAGTTTGTTAGTTATTATAGTTTAAATTTAGATCCCCTTTTGAAATAATATGTAAAGACGTTATTCTTTATTATAAAGGGTTTTTCATTAAGAGCGCTCGAACTTTGAAATGGAATAAAACAACCCGTTTAAGTGATAATCCCACAATTTTTATTTTATTTTAAAGAGCACTTGATGACATTATTTATGGAATATAATTTCAGCCAAATGGTCACCGCGATTCCGCTGATGGTGGTGTATCCTGATGGATCAATATTGGACGACATTTTTGCATAAATGGGGCTCAATCTCATGAATAACGCGAGTTATGTTGGCCTTCAGGGCAGCAATTGTCTGCGGTTTGTCAACATAGACTCAGGATTTCACGTAGCCCCACAGAAAGTAATCGAGCGGAGTTAGATCACACGATCTCGGTAGCCAGTTGATGTCACCACCACGCGAGATAACGAAGCCCTCAAACTTTTCATCCTTTAAATTTAATGTTTCCCGTGCAGTATGGCAAGTGGCGCCGTCCTTTTGCAACTACATGCTCCATGGTGAAATGTCACGAATAAATATATATTCCTGCCAAATTTGACAGCTATCGTTTTTCCAAGATGGCCGCTATAAACTTTCAAAATTCGAGCGTCCCTATTGAAAAACCCTTTAGAAGTAGTTAAATAGGAATTAAATTTGTCTTTAGATTATGAAAATCCTATACTTAAGTACCTACGTGAGCAATCTTAGTTTCTAAAGTTTAAAAATTATGCTTACATTACAAGTCCAACAATCTGCAAATATTGATATTTTAATGAATAATTTCCATTTCCAATTTAATTTACGTTTCCGCTTACACAATTTTCTTGATTACCTTTAATTAAGAGAAAGTCGATCTTCCCACGTGTTCATGTAAGCTCCAAATTTCTTGTAAGTAGAACTATTGCAAATAGTCATGATCGGCCATGTGTCTACTACAAACATGCTTACAGAGCAGCCGGCGGGCGGTCGCATTCGCACAGCAATCAGACCGTGCCGGCTCACAAAACTGTGTGTTTTGCGTTTTAATTACGTTAGGCACTGCGCAGATGTAGCCACCGTGTCTTATATCAGCTTAGAGATGGTATGAATTATTATGCTACAATTTTATCGAAACACGATGAAATGTCTAAAATACGTCTATGATGATGATGATGACCTCATAGTCTACGAATTTGAGCTATCAAGAAAAAAGACGCGAGCATACTTTTTAAAGGAGAGCTTGCTGGGAGACGTCCTGCTACCATCAGAAAAGCGGTTCCATATACGAAGGAATGCAGAGTGAAAGATTCAGACATAAAGTCAGAATGAAAGAGCGGTGTGCAGTGTGTGAGAAAGTGAGTGTGTGTGTGTGTGTGTGAGAGAGAGAGAGAGAGAGAGAGAGATTGGAACGAAGAGGGTGATCATTGGAGTCACAAAGAATAGAATAGAATATAATTTATTCAGGCAAATTACACCCATTTACAGAAATATTAGCATACATTAGATAAATCTATGCAATACTTATTAAAATTTAACATTTTTATTAGATTTCAAATCGGTTGCACATAAGAAAATTAAATTAAGAAAATGTCACAATGAAAAATACAATATTAAAGGGGAATTAGGATTGGTGAGAGAATAGAATAGAGCGTGCAGAGCAACCTTAGCTGTCGGCGCTGAGGGGGGAGCCATTTGAGCCTAGACCGGTATGACGACGAAATATGATCGAATTTGCGAAGATAGAAGATAAACGTTATTAAAAAGCAAGTCCAGCATGTATAGATGATTGTCGTTCAAAGATAACAAACATCAGCAAAATCTACGAGTGGATGAATAAGAGAGGTGACGAGAGTGACCTTAGTTATTACAAGAAGTTGATTTTGTGTTGCGACCGGCTGTCACCGGGTTTAATAAGTTGGTGGCACCTATACATTACCTGGCTACTAACTATACCGTTTACGATTGTGTCAATTAGGCCAAAATATTGTCGGTTCGCAACAAAAAGTGTTAAAGTTTGCGCGTCGCCTAAATTGATGCACAAACGGACAGACAATGCGCTGTTATCTCGTTAGTAGTCCACCAGGTTAATTATAACCCGGTCGCATTATTACTTTAAAAGCTTAATCACAGTTGTGGTGGATTTGGGAAATTTCCGCGGTTTTGTTTAAACTGAGATGATAAAATAATCATTTGCAGACTTAAGTTGGACAGTTATATGGGAATGCAGAAAATCTTTTTTGTTTAATTATTTTCTTTGTAGCTAATGTCTTATATTTTTTGACATTAATTGTTATTTGCTGTTAAACGAAGTTATAACTAGGTATTTGTTTGATGAATCAAAAAAGTTTAAAGTTTTCTATTTAATTTGCAGATCAACATATTTTCTTCACCAACAGTTGGTTACGTTAACCGTTGGTTGATTGTTGGTTAACGCACGTGATTCGCTAACCAAGCAACTAGCCGAGATGGTTAAACAACGGTTGACCTAACCGACTGTTGGCGATCTCTCAATTAGTAGTTGTTCATTTTTAGCTGATATTCCGCACCAGTTTCTCAAAGAGATCTAAGAGAGAAACCTTTCGAGTCGAAAAGGTTCTTCATTTTGAAGTCTCATTCCATATACTCATACAACATCGATACAAACTTTAAGATGTCACTTGTAGCCCTGACACCGAAAGGGAACTGTATTTACCGGTATCTAAAATTAAGGTGTGACTTATCTGAAGGCACGGAATTATTTATTCTTCTCGAAAGGCACCGTTACTGCGGTCTACTCTAATGACAGTTAACAGTCGGTTTGTGTGCCACAGGGCCGTGCTAATGGGACCGAAATGCTTCTTGTGGTATAGCCCTTTATAATCTAAGTGTTAAGAGTTAAGTAAAGCTGGTTAATCTACTTTTACGTTACCATACTGCAGGGATCGATAAAATACACCATTTAACACGAGTTCTAAAGTGGTCAATTTGTGATTAGTAGATATGATATCAGGGTAGCTTTCCATTTTTTCCCTGTTTTATTGAAACTAAATATATGCACTTATACAAGAAAGCTGAAAAGCTTAAGTACTTGTATCAGATATTAAATTTAATAGTTGTTGTTGTAATTAACTGATCACCAAACTAACCTAACCTAACCCACAAAAATACTAACTTAGCATCTAAAATACTGAAATGGACGCAAAGTGGTGGACTTTGCGTCCATTTCAGTATTTTAGATGCTTACTTATTTTTTTTTTGTGGCTCAATTAATTATTTCTCAATATTATTTAATAATACTTCTTTGTCCATCCTCTTTATGCACTCACTCCCATTATCCTGGAAGAGATTACTATCTAGCAATAAGGCCGCCTAGTGAGTTCTTCTTTCTGTCATTTTATTGTGTTTGAAATTGTCTGCAATAAAGTTTATTTTATTATTGTTATAATCTTTGGCACTACCTAATATAAATTAATCTTTGGTACTACCCATTGGTACATAAAAACACTATTAACTAATAGTCGGTTAGAAATAGTACCTACATACAGCGAACCATGGTTAGGCCATGCGAACAAGGTCGCGGGCAGTCGCTAACATCTTGATATTATTACAAACTGCAGTATGTGCGTTCACAGTGCATCTTTTGCATTTCATCCGATAGTTAAGGCCGCGACACAGTGCCACTCTCTCGACGGCCAGTTAACGTTGTTTGCTCGGTTTCTCTGTTTGACGACAAACATGGGCCGACCAGCTTGCCATCCTATGATTTCACATGGCACCGATGCTAATTTTAATACCTGTTTTCTTGGTAAATACTTATAGGTATTGATTCTATTTAAGTACTACCGATCGTTGTGGAGATCCTTAGGGGCGGCCTATGCCCAGCAGTGGGTATCGTACGGCTGAAATGATGATGATGATGATGATGAAGTACTAGCCTTCCTCCTGCGGCCTCGCCCGCGTGGATTCTCGAGGGATAATGCAGTGCGTGATTTTTTTCGGGATAAAAAGTAGTCTACGCCTATGTCACTCTACAGATCCCAAACCATCACGTCGATCCGTAGCTCCATTTTGACGTGAAAGACACACTATCCCATTTAAAATATGAGTATGGATTGTTTGTCGTTAGCTTGTAATAGGTACAACAGCTGTCACTACTTACTTCATTTCTGTGAATGAGAGGAAATGATCATTTACGAACCAAATAAGGCGAGATGAGGGAAAGAGCGGCGCTGCGCACGCATATTTCATTTCCGAGCACTTTCTTCTCTATACTTAGCAAACCATTAGGTGATTAAAATTTTATTAGTTGTTGTAAAAGTGTTACTCGTAAAACTACTTGAGTACCTATAATTGCTTAATACTTGTGGAAAATATCGAATGAAGCGTTTTTGAACCTTTGGAGAAATAATGTAATACGTCTAGTCAAGGGAGTCAAAAACCTAATTAGCATCCTAAAGTAGTAAATTTTTTTGGGCCCGCCAAAAATTTGCGCGGAATTTAATCAAACAAAATATAAAAAATATATCATTATTTATTATACCCATTATACCCATAAGATTGGTCCCAACGCCCAAGAAGCTCAAGGAAAAAAATGTGTCCTTTCAGGAAGGTTTTTTGCTTTCAGTCAAGCAAAAAAGATTAAATCTCAAAAAAGGTTCAAACTTATTGACCATGCATAGGTATCAATCAGAATTATGTCAAACGAATCTTCAGATGGTGCTTTTTAGAAAAAAAATAGGATTCTATACTCGTCGCTAGCGTCAGGAGTAAGGCCCTTACAAGTTAAAACCTAGTTAAGGAAACTATACTGATCAGAATCCTAGCTGTCTAAATGCTATTCGCATTTACAGAATCCTTATTTAGGTAGCTTATTTAAGACGGTGGAGTAATCCTTTAACAAGGAAATTATGCATTGTCAAATTACTACAATTACAAGTAAGCACGGTCCCCATTCGTGATCATTCGTAAATAGTTTTAAAACTCATACATTAGATGGCCCGCGGCGTGCGTTAAGTGTTGCAATGAGTTACAATCGAGATACTACAACAAATTGGTTCACCGCCCGCAGTCAGCTGTGACGGACGAAACTAAGCACCGACTACTAGATTATTACCCAATGCGATTTACGCACAGCTGTAGTTTCATGATTGATTGGCCCAGTACATAATTGGGCCTGTTATCTTTTGACAGGAGAAATTAGTTTTTTAACTCAATAGGTATGTTAATTCTTTGTAATTACCTACTACACGGGCTGACCGTGACTTTTATGTCGAAAGGTTATTTAATTTTAGTTATTAAAATTGGCTTTGTTAACTATGCAACTTATTCACGTTGAAATATAATAGAAGGCTTAGACACGAAGCCGATGCGATGCTAGAAAATGTTGTCTATTTTTGTTACGAGCTAGAATTTTGTACTTGTATAAAATTTAGTAATTTGTATAATATTTTGTATCGTAAGTACTTTCTTACTTTTTATATATTTTTTTTGCATTTACATATTGTACATTAGCGTAATTTATTCAATTGAATATCACTTAAGAAATGTGCAGTACACTGATTTGAAAGGCTATCTAACTGCAGACTCGGTTGCATCTGAAAACCAGCGTCATCGCCTTATATTCTGAGATGCAGCCGTTTTAACAAATAACGACATTCTTAATACCTACTCCCTTTGTTGTATTATGTAATAATTTATATTTTGTTGAATAAACTTTTTTCTTTCTTTCATTTAATGGCATTTTTATTTTATGCCGTATCATAGTTTGTTGTATCACAAGACTTATTGCTTGTACCTTTTTTATCCACGACGGGGTAGCACTTAGTCTTAATCACACCTGATGTTAAGTAGTGATAAGGCTGAAGGTGGAATCGCACTACTAACCGGAATCCTCAATGAATGAGGAACTGGCTATCTTATCTCCAACTACATGACCACAATAATGCTGAAAACATCATTGTTATGTCGCCAGACTTAGATAAGATAGTGGTATCTAATCAGGCGGACTAAGAACAAGTTCTTACGACCAACCAAACCGAACACAATATGTACCCTCACTGGGAAACGAACCCGGGACCTCTGGGTCTGAAACTGGTGGTTTGAAATAATAGACCACAGGGTTTTATTTACATCGGTGGTATATAGTACATGGAAACCTAGTAATGTTGAAATTTAAGTACCTACTATTAAGATTATAATCTTAGCGCAATAGGCCCTCAACTAAAAACACATAAGAGGATCAGATTATATTCATTGCCCAAACTACATGCGACAGAGGTGTGGTGCTTATTACTAAGTCAATGCACCGGCGGCTATACAAAGGAACGATAATTCGGTTTAAGTATGGGATTGGGCAACTGCCCATGGGGTGATCATTACGCTAGTCTAGTGGGGTAATCATCGCGGATCCCGTGTGAAATCTGGGAGGGGCAACTCGTGATGGGATAGAAAGTGATGACAAGGTCGTGGATGCGAGATTTAAGAGTGATTTAAGCTAGCACCTAACCTAAGGGCACTTTTTTGTTGTGTTTTTGGGCTTCACCCTATTTGAGCTTATGAAGTTTTTATCTATAGTGATACAGCGTTATGATGTAAGGAAAAGATTTGAAGAAAAAATTTCGAAAATATTGAGAGATATCGATCTCAATTTCGTGAGAAAACGAAATATTTATATTGTTTTACAGCAAACCTTGATGTTGTAAGAACGGACGACAACATTCTATTCACATTTCTATATTTTAAATATACATATGGGTTTTAACTTTTTGGCGTAGGATACCTTAATTCAGTCCAAAACTTAAACTCAAGTTATAGTTACTAGAAACAAAATAAGAAAGGCAAAAGTATATCAAACATTTGGCTTGTTTGTATAGTAAAATATACCTATGTAAGTATTTCAATTGAGCTTTAGTTCTACGATACCTGTGTACGAGTACGTTGCACGCGTTGTAGCATATATTCTCGTATGTAGCAAAGATATTACTTGACTAAAGTTTTTATTTAAGACAAGTAAAATTTTAGATTCCTCTATTGTTTTAATGACTCACTATGGGGATATCTCACATCGCCAACAGATCTCCGCTCACCTGAAACAACAAAAAACCACAGTGAGTTATGCTGATTGCTACCTTGACCACCGCTTTCGCAATAATCTTCAATAATTGTTGTGTAATTCGCTTTTCTCTCGCATGAGTAATCGCGATGGTATCGGCAAAACAATTAAACTTGTACAAATCTTGATTCGTACGGCAAATGATAACATTATCTTAATGAAGTGCGCTACTCTTTTGTTTCAATCTTACGTCACTTTTTAAGCGTTACTAAACTTTTTAAGTTAGTTAGTACTTCAGGATTAAATACAAAATAGTAGCTCAGAGTAGTATCCGGCCACGGCTGGTTAGGTGCCGAAACACCGGAAAAAAGAAGTTTGAAAATCGTATTTTGTAAAATAAAATACGCGTGTTTTTTTAGTATTAAGTCCGCCTTGTATATATATTTTACTGTGTGTAAGTATTTTGTACAGAAGTTAAATGAAAAAAGTAAAAAAGTGGTTTTATTTCTTAGTAAGTACTTACCTACTTCTTTTTCAACTTTATGGTCACTATCGCTGTAACTATTTATTATGTCAAAAAGGATATTTACTACCAACAGTTTAATCCCCGATATTTTAGTGCAATTGCAAGCGCTATTACCACGGAGTAAAACATTTTAAGAATTCAGTTTTTCATACATTACCTACGTTTATAAGTATTTGTAATCAGACAAAACAACTTTGGTTAACATTTCTAAATTTGGCAAAGCGCCGCCCGCGGCCGGTGGAACGGCGCGCAACCTGTCGCTGCGCCCGCGCCGGTGCCGGTGGGCGGGCCGGCGCCGGCGAACGCAAGGCCGGCGCGCGCACGATCACCGCCGAGATTTTCCCACACCTTCGAGATAAAGAACTTTGGCTACTTTGGAAGGCGAACTTTAATAAAGGAAACCGTTTTGGTTGCAAATCTTTTGGTGATTTTAATTTCGTGGAGTCACAGAGTTCAATGTGTAAAAGGATTACAAAATAGCTTTTCCTATACCTATTAAGATTAGAAGGACAGTGTCAGAGATTCATTTTCATGTTTTTCCTTTTAGAATTGAAGATTCTTCCTAAGTATACTAGCGTTAATATTAGTAGGTAGAGCTAGTTGTGAGACGGGTCGATTTTTTAAAATACTTAATTTTCCATTTTTCTAGTAATTTACTAATTTTACATATACTAAATTAAAATTAATCTCTATACTTATATTATTGTATTAGTGCAGCGTTAAGTAATAGTAAAACTAAATGTTAAGTCGTAGTTTGCCATTTCGAATGTGTGGGCACTAGTGATGTAACGAATGTTAATTTTTAAACATTGGCGAATGCGAATGCGGTAGCGAATATCTGCCGCTGATATTCGCGAATGCGAATACGAATGCAAATGTTTCACACAAGATTCAAAACGTATTGAAAGAAAGGCTCAAAGCTCTCAATAAACTGTCACAGCCGCCTTACAAAATGTACAATAATCAGAACACCTTTTCAGCACTCGAATTCTACTCAAGACGAGAAAAATATAGAATAGGCACTTCTCAAGATTAAACAAGAGTGTCTTTCTAGATGGAACAGCAACTTTTATATATTACAGCGTTTTTGGAAGTCCAGGAGTCTTAATGAATTTACGAATCCACAAAAAAAAAACCCAACCGACTTCTGAAAAGTGGATATTTTTTCATGCGTTCATATTTGCAAAATATTCGCGAATACGAATCCGAATATCAAGAAATAAGCGAATATTCGCGGATGCGAATGCGAATGCGAATATTCGTTACATCACTAGTGGGCACTGGACTGGTGAACTGGACTCGATTAATTCTAATTTAGGTGCGGAGCTACAGATTCCGCAGATCGTTGCGCCCGCGCCGTTTAATTTCAACTGTGAAAGGAACAGCTTTGTTGCTAACTTTATTAGGACAGGAAAGGGAAAAGCTTGGAGCGTACCTACTTAGTGCCTTTGTTTCAAGGTAGCTTGAATAATTGAATACGGTATTTGACTGTTGCTAAAATGTAAAATAATTTAATAATGACAAAAAAAAATATTACGCTCCATTGCCCCCAGGCCAGTTTAATATTTTTTAACAAAAACATAAATGAGGAATGAGAGCCAAGTTTAATATTTATGATAATTATAAATGCCTTGGTTGTTGACTTAAACAACAAAACAAATGAGATCTAAATGCTTGCCAAGTTCAATGGTCAGTCCTGAAATTTATCTATAACAACATAAAATATTTTATAACAACTTATATAAAATATCATTTTATCTGACTTGCCAAGGCTCGCTTTAATGCGACAGACACATAAACTACTATTTTATTACATTCAATGGCGTGGCTTTTCAAAAATTAAAGCTAAACAAAGACTTCAAAACAAGCTACAATGACGTTAAACTTACGCCCGATTTCTGCACAATGCTAAACCACCTGTACCTAGAGGTCGCGATCGCTTAATTACTACCTGACTGTCTGTCTGTCTGTCACGACCGCCACACCCACAGATCTCTATCGCGTGGGATATCGCTGATTCATACAATAACGCTGAAGTACAACATCTTACTTATCATGATAATATTGCGGAGCCAATCTTAATACCCTAGGAAAGATACATTTATGGTTTGAATAGCTGGCTGGTTGATAAACTGTGATAAATAGGTATTACAGTTGAAAACGGCAGTGGAATGAACGAAGAACAGTATAAATATGTGTTTTTACTTACTGAGTGTGGTGTTATTGGTACATTGAGTACGTAAGCTTATGTATATTTTCAAAAATCTTCGCCACTCGGCCGATAAACAAACCCTCTTTATGGTTTACTTTGGGTTATGCCAGTCTGTTATATCATACTGCATCTCTCTGTGGGGTGGAACCGACACACATTACACACACACACACACACACACACACACACACACACACACGCACATATACACACTCTCACACTCACTTACACATAATAATATACATAACACACACTTTCATCAATACAACCAAATCACATGCACATACTAGACCAGGCATGTTATTGAAAATTCAAAATAAAATGTCTAATTGGAGGTATCACCAGCTCCTAGGATACAGGATACGTCCTAGTTTGGGAGTTGGGGGATGATTTGTAAACGCAAATGTATCTAATATTGTACACTTAAGTTTTTGCCTGTAATGTTATCGTTTTTGTTGAAATAAATTTTTATTATTTATTATTATTATTATTGATAATAAACGTTTAATAGTTTTCAAGTGAGCGTTGTTTGACGCCAATAGTTTTGTCGGCGATAGATTAGCTTCTAAAGAAATCTACTTTTTGTCTCGAAAATAAATCCAAACAAGATTAAATATGGGATAAATGTTTGATTTGATGGACGTGGTGGTTGTAGACCATTACTGCCAAAAATAAATAATATTATGTTCCCAGATTATGATCACATTTTTATCTTCACAAAAGTGCGCCAAGCTCATACATGATCGACTATAACCTTATGATAACATCTAAAAGGCTTTCAAAGATTATTGCGATAAAAACTTCACTTATTAGAACTACGTCATGTAACATTAAAGGTAAAGTTACATTATGTTACATTAAAGGTAAAGTAACATGTCATGTTGAATGCTCACGAAACAATAAAATAGTATGCACCCGGTGTGGCGCGGCAACAACAGCGGCGGATCAAAGAAATGTCACGAGTCACCACGCCCGCTAAGGCCTTACGCACAGTTACGCTAAGTCGCAAAAACTATTTAGTGTAGTCAATGAAGCTAGTTGACCCCCACAGTAATTCCTCAGTCAGAAAAAACTTTACATCATGATAAAGTATCAATAAATTAAAGGTATGGTATAAATTTCCAAAAAATAATAATAATAGAACATTAGGCCTTTTTTAATGAAAGTCTTATTTCATTGATATCTTTTTTAGGAAAAATGCTCCTGCTAAACTTTCTTAACCGGACATATTCATGTAACGTATAAAATCAATAATATGAAATATCCAAAAAAATATCCCAGCAGAAACATCAAATTTTAATAAAACAAAATGGGGTGACTTGGACTGAAAAATCTCTCTGTCGAACTTTTTAACGGAATTATACCATTTTGCCAAGCTTACTCACGTTTGAAAAAAGTTTTGGATTTTCATCAAGTATCACATACTAGTATAAATAACTCATTTGGTAAAATAAATTTGGACTGAGAAATTACTCGGTTCAATATATAAACAGATTTATATATGTACTTGTATAAATACCTAACTTCCGTGTGAGTTTTTTTTTGGATAATCATTTAAAAGTTTATAGCTCATGCTATTTAATAACTCAGCAAAGTTTCATCGACTGAGGAATTAGTGTAGGGACATACAAAGAATCTGTTCATTGCCTACACTAATTACGCTTCTAAGAAATATGATCAGTGAATAGAATTTTCATGAAAAAAAATGGTTTTTGTTATGGCTCATTGCGGAGGGTCAAGATTCGGTTCATAACTGAATTGGACAGTTATGTTTGTGTAGTTTTTGTTATGTCTTCTGTTTGATTACTATTCAAGCGTTTAGATTTTTGTTATGTTTTATCACTACTTATTTTATTTAAATTGATAGAAGTGGGAAAATTATTTGTAAGGAAACCGTCTGCAATGTTTTTTATTGTAATATATTTTTGTAATGCGTCTAAAATATAGTCTAAAATATGTGTAAAAAAAGTGTGTTAGAAACTGTAGGCATTATTTTTACTTTTTTACTTTTTTCACAGTGCAATTTTTATTTTAAAAATAAAGTAAGTAATAGAAAAATCTCCCATCGAAGCAACGCGAGCAACATGTCCTAAGAGACGGGTTGGTTTTTCCTATTTTTTCATTTTCAACTCAATCCGTCATCCTGATAGTACATTCCTCTCTTCGCTATCAAGAAAAACTATCGCCCGAATTCTCGAACGCAAATCATCTTTGGGAGCGTCTCAAACATCATGACATCTCTTTCATACGTTTGACATTTAAAGTGACAGGGCGATGTTTGAGACGCTCCCAAAGGTAAGTAGCGTGCGAGTATTCGGGCATAAGTATTGCGAATATTTTTGGTTAACTTGTATTGACATTGTTCTTAATTGGTTATTTTTATTAAGCTCAGTTAAAGCGCAACTTTGCAACAAACCTTATTTACTTTAATTTAAAACAAATTACTCCACGCCGTTTAAGTGTGCGGGCTTAAATTAATCGGTTTGTCTTACAATAATTAACACTTATCTTTAAACCGGACCGCAAAATAAAACCTAAAACCTCTGCCACGAACCAAGGAGCATAAACTCCTTAACTGAGCATACCTCGCAAAATAGAACAACGTAATGAGACTTAAATGAGAACAAATTTACTTGATATTGTTTCTAGATACGAAAGCCAACGCTTAAAAAAGCTAATTGCGTTGCGTGTAATGTTGACATTTGTTGGAAAAACGAGTAAAACGTATTATTGTATCATTTAATGCGATTTTGTGATACGTTTGCGATGAGACTTGAGAATGTGTGTATTATGGGGCGGGCGGTAAATGAAAACGTTGTGGTGGACTTAATCTGTTATTGATTGCTTGGGAATATAGTTATACTTTAATAGAAACTTGCAATGGAGGAGATCGTATAAATGGACTTTTTCAATGCTCTATTCAAAGTCAAAGTAAAAAAAATATATTCATATAGATTAAATAAAATTAATGCTTATGAATCGTCCGACATTTTTTACCTACCAACTGTTATGGACATGTTTTAAACAGACAAAAAAAAACAGGCGAAAAAAACTCATCAGCTTTAACAGAAGCAACGCATTTACAAAATAATTATGTCGTTGCTATACAAAATGGTACAATAATAAAATTTATACAAAAAGCTAATGCTGAAAGAAAATTTTCTCACTCTTATGTATACGAATATTTTCCTTTTATACATTGTTAGTGTTACTATAACACGTAGGTATTTATATTATTTAAAAGGATTATGGTACTTATTGAATCGGACTTTGTTTTAAAACGAAAACAATCAATCGAAAGTTCCTAAGTTTTGCAGTTCTCACTGTTTAGACAAGGATTAGGGAAATATTTTTTGAATGCACTCTCTAGTAGAAACTTTGTTCCTACAAAATACTAACTTGCCGGTTTTCTGCAAGTTTTCATCGGAAAAGTTAAGAATGGGCAATTACCAGAGAGGAAGTGACCATTGTTATGCAAACAGTCTGTGCGACTCGAAGTGACGGCGTAAGTGAGTGAGGACATGTATCCGAGCACAAAAAAGCATAGTAAAAAGTGTTACATATATAATAAGCAATGTTAACGTTTTTCAAGAAACATTGAGACAACTACACCCACAAACCCTTACAGTATACGAGTTTAAGTCCTTGAATCAAGTGATTTCTACGTATAAGTTGGGCTTAACCCTAGAACCGTACACTAGGACACAAACAAATTTTTTTGTTTCACAACGGATTTAGTCGCGGTTCCACGTATTTGGACGGGGTGGGGTACGCATCGAACCATCAGTCCTGTTATTGCGTGGTCGTAGCGAAGCGCTCGTGGGTTGTTTTTTTTTATCCACAACGGGTAGCACTTAGCCTTCATCACACCTGATGTTAAGTAGTGATAAGGCTGAAGGTGGAAGCGCACTATTCCTGGAATCCTCAATCACTGAGGAACTGCACCCCTGGGCCGATGCATCTCCAATTGGTGGTATAATGAAAAAAGGCGTTATTTTGATACTACAAATTGCCCCTTCAGATACAAAATATGGAAGACGTTCATTTTGTCCTAGGTCAAAAGACAGCACTTGATTGAATCATGTAAAAATATGTAGTTTAAAAAACTATAAAAACAATATAAAAACAATACAAATACAACTATAAAACTTTTATAGGAACAGACTAAAAAGTACAAAATAACCGACTATTCAGTAACTGAAATTAAAAAGCGTGGTGCGCGTTGTCAATATTAATTACTTGAATGCATGCTTTGCAAAGGGCGCACCACGCTTTTTAATTTCAGTTACTGAATAGTCGGTTATTTTGTACTTTTTAGCCTGTTCCTATAAAAGTGTGTTTTTATAGTTTTTTAAACTACATATTTATTTTTTACTTTTTAGTTTAATAAATGGCAAGCTATGGATGGATGGTAATCGATTTCACAGTCCATTCATGTGTCTGCCCACCCCGTAAACATTATAACTCAAAGGCGTGATTGTATGTACTTGTTTTACAAAATCAAGTAGAGTCTATTAGTTACCAGATGCGCGAGCCGAACCCTTACTTCATCCTTACTCCATCATCAGACCCTCACCACCAAGTGTAGCGAATAGGTCTCATCAGAACGAAACAAATGAGCTCAAACTCGAGGGGTTTCCTAGTGGTCATTAAGGAGTGCCACTGACTTTCTCCCTGCTCCATCATCAGGCCCTCACCACCTAGTGTAGCAAATAGGTCTCATCAGAACGAAACAAATGAGCCCAAACTCGAGGGATTTCCTAGTGGTCATTAAGGAGTGCCACTGACTTCCTCCCTGCTCCATCATCAGGCCCTCACCATCAAGTGTAGCGAATAGGTCTCATCAGAACAAAAGAAATGAGCCTAAACTCGAGGGGTTTCCTAGCAGCCATTGAAGAGTTCTATTGCCCACCTCTTGACTCCATCATCAGATCAGCTCGTTGGTAGCAAATTATTGTATTGTCATCGGATTCATATAGAATTGCAAAGTTTCAAATCAATACGACAATTAGAAGAAGGTTAAAATTGATTTCCAAGATTTTCTTACATTGTGACTTAGTTACAAGTGAAGCTAATAAAAGTGTGGTAAAAAAATTTGTTGAGAGCACCACAAAAAGAATTTTCCAAAGCTATCAAGATATGTTCGTTTTATATGCTTAGGTCTCGTTGTATTATTTCAGATTGAAATAAGTGTCATAAAAGTTGTGCAAGTAGAATATTTTAGTACTTATATAGTCTTATATTATATTTCTTATGTATCGCAATTGTAGTATATTTTATTTTAAAGAGGAAGAAGAAGAATTTTTTCTTGTATAAACTGGTGGTGCACCCTACCACATCACAGACTCCACATCACCCTAAGGTTGACTGGTAGAAAATTCCTTTTTGTGCATAAAGTGTTTAATAAATAAATTAATTAATTAAAAATAAATATTTAATAAATGTGTAGGTACATATGTTAAAAAAAAAATTACCGGGGTACTGGGTACTGTTATATAAAGTCTTATATGGGTACGGTTTTAGAGTTTAACTCCAATAAACAAACACATTTGTTCATTACTATTAGAACTTCAAGAATTAAAGCTTTGTTCTGTCTTTCAACACTTAATATACAAATCATTTTCAAATTGATATACACCAAAACCGGTTACATTAACAATATTAATATTTGCTCAAAACTATATTTGACTTGAGTAAATACTACATAATAATGTCCTAGAGGTTTTTTATCCTCAAGACATTGTGAAGGCATTATTACGCCACAGAGGCTCTCGGCGATTCTCAAGCACACACTACAGGCAAGATGGCCTTCTGCGTATAGATTGTCAAAATATTTACCAATACCACTTGCGTGATGTAATATTCACAAATAAAATGGTATAAGGATAACAAAATGTTGTTATATGTTAAAAAAATGACCAATAATAAAGTGTTTTTTTAAGAAAAAATCTAAACCAAGTTTCCCTTTCTTAATTTTGGTGTACACTATAAAAACAACCTAAGTCAGATTCAGGACTTTAAATAGTAATTTAGGTCAAAAGTTAGGGAAATTTGCACACAATAAAATAGCAAATAGTCCTATATATTCCGTTATTTATATAAAAACATACAAAACACACACTTACACATTGGCAGTTTTTCCGCTGTTCCTCCAAAAAAAAATTATGAGTATGCTTGACTTTGGTCCTTAGGTATTACCAATACGGAACAAACATCTGCAAGGAATATCTACTGACAGGGTTTTTTTTTTTTAAACTGAAAATACCATCAACAAAATCTCATCATCCGTGAGGCCTGTCCTTAGCTTTTTTGGTTGGAGCATTGGACCGGATTATTAAGGATGCGGGTTCGAGTCCCGTCCAAGAGTCTAATATGGGGCTGTGTGTATGTTTTTTTTCCATAAAGACTTTTTTTTTCATCCGTGAATGCCCTTTAAACAAATTTTCCTGTGACGTAGGGGTCACTTCGTTCCCCTTGCTACGCTCCTTAAAATAAGAGTTCATGGAATTACAAAACTCGTAACTTATCGAAATCAACATCACTTTACAATTTCCCCTTCAAAATGCATCACTCTCACTTGCCGCGCATTGCGTAAATATAAATAAATCTGCTGACATTCTGAATGTTGTTCCCATCTCCGGTCGTTGAACACATTAAAATTAAAGCCTTGTACAGAACGTGGATTTTCAAAATCGGACGTATAAACAACAGGTTTCCTATTTAACTGGCCTCAGTGAGACAGGTCTGCGTTGGGTTTATTACTGAAATTTTGTTGTTTTCTGTCATTTGATATTAAAATCTAGGCAAAAAATTAAAGCAGTCTTACCTTATACTGTTTGAATGCGAGTGTTAAGTTTAAGTAAAGACTTAAAGACTCCTAACGCACGAATTCTCGAACGCAAATCATCTTTGGGAGCGTCTCAAACATCATGGCATCTCTTTCATACGTTTGACATTCAAAGTGACAGGGCGATGTGTGAGACGCTCCCAAAGATAAGTAGCGTACGAGTATTCGGGCATAATGATATTACAGATCTGTGTCTAGGCAAAATTTTATCTAATTGCCGCTTGCTTCACTAACTTTACTAATAAAGTATCTTCCATTTGCAAACTAAATGTTAAACTCTGTTAAACCAATTTAAAACAAAAGAAGATCGGTCAACTTCATTCCACGAATCGTAATTCGAACGGCTCAGATTCCGCTTGTATGTACACAGCTTAAATTATCCAGTCACCCAGTTTTGGCGTAAACACGGGACACGTTTTACGCCCGCTTTCACTGCGCGTGCAGGTGCATCGGTTAAGAGTTGCGTGTGCGCATCTCGAGCCGCGCAGTCTGTCCGCGCGGATTATTGCTCATTGACATCGATCCGTGTAATGATGACTTTGGAATGGATTATGATTGTTTTTTTTTTTAAATTATTATTACAATTGTTTTGGACATGAAGCAATGAAAGTATACCGTGTGTCGGCAGTTTATTCACTATTTATACAAAATTTAAATTTATTAGTTTATAAATTTAGGTTGGTTTAACAACACCTAGCTCCGATCCGATGGGACACAGAAATTTCAATAAAAATAAGTAATTGCATTGTGATTGCAAAAAAATAAAAATAATTTGAAACACATATTAAGTTCGCAAATCCTGCGGCAGGAGACCTTGTAAAGTGAAGAAACGGCAAGAAACTCGTCAAAGGCTATTTTTTTCAACATCATAATATTATGGAGTATAAAGTGTAAATATATTTTTTTTATCCACTACAGGGTAGCACTTAGCCTTCATCACACCTGATGATAAGTGGTGATAAGGCTGAAGGTGGAAGCGCACTACTCCCGGAATCCTCAATCACTGAGGAACAGGCTATCTTATCTCTAACTGCCGGAACACAATAATGCTAAAAACATCATTGTTATGGCGGCAGACTTAGATAAGATGGTGGTAGCTAGCCAGGCGGACTTAGAACAAGTCCTACCACCAACCAAACCGAATACAATATGTACCCCCACTGGGAATCGAACCCGGGACCTCTTGGTCTGAAATCGGTGGTGTGAACCACTAAACCACAGAGGCGGTTAAAATAATAATCAATGATAAAACTAGACAGAACTGGAAAGGTTACAAACGCTTTTGAAAAAATATTCAATTTAAGTCATAAGTATAACATATTCTCCGATAAGATTGTTTACAACTTCTTCGGAAAAGCCAAATTATCAGTTCGGTAAGCCCTTCAGCGTAAGACCTTGTAACAAGAAGAAACAATACAGTCACATCAACGTTCAAAGTATCTTCTAAACGTACTTCTATCAATGAATACCCATTACGTTGTTCTAATCTTGCATCTATACACCTGTGTGCATTACAACACAGCCCACCGGTTACTATACACCGCAATGTAGTGTTGCCCAAGTTACATTATCGATAGATACGAACAACCATTCATAACCGAGATACGATCGAGCTTATCCCCATAAAGCTCAAGACTATCGTTGAGTACGCCAGTTAATATTCTAATAGCTCTTTTGAATGCCTATTATATTTTATTAGTATTCGAAACGTATGCGGACGTATCTTTAAGGATTGTTGTCAAATGCTAATAGGATTACCATAAAAAACGTTATTACGTCTTCGGTTAGATTTCTAAATTCTTAAGATTTTTTTTAACTTTATCTCCCATTTATCAATTCCTTCCAATACTAAATTAAAAAGCTCTAAAGTTTAAAGAACACGGCAGTGGCCAATGAACAAAACATAAGAATTACGTAAGTAAATAGTTTACCTAATATTTATCTTTGAATGGTTTTGATTTTTGAATTTCTTCACGTACTTTGTCATGGGAACGTGCCTGTTTTGATACAACTCTTCATTGTACAAAATTGGACTTGCCCCTTCAATCTCTTTCTTGTGTTTTGTGGCAGTGACCTTTAAACTAACGACTTTTATTATCGATATAAAATCATATTCGCTATTAGCGCCACCGTTTCAATACTTATTAGTTTGTGGTAATTTATCGTATCCACACCCAGCGTAAAGGAATGTAAATATTTATGTTATTCGTGTCACCTTGGCATTTGGACGCAAGGTTTAGCCCGGTACGATCCGGCTGGTTCCAAGATTGTTCTACATTTCGTCACAATTAATGTTCTGCTGAATGTGCTCAGTTTATTTCAGTCAAAACCTTAAAGGTTAACGAAAACGGAACCATTGCAAAAGGGCTGTGTCTGTTTAGAAACATCTAAGAATCATAAAGAATTATTATGTAGCGAATTTCGAGCAAAATCTCTGAATCAATATTAGTTAATTTATTTACTTATTTTCTAAATACTAATTATTGCACTATTTTTGAAGTTTGCGCATTTGTGAATTGAGCATTATATAAAGGTTAGTTTATTGAAGTTAACGAACATAAATATAATTTTAATTTCATTTTCATTTCACTTCTTTATAATGACGATATTCTGTCTTCGAAAATAATGCCCAGAAAACATAAACGACATCGTCATTGATGATTAAAAAGAACCCACGCAAATGAGCATTTTTTATTTCAATTAATATCTTTACGCAAACGTAACTGATGTTTGCACATTTTAAAACACCTCTTAACTGGTCCACAAATTGGCCAAGGCGATCCAGTGGCGGCCATATGCTCATTCATGAGCTCATTCAATGAATTTATTGCTTTTACACCTATATGGAAGTAGTTCGAAAACTTACGAATCTACTCAAGTTTCTGATATTAAGGAATAAAGTAGGGCAGAGGTACTCTTTGTGGCCACTTTAAGGATTTTTTGACTTTTAAGCACTAAGTGCTAAATGGTCTGAGGTATTTAAGACACAAATTATATCTTAAATTGTAGATAATTTATCTACCTTTAAAGGTACATTTTTCAAATTTAAAAAATAAAATTGGTTTTTTAATATTACACACAATGTGTGAGAGGTGCCAAATGTACCGGTTTTGGCCACTTACTGATAGTTAAACTTTTGTAAGTATTGCGAAAAATCAAAACCAAACCCAGGTAAAATCAATATATTCTAATGCGCTAGAAACCAGTCAATTGCAAAACAACAATTTAATTGTAAAAAACAAAGGTTTATAAAGTATTTCATCCAAAACAAATTTCTTAAAATTTTCATACAAAAAATTTTTTTAAACAGAAAATGGAATTTATTGAAAAAAAATCTTATGACATAAGGAATTCTAACGGTTGTTATTATTACCTTAAAATACCTTATTTTAATTGCATTTATCAAAAATGGCTAAAAGTTGTTTAGAAAACTTTTAGAGCAAAAACTGGCCAAAACCTGTACAGTGGCCAAAACCGGTACGCCTGCCCTACCTATTGAGAGCCTACCTCATTGTAAAAGATGAGTGTTAATATTCACATAATTATGTAATTACAATGTTTAACAGTATTATCAATGTTTTGTAACGATTATAGTAGGTAGAACATCAAGCTCTGTATTTTGACATTGAATTTCTACTTAAACTAGCAAAAGTTCTTCTTTGGTAGCACATCTGTTTGAGTAGTACAAATATTTCCTGAATTTAACCTCTTTTTTGGAGGCAGGTGAAGTTAGGTACGGTACAAATACAAGAGGAGTAAATAAGTGATTTCGACTGTATACACAGATTGCGACAAAATTGTTACCCCATTTCAGCCATAAGGAACAGTGCCGAAAATACAATAGGGAATTTTGGGGATGGGTTGGAATTATCAATAACCACGGGACAGGAAGGAATGTGCTTATCTAAGCCAGTATTGACATAAATAAGCTGACTCTTGAATGTAAAGTTTTTAAGCAAGAAAATAAGGAAGAGCTATTGGAAAGTTTCGAGGAAGCCATTAACTACAAGGGGCTTGACACGTCGTAAATTCACTCATTCTTGTGTTTATGATCGAAGGCTAGTGGCCATATTGTTCTTAAATGTCTTGTTATGTGCAGACGCAAGATTACGACTTACTATCTAATTTAAATGTTAACGAAAATGAAAGTTGTTGAAATGTAAAAGTGTCTTCGAAATTTTTTTATGCTAATAATGTGGTATCTCAGATCATGTTTTAGTTGCTACAAATTAGTAATAAAATTCAAAACTCTATGATTCATCTATATTTATTTCAATAAATGGTAAAGTTTTAAATACTTATGTGTTAATGAAGTTTGTTTCCATTTATGTAGTTTCAAAGATGGAGACCAGAAAAACTACGTGTACTATGAAAAAACGAGACTAAAATAACCATACTACATACGAGTAGGTACTAGCCTAAGGCGTTATAAGATTGGTTACTTATGATCTCAAAGATCACTGTCCAAACTAGGGCTGTTAATAGCTCAAAGGTGCATTGACTTGCATTGTGCAATGACAGCCAAATATCACGTGAATGCAGTATGGTATATGGAGTGTAATCATCGAATGCGGCGGCGTACCCGTGGGAACGTGTGGCCGTTAAGGGCATGACTTCTGGCTTAAGGAAATGTTTCTGAAATAAGTTTGATACAAGTAGAAGCCGGTGAATTTGTACCTCTAAGCGTTTTGTTTACATTTTGATTGACTTATGAAAAAGCTGTAAATTTCCAGTAGGTACCTACAGCTGCGAAGAAGGCTGTTGGGCAAAAATCGAACCTCCACAAATAACATTAGAGACGAGAAAAAATATCTAAGATATGACTTGGGATGTAAAATTGAAATTTTTAGAAAAGTTTATTATCCTTCTCGGTATCAATGACAGTGTTTACAAAAAATGTAGGACGGGAAAGTCATAATATACCTTATTGCTTTAAATAAATCATATTTAAAAATCACTTTCATTTTCCAGGTCTGCTTGTATTCCGGCTGCTTACTATGAAAAAAAGAGGATTTTGGTATTTATTTTCTTGTCAGTATTGTTGTTTGTAAAGAGTCATAGGAGAGTCATCGCCTTAACACATTAGAATTCGGTGCATGACTAACAAAACCAATCACTGCAATTATAGTATTCTTTTTGTCGTGGTACAGCAATTGCGTAATACAGATTACCAAGCGCGTTTAAAAATTTTAATAATATTTTTTGATTTGATAAAAGTTGTTGTACCTAAGTTAAACATTAACTACGAAGAAACCTAATCAAAATACCACACCGGACATCATTGTTTCGATTCTGAGATGTAGTTTGAGGAAATTTTGTTGCCGGATATCAGAATGAGCGAAGGTAATTACAATCTATATAAATTATGTTATGACATACAAGACTTAAACGAAAGTAAAGTTGTGCTAATTCGACACTGACTCACTGATTCACTAACTGATCGTCAAAATAGAACGAGTACTTCCCATAAACTTAGAAACCTGCAATTTAGTATAGAGGTAGACTTTAATGTCCACACAAAGGGAAAACTATCAAACTAGGATCATAGAAGACCATGAGTAGAGTACCTGATGACCCTGAGGAGAAACCATAACAGTCCAGCCAAACTATTAAAGTTATTGGCATGCTGTCTTTACAAAATGTATTCAGTTTGGTTGGGCCTTTAACAAGATATCCAAAAATTGAAGGCCTGGAAAATCTGGATTATCTGATGAAGAACCGTCAGAGCTCAGTAAAATGTAATCATGTATCCTTTATCTACAAGAACTGGTCCAGGCGTGAAAAGACGGACAGATTCTTATTTAAAATATACACGGTAATTTTTTTATCATTCTGGATAATTTCATACTCATGAAAACAAACAACTATTATTATGGGACCAAAACTGAAATAGCGAAAAAGAAAACAGCTATTCCATAGAGATTTTATATTATTTTTATGCATTTACAATGCATAAAAATAATATATACAATTCGACGAGTCGTGTAAGCCTTTCGGTAGCTTAGTTGGTCAGAGCATCGGGCCGGATTCCCGGAGGCGCGGGTTCGAATCCCGCCTGAAAGCTACTTATAGGGCTCGTGGTTTTTTACTATCACATTTTTCCTATAGCTATTCCATACATTTTGATTAAATATTTTTGCACTTTCGTATGGAACAGCTGTTTTTTTTTCACGATTTCAGTTTTGGACTCGTAATAAAAGTTGTTTGTTTTCATGAGAAGAATAATCCCTGAAATTATCCGGGATGATAAAACAATTACCGTGTATTTGTCTTTACTTCTCTACTATTAGCTGACCCGGCAAACGTTGTTTTGCTTTATAAGTATTTCTAGAGATTCTAATATTGCTATTAAAAATGGGTAATAGTGGCAGAAGGCTGAAAGTTAAGGTTTATATAAAATTATGTATTTTTATTGACTTAACATAAAAAAAAACAAAAACAAAAAATGTTGTCCAAAAAATAAAACATATTTTTTGGGGTGGGCCACCCTTATCACCAAGGGGTATAAAAATAGTTTAAGACCTGTTCTCAGCCCTACTGAATATACACAAAAGTTTCATAAAAATCAGTCTAGCCGTTTTGGAGGAATTTGGTTACTAACGCTGTAACATGAGAATTTTATATGTTTAGAACCAATTAGATTTTTTGTTTGCCGGTAAACTCAAAAATCACTGGACCGATAATAATATTTTTTTCTTCATTAGAAAGCTACTTCTTCTTGAGTGACATAGGCTGTATTTTATCCCGATATTACCGCAGAAACAGGTAGTACGCCGGCAAAACCGCGTGGAGCCCCTAGTAAAGAATAATTCAATAATGCAAAGTTAGCTAAATACCTATGCCAGATTTGAATCTTTAAATCACTAAATGTCGTTTACATCTTTAACACGTTTTTCCTCTATCCAACTATTAAAATAACGATGATGAACTCACAAACGGTGTAATTATTTCTAAATGTCAAATGATTTGAGAGCCAGGTAAAAAGGTAAATTTTATAAATACCTTGTAATGCGAGAACGCGAAACATAATGCGTATAAACGTTTTATTGTGTTTTTTTCGTTTTCTCAATATAAAATAGGCATTTTATTGCCGAAAATTATGATGAATTTTCTTAAAGACCATTTTTCAAAATTTCTGTGACGAGACAACTAACAATATTATAGAGAGTGAGAGCGTGAAAAATCCTAATGTATCGAGTTTTGTTTTGTTTATCTCAAGTGATTCCAGACTAGCTTACAGAAGGTTCTTCTTTATTTTTTAAAATATAAAACTCGCAAGTGAGAGGTTTGTTTTATTTTTCTTTTAACTACTTAGTTCCAATTCATGCTTACAAATTAGTTAATTAGTTACATAATTTCTCATCACATATTATATAAATTGTTCTATCTTACAGAATGAGCTGGGTTGTATTAAGACAGAGCCTTTGTACACCGCGACTGTTTTTAGCGCTGCCGACACGCGTTTGTATCGATACAGCGCCCCTATCGCGGTAATTCTATGCAGCGCGTCTTTACCACGTTTGCGTCATGACGTTTGACTTCGTATTTCCGTAATGACATAACGACGCACACGTCATGCAAACGTATAGAGTGTGCGTCAGATAACTCTGCACGTGCCTGGCGCGTTTTTGGCGCTAGTTACAGTGCATTTTTTTGTTCTAATGTTATAGAAAAGATTAGTATTCGATTTTTACCGCGCGCAGACTTATCTGACGAGCACTTTAGTCTAGTTATTGTTCTGAGGTATAGTCCCACAATCCTGTCTGTTCCGGTGACATCCGTGACAGAGGAGCCACTTGCAATACGAAATAAGCTGTCAAAATAGACTGTCGTATGAAAACAGTTTTTTGTTCCAAAGATTATCACCGGAACAGAAAACGTTGTCGCACTGTCAACGCCGCGCGTTATCAAAAACGGTATTGCACGTCGTGTGAACGTCAACTGCACGTACACCTGACTAATGCGTCATAAGATTACCGCGATCGGAGCGCAGACGCGATACGCACGCATGTTACACGCAGCCTGCAAAAAAGCGCACTTTTATACGGCGCTACAAAAAGTCGCGGTGTAGGTACATAGGCTTTTAAACAAACAATACCTCTGGACCATAATATGCACAGGGTAATTTTCGTAGCCATAATTAAAATGATTGGTGATCTTTCACACAAAAGCTTTGGAATCGATTACTCATCGACATTACATTATTCGATAAAACGAAAGTCATTCTCTACAGAAAATCGTATCTTAGCTGTGTTACAACGTCTTATTTCAGTAAATATGTATATAAAGTTCTTTTTAAATGAGCAAGATCAGTAATTACAAATCTGTCTGAGACACTGCAATTAAGTTCGATGCAAGTGCGTCTATTCTTATTTTTTAATATAGAAAGTTATTATAAGGACTCATACGCCGAGATAAATGAAGTTTGTAATTTCAAACAATAGGTAATGAGCAATGAAAGTGTGAGAACAGATTGCATGAGCTTAGGTTATATATAATAAGTCGTAAAATTGATATTAATGAACTTATTGGATGTTGCTTTTTATTACTACCTATAAATTTTGTAAGATAAAGTGATAATGTTTCTGGGGAAAAGCGAAAAGCTAAATAGTATGTTCATAGCATTATTATTTAAAATCGATGCTAAAACTCTGTATTAGCCACATCTCAAAAGTTCTTCTAAAATATATGTCTAAGAATGTATGTATTTAATTGAACGATATGAGCCAATCGCGAAATAATTTGCGTCCATCTAAGGTAGACCACTATTGGACCTCACAAGGTTGGTCATTGTGACATGCGGTCCGCTTGGCCATAGCGTAGGTAGTAATAAATAAGACGATATTTTGAATTGTTGATCAGTTTACGAGACATGTAAAATAAACATATTTTTAACTGGCTTTTTCATTTAGAAAATCTACTCGCATTTTATATCTTTGACTTCGATCAACAATAACACGTCTCATTGTTGATCGAAGATCTTTGACCTAAAAATAAAGGTGAAATGTATAAACTACTCCTTTTTAAAATTGGAAGCCGTTTAAAAATAAATTTTCACTTCTCATGCTCGTAAAGTTCGTGTTTATGTTGGGTATAGGCTGCTTAAAATCGCTTTTTATGCTCTAGTGCATAAAGTAAAATCTTCGTCTACACACACACAGACTCTAAGTCACAGACTCTAAGACAAAGGTCGTCAGGTAAACAGCCACACACGCAATTAAACTTCGTTAAATAAACTTGTTGTTTAATTCTGTTTCTTAAATTTTGTAAGTACAAAATCCATGTTAAATTACTAAATAAATAAAACTAGGCAAAATTACTGAGTTTTGTAAGAAATAAGTATTTCAAGAGCATTATGGACTACGATCTATGCTAAGTAACTGTGCTGCCACTTCCACGTATAAAAAAAAAGAAAAAGAAAGTTTTCCCGCCAATATGGCGAAGTCTTTAATTTTTCTTTTTTGCAATATTGTAATTTATTTTTCCTCACACTCTAAGTGAAAAGCAGAGTGTATAACTCGTACATAAAACCCATTTTACCCTCGAATTGACTATCCATCCTCGCCTACGGCTCGGGTGGATATATACGTCTCAGGTAAAATGGTATGTTTTATGCACTTGCTGTACAATCTACTATTGTGTTTGCTATGTGGTTGCCAGTAATAGTCGAGCGTGACATGTTTCTCCAAGCATTAACAAATTTCGTTACCCTTTTTGTGGTAATCAAAGAATGGAACGAAGGGTCTTTGGGACCGAGAAAAATGATTTTTTTGTTATGCTGGTTGAACTAAACTATTATTGTTTACTTAAATCCTTACTTTTTATATTATAAATGCGTCTCTGTCTGTCTGTGTGTTACTCAATCACACCTAAACTACTGAACCGATTTGAATGAATTTTGGTACATAGATAGTCTAGAGCCTCAGAAAGGACATAGGCTACTTTTTATTTCTGAAAAATATCACCTTCCCGCGGGATAACGTCGTGTAGTACACGCGGGCGAAGCCGCGGGCGGAATGCTAGTATAATATAATAATAATAATAATAATAAATCTTTATTTTTCTTCTCTCACATAGACAGTAAGTATTACAGTTTAGTATACAAAGTAAGTACATAATTCGATGAAATCTATGCGAGAGACTGGTGTCTGTACTCGGAGACCGGTATGACAGATAACCAGTCCCTCCCATTCCGGACCACGTGAATGAAACTTATATTTAAGTAATGACAATATGAACTGTTACTGTATCTTTATAATTACATCATTAGGATTAACAAATGTGAAAAACTATAATGTGTGTGTGCGTGCGTGTGTGTTTGTGTGTGTGTATGTGTGTGTGTGTGTGTATGCTTTTTAAGTTGTGACCAATAGCAATTTTTCTGTGGAGTCATAATCTAGTGTTTTTAACCAAGCTGTAGTTACCTTTTTACATTTGAACTTTGTGAGATGATAAATATTAGTTTTCTCGTTTACTCTGAAATAAGACATAGGTATGACAAAATCAAGAAAGCTTCGATGTTGTAAAGTTGTTGGTATTTTTTTCAATTATTTACTTTTCTTTATATTGTATTACAAATGAGGTAGGTACTCCTCGTATCCTAAGTACATGGTGGGTACCTAAAAATAGGTCTTCTCGTGTGGTCCTTAGTCTTTTTGGGCGTGCGGTCGGCCGGCAGCGCTTACCGGAAACAATGGGTGTAATCTAGCATCTCGCATATTGTCTACCAAACGCTCTAATAGCTAGCTGTTTGGGACGCCGAGACAGAAAGCGGTGGAGGAGGTAAAGTATCGAAGTATGGGTTGTGGTTAGAAATAAATTTTATTTTCATTAATACCAACCTCGGTACATACATACGCGTGTAATTGCAATTTGACAACATAAATACAGACAAGACATAAATAATTTTCACAATGATCTTGGAAACTTATCTGTTGAATTGATTGCGTGTACCTAATTGTAAGAACTACACCAGTAGAAGATGAACCATGAAGTTTGATTTTGGGAAATTTTCAATGGCGTAATAAATGTAATGACTTAAGACTGTTAAATCCGTTAACCATCTTCGCACACGAGCCACTAACGCCGCCACTTGGAGCTAGAAGAAGAGACAAGTGACGACTACTTCACCGGCATCAGCGTTCATATAAAGAGGTCGGTGGCGGCGTTTTGTGGTTGTAGGAGTTGGTGGCCCGTGTACGAGTAGGCTTAATCAATGGAAAGAGTCAGTTTGTTTCAATATATGATAATTTATTTATTATATATTATAAAAAAAAAAAAAACCGCCTTCAAAAAAATCCACCTAAAAGTAAGAAATAATACCTCTAATAACGAAGTACTTTGAAGTCCTTTTTTGAAACCGGTTTTATTTTTTTATAAAAATAATTTTTATTTCACTCTTTTTTCGTATATCCTGGTAAATATAGGTATGATGGTTAAACATCCGTCTTAAATTCAAATAGTGGTAACGAAAACTACAGCATTTTCAAGATTTCCTGAAAACTACTGAACTGATTTCAAAATTTCGAAAAATGGGACCAACTTGGGAAAAAACCTGATGTTATATCGTTTGAATTATTTCAATCGGTTCAGCCGTCTTCGAGTAATCGGTGTACATACATATAAAAAAAAGAAATAAACGCGACGAATAGATAACCTCCTCCTTTTCAATTTTTGAAGTCGGTTAAAAAGAGGTTAGCCGACTATGCCATATCCTTTTTTCCCGTTCTGTGATGCACACCGCAGCCGCGGGCGGCTGGCCCTCGCATTGTCGGTGCATCCCTATTGTTCATTTTTCGCCACCTCACCACCAGCGCATTATGCAATTTATATTTCAAGGGTGCGTTAGTGAGATTTATTTGAAAGCACGCGTTCCTAAGTGCATAACGTGCATATGTGTATTGTGTACGGTATATAGGAAATAAGTTATGAGTATTATACTGCGAATCGACTTCACAGGCAGTGGGGCTGTTTTCTAACAATAATTGAATCTATACTCTATACATACAAATAAATAAAATTGGAGTGCCTGTTTGCAATATTAAAATATACACTTTTTACTACATGCATATGATTATATAATATTATTAGTAGGTGAAAATTGGGGTTTCCAGATCAGAGATCTGGAAACCTCCAATTTTCAGCATTCAATAAAATTTACAACGTTCACTATTCATTTAATCAATAACACAAAATTAACTTTAACAGTAGGCTTGTACTGCACCGTGAATTAACTAAAATTAATGATTTTTTTCGTTTAAATTATCACAACCCAGATGTCCTTTATCCCCGGTAATGTTTATTAATCATCCCCACAAATCGGTACCAGTTGGAGTAAAAAGACACCGTTTACATGTAATGCAACTGTTGGTATAGGTATTGGTTTATAATTGAAATAAAACAATTAAGGTATTTTATCGTATAAAATTTTATTATTACTTTAATGTATTTACTTACAATAGTTAAAAAATATTATTTTCTCTGCACCACTTATCCAAACAGAATACATTTTTTAAAGCACATATATTGTTATGATGTACACAGCTAATAATATCTGAAGCACACGAATATTTATCATACAATGTAACTAAACTAGGGCAGTTTCTATCTTCTAAATTATATACTCTATTGTTATTGAACATATCTTTAATCCATAAAACTTTTTCATGACCTTTAGTAAATATACATTTATTGTGTAATAAGTGGTTTATATTGTTTTTATAGTTAAAGTATGGTGTAAATCCTTCATTCCAATAAATTCCTCTATTTTTCTCTATCCAGGCTACTTGTAAGCGTTCTTTTTTCGATAATTCATAAAATGGATATGGTGGTTTTATTAAGAGAACAATTATACGCCTATTCCACAGGATCGCTATTTCCTTTGGAATAAATTGATTATATTCGTCCTTGAACCCTTGTACATCCACGATCACATTCATGATAGTTTTCTTACAATGTTGCTTAGAGGTTTGTATTCGAAAAGCCGATCATTTATTATCAGACAATAAGCTGTTGTATTATCTGGTAGCTGTTCTGAACTTTCAATTTCTATCCGAACATCAACAGGTCCAGTTTTAAGTGAATCGTTTTGCCTTGAGCAATCAATTACGAACAATGGAGCTTTTTCCTTAAACTGAACCAAGTTAAGTAACGGGTCGACACCGGCGCTGTAATACGACTGACGAAAATTAGCGTACATTTCATATAATATACTGTATTTACTCTCATCAAATTTCAGATTAAGTGAGTCATATGGGAAATATTGTGAGTTTAAAAATAACTTAAGGTTGGTAACTTTACAATGATCAAACATCGAAGAACTTTTAGCACTATCATATTTTCTATCGGTTTGCAGGCCAAAAATTACATATCTAGGTTTTTCTAACTGAGAAGCAGTTTTGACTGACCATGAATGCTTAGTAGTTTTTGGTAATAGCGGATATTCGTATAGGTCCCAATTTCTAAACGCTAACTGTATAGGACGATCTTTTTCTAAATGTTTGAGTAACATCAATTTATTGCGATCAGCAACTTTTATATGAGGGACACGCCATTGAAGTTTTTGAATTTCTATTTGTATATTATCATTTTTATCTAAAAGTACACAGTTTAAAACAGAACTGCTTCTATGTAATATAAGTTCATGTCTACAATTTATAATTATTCTGTTATAATCTTCAGCAAATCCCAATACTTTACTTAATGGGATAACACCACTAAAATGACCATCTTTTAGTTTTGTACCGTTTAAATTCCACCCCCAAACTGCTGCTGCTTTATTTTCGCCTTCATTCATAGAGATAAAAGATTTGATCGTCGTAGTAATTCCAGCATTTTTGATGCGATCTATTTCAACACCGTTTAACTCATACCGTATATCTTGAAACAAATATAAGAGCGGGTTGTTAATAAAACTTATTTCTTTTTTCAGTGCCGGGTCTTTAGAAATCACGTGTGCGAAGCCTTCTATGTAGATAGAACTGCCTGAAGGTAGTACATATGTATCTTGTTGGTGAATAGGTATTCTAATTTCATCATTGTCTTTAAAACTGTTACTATATGGATTGTAACTATGAATTTCATAGCTCTCAATCGAATTATCATAATTTGGTAGATCAGTGATTTGCAACATTTTGTAATTTAAATCCAAGATCTTTTAAAAATATTTTATTTTCTTTAGTTATTTTTTTGGTTTTTACAACACTGAGACGTCTGACTCCTTTCAACATAGAATGCGAAATATCACGTTTGCCTTTTGAAGTTAGATTTTTATTAAAAAGGATCATTTTTTTATTTAGTAGAAAAAAATAACTTACTAAGTACCAATAATAGAAAGAAAATTAAGGTACTGAGTACCAATAATCAGTTTAGTATAAACAATTCTCATCTAGCTTATAGCACAGACAGTTATAGAATGTGCATAATGGTACTATTGTCATCATTATATATGTATTATAGCTTCCGAACTACATGAAGAAAGTAAACACAATCATTTCTTAATTCTAATTTTTTTACATATTTGTGGTCCAAAACGACTTTAAAAACTGTAAACATAAATGTCCACAGTTGTATAAATGATTTTTCTGTAAATTATCATAATTATAATGTATATTTGGTCCTAAATATTTTACCAATTCTTTTGGTGGTTTTAAGTTACCGTAACTGTCAAAATATTCTACGTAATCATTTAATTTTCCATAGGCTACCCAATGAGTTCCTGAGTTTTTAGAAGTGTCAAGATTTATGACGCCACATTCTGTTGGGTAAGGTTTTCGTGGTAATTGGTCTCTCATAAATACACCTCGAAAAAAGGGGATATTATATGAATGTTCCATAATATCAATATTCGTTAAAGCTCTTTTGGGTAGCCTAGAATTTAGTTTTTTTTCTTGTTAACGTAAATTCCTAGTCCGTCTTTGTAGGGCTTCAGATGTAATCCTTTGCCAATGCATACTGCTTCTATCTGCTTATTATGCCTTTCCATTTCTGACAATTGTTTTTTAGCTGTTTTATATGCGTTTACGGCCTTCGCGATTCCGGCAACACCCCCCACCAAACTACCAGCAGCAGATAAGCCGGCGAAAATTGGTATTAAAGGAAGAAATCCACCAGTTTTAGGTACAGGTATAATTCTCGGTAAGTTAATAGATGAGTCCGATGCTAATTCTTGCGCTGTTGCATAAGCTAATTCCATTAAAGCCTTTTTACACTTAGGTTTAATGTTCTTTATATGTTTTTTGGTACGTGAAACAACGTTCTTAAAGGTTTTCTTCAAACTTGTCCCTGAAGATGATACATCACGTGTATTGTTATTATTAGAATATGTTTCTTTGTTCTTTGCTATTTTATCACAAAACTTAACGAATCGATTTTTTTTCATTTTAGTAAAATTTAAAATTATAATGTTGGTTTGCAATGGTCTATGTAGTTTTAAGAACTCAATACGAATGAAGAAAGAATAATGAGCAATGGCTTAAATACATACATAATTAGGTGTTGGAAACGAAAAAAATAAAACTTTCTTTTATAATATATTTGATTTGTTAATCCAACTGTTCTCGCTTGTTGGGAGACCTAGCCATTTAACATATACCAAGTTTCCTTTTCTTTTTAAAACTTTTTCAACTAAATAAACATCATGATGTTTGGTTTTTTGAAGTTCCTGTGGATAAAATGCTCCAAGTATCGGTCGACATTTAGAATCCTCTAATAAATAGGTTATAGGGTTAGTATCTTGTACTTTATTAATCTTAAATATTTCTGTGGACCAATTAGGTGTATAACCCTTATCAAAACAAGCTTTGTGCTTGCTTATTCTGACATAATCACCAACTTGAAACTTTTTATTATTTTTTTTAATTATTTTAGAATGAGCCAGTTTTATGTACTTTTGCATTACTCTTGCTTTATTATTATGAGAAATCGTTGCCGGAGGCTGACCGACAGTTCTATGCACAGTGTTGTTGTACTCATTTATTTTTTTATTGAGTACTCCATTATTCCATTTGTAATTCCCATTTATATAAAACTCTTTATACAATTTATTTTTTAAAGTTCTGATAAATCTTTCAACAATGGAAGCTTTTTTAGTAGAATATGTAGAGTAATGATTAATATTGAACTTATTCATAATGTTTTTGAATTGGTCATTATAAAATTCTTTTCCGAGATCAGTCTGCAGATTTTTCGGAATACGTCCATGTTTTAGTAATGTTTTGAAAGCTTGACATACATTATCTTTAGTCTTTTGCTTTAGTCCAATAGCCCATGCAAATTTTGTGAAACAATCAATAACGGCCAATATGTATTTTTTACCGTTATTGGCTTTTGACATTGATTGCATGTCTATTAAATCTGCTTGCCAAAGATCATCTATATCTTTAAGTATAACACTTCTTCTTGGGTAATTAGTTCTAGCATTTTTACAGATTTCATTTACAACATCTGCTTTGCTCATAATGCTTATTTAATTTTCCTGCAAGATCTTTGATATCAACACTTTTTTCAAGTTTTTGTATTCTGTTTGTTAAAGTTACAATTAAGTTATTAACCTTTATAATTTCTTTTAAAATATTAACTTTAAATTGATCTATATTGTCTTTATCGAAGCTAGAGCAGGATATGGATTCACTCGACGATACCACAATCTTATCCTCTACATTTATGTGTTTAATTTTCTTTTGAGTAGCTTTAAAGTTACTATTAAGTCTGTCAACATTCATGATCTATGTTCTTTTTGTTACTAATCAATATTATGCGGTGCTAAGCTTTTTATTTCTTTATAATGCCTGCTTCTATTAGTTCTTCAATAATTGACAAAATTTCGTTATCATGATTGGTATTACCAGCATTTTTTGACGCAATCAATAGTTTAAGCCTTTCTATCAGTTCATTGGGATCGTCCCAGAAAATATAATCTGTATTACTTTTATATTTTTTAGATTTTGGTATGTGACTCCCACCACTCTTTGTTTTATTCGAATTTTTGTTTTCAACCTTATTTTGTTGAGAAAACAATGGTTTAATAATTTTGCGATATTTTAAACCTTTGTCACCCTTCAGTTGACCTTTCGGATCAAAGTTTCTTTTATGAGCATTTGTATAATGAAGTATATCTTTATAGGTTATTTTATCTTTTTCATTAACAATTCTGAGATTAGGTTTGTTGCGCATAAGGAGTTCCTTTAAGCCCGGTGTTAATTCATAGTGTCTATTACCAATGCTCACAACATAATTTCTATTTGTCGACGAAGTATTACTAGTAGAAGATAATGATACTTTAGAGTTACCTATCATCAATTTTTTGTTTTCACTACGTACCCCAAAAGGTACATTTATATTATTATCATAAATGTCAATTACTTCATCCTTTTCTAGCGACTTAAGCGTATTGTTTAAATTTTTGTAAGGACTTATGTCATCGTCAGTATAATCGTAGTATTCAGAGCTTTCATTTGAATCTGCCTGAGCGTTTTTACTAAAGTCTTCATAATCTAAAGAAGAGTTTCGATCATCTTCTTCATCACGATAACTCATATCAATATAATCTAAAGAAGAGTTTCGATCATCTTCTTTATCACGATTACTCATATCAATAGAAACATTTAGTGAGGGTTTATCTTTGTCATTAGCTTTTATCATTGTCTCCAAATTATCTGTGATTGGTTTAAATACCTTTTTAAATTTCAAATTAGCAGCATCTTCATCGTTTTGAATTTCCTTTATTTTATTTTTTATATTATCTACTGATTTTATCAGTTGTTTTTTAATTTCCGTGTCCATTATTTGAAATTATACCCAACCGCTGTTTGCTAATATTCAAACACTATTAACTTATTTTCAAGAACATACATTATTATATACGTAGTTATTCTATAAATAAATATATGTATCAAACCCTTGTCTATATCTTCCTTTATTAAGAGCACAATCTTTATTTATGGTTAAAAAGCTAAATCGATCTTGCCAAATCATCATGCAAAGCTTTTTAAATTCCAACCAGCCAATATCTGTAGTTACATGTTCATTATAGATGTGTTTTAAATTAATATCATCTTGTTTAAATATAATCAGGAGATTGACATTATCACGTATTAATTGTTTGGGTATTTTGGTATAGGTTTGTGACAGATAAAAACAATCGATTTGTCTATGCCTGCCCATAGCAAAATAATTACGAATATTTATCTGATTTTCACATGCGACGTCATCAAAAATCATTATTGAATTTTTTAAAGCATCTTTAGGCGAAATCACATCTTTGTTGTCATTAAAAATAAATAGTTTCGCGTGAGGAACATGTTTTATAACTTGTCGTAAGAAACAATATTTCGGTTGAAAAGCTGTTTTTGAGTACAGATAAATGTGTTTAAATTTAAGACCGTTTTTATGTAACAGTAAATTTAACATCACATTAGTTTTCCCGCAATTCGAAGGACCACATATTACACATCGAATCGTGTCAGGCAAGAGTATACTATGTTTAGCTTTGTGTGGAATATTTTCTATCTTTATGTTGTTCACCTCTAAAGTGTCAGATTGTTTAATGAACTTCATTGTAAATGAGACTAAAATATGCTACATGCCTTTTATATAGGTGAGTGGGTAGTTTAGTATTAATTATTTAAAAAAAAAAAACAACTTCTGTGACATTATAGATAGTTTATTAAAATTTTAGTACAATATTTTATTAATAACTTATAAACAAGGAATAAGATATTATTTATATATTTAGGTACCTATATATTGTCTCACAAAAAATATACGTAATTATTGATCTTCACAATTTTATAGTACTTACTCATATTACTATTTAATGATATCGTAATACACTTATATTTACTTAAACACTATGAATATGTGTATATTAAGAAATTAAAATTTTAAAACATTGTTTTACAGTGACCCCAAGGTAACGTTTCTGTTTGGTTTGGAAGTATCTGTCTCTTATCATCGCTTTTATTCAATGCTACTTTCTGAATTTCTTGAGAGTATAGTACATGTTTGCTAGATTTAATTATATTCATTTTACATTTAAAACTTGTTATTTCACTTGTTAAAGCTTTGTTGTAATGCGATAGCTTTAAACGACTAGTTACAGCTTTAGATATTCCTTTTGCTTTTGTAATGCGAGCTTTTAAACTGTTTATAGAATAAAGCTTCGCTCTCAGACCTACAAATTCACATATAACATCACCTCCAAGTTCATCTTTAAACAGGCCTGGAATTTTAGCATTTACTCTCGGGATATTATAGCAATTGTTATCCTCGAAATTACTGGTATCGAATTTTGCAACGTCACTTTTTATGTCTTCATAAAAATCCTCAGTGTTTATGAAATATAAAAGGCTATCTGTGTCTGTATAACATAATCTTACCCGATTTTTATATTTATTTTTAATGAAGTTGTAATGAAACTTGTATAAATGTGTTTTTGCATATTCTAGAACTGTAAATCCTATATAGATAGGTCTGTCTAAGACAATTTTTTCCGGACTCAATTGCAGAGCGACAAAGTTTTCGGAAAAAATTGCAATACTTTTTAGATTTGGTTTGGCAATTAACTTTTCTGCGCCGAGATGCTTGTTCGTTGAGTTATTAACATCGTCCCACATGGTCACTAATTTAACATTGGCTTGTTTGCGTCTATTTTCAATAGTTTTTCCAAATATAGCATTATTAAGAAGTTTAAAAAAATCTTTTTCAAATGCAGACGTTGAAGCTTGCCGTAACCTAGTATTCAAGTCAATATATTTTTGTAAAAAATTTTCTTGTCTAAAAGTTAGGACACGGTGAATTTTTTTTAAAATAAGTCCATTTTGTAAACATTCTTTCAAGTGGACGTAGTGTATAACATAGTTGTATTTGTCATATAAATTAGCAATTAACTTAGATGTTTTTCCTCCGGGGGGTATGAACTTTTCCGCAGCAAAGGGTAAATCACTATGCATATTATGTAAATTCTCGGGATAAGCCAAATCTACTTCTAAAATGTATCCATATTCAGAATCATCAGATATCGTAACTATATTTAAAGTATTTATTTCATTGATTGTCAGAAAGCGGAATTCTGAAATTGGCATTTTCATCGTCATCGCAAAACCGTATAAATTATTACAGTCAAGGTAAACTAAATAAGTTGATTTTTGTGAAGCATCATAGTCCGGTAAATATTTATTATTAGCTTTAGCGTGACGTAGAGTACATTGTGCCAGGCCTCCACGAATTCCTTTTTCCAAAAATTCATAAATTTCTAAATCATTTATTAATTCTAATTTAACGTCTGTATACAGTAACATCGCATCCCAGCTTAAGCTAGGTGCTGTAATATAGTAGGCTGGATCGAGTTGATAATGATGCAAACAAGTCTGTCTAAATTTTTCAAATACGTCAGCAAGAAGTAACACATCGGTCTTTAAATATAAATCTGTATATTCTCCAAGCGTTTTAATATTAAAAGATTGCCAAATATTTTGAGCATGGGTATAATCATCATCGCTAATATGTTCACATTTCAAACTATTGTAAAAACAATGTTTAGGTGGAAGTTGAGTCTCATTATATTTTGAGTTTGCATTAATATAATCATAGGGATAAATTCCTTTTTGTCTTAGTAGCTTTAACTGATTATAATTATTATCTTGAAATTCTTTTGATAAGTTAACAAAGTCAATTTCAGTCAAATTCTTGGCTAATTCATTTAAACTTGAATTAAGGAATTGAAAAGAATCTATAAACTTAGCTTGAATAGGCCTTGAAGTATTCCTTGTTAGAAATATTTTCGTGAAAGACATATACTTTTCTTTGGTTTTTGGTATTATTTTGAAAGCTCCTTTATACTTCGCTAATTCTTTAATAAATAGGTGCGAGTCATAACCAGCTAAGTTATGAAAAAAAATGGGCACAAATGGACATACTCGATACATTAAATTACAATGAGAGTGTGCTGCGCCTCGGTACTGAGATGTAACATGATCATGATCCATTACTTTGTCATCAAAGAGCAGATGGTTACAGATGTGACATTTTGTAGCATTTTTGTAATCAATTTCTTGTTTTATTGTTAAAGATGTCATAGGCATTTTATTTAATAATATACTGTAAATGTTTTCTAAATCATCTATCAATTTTTGTATAAATACTTCTACACAATCAGGTCCTCTATATGTAACATACTTATTTAAGTCCGGATCATGTGAACAGCAAATATAGTAACCAAAACATGAAGGTTCGTGAACCTTATAAGTTCGGGTGTTTTCGGTCTTACTGACGTTGCAATCTAGCAAAATACTTTCGAAGTCTGCATAAATAACGAAATTAATTTGTTGTTTCCTTTCAAAGTTTTTAAACTGAAGAATACTATTTTTTTCAGGTAATACTGTCAATACATTAGGACACGTAGTATGTTCACAAAATTTTTTTTCAGTCGTGAATACTTGTAAGCATGTCTCACACAGATACATTTTACCTTTATGTTTACTTATTTGACGTCTGACTAATCTCAATAGATTTTTTATTAAGCAATAATGACCACAGCCTTTTCGTTCAAAGTATAGTAAATTCACATGGTGTTTTTTTCTGAAACTTGTCACGTATAAAGGACCAGTGACCATGTTTTTATCATCTAACCCATATATGTTAACACTTATATTAGGATTAATCTTTTCGAACATTTTAATATCATAATTGGATGGTGGAAACGATAGACCATCTATATTAAACAGTGTTGTAAAATGTGGGTATGAATCTGTTCTGCAAACATTAGATTTTGCTGGATATAATGCTGCAGCAATACACCATAAAAAGCAATAGTTATCATTGTTTTGGACATTTAAGCAACTCCTCGTTTTTCTTATACCATATGGTAAATCAATGTAAGAACCACCTTTGAAAGGGGAATATTTATTAATATTAACTTCTAGATGGCTTATAGAGAAACAAGACCAGCCAGATTCACGGTGCTGGAATTCGGACAGTTTTCTCTCAAATATATTTATTGTTTTCAAATATAATTCATTTATATCAGTATTATTGTATATGATTTCATATTTTGTGTTGAAAGACTTAAGCTCTTGCTCACCAGATCGTGATAGAATAAAGTAAGCAAAGAGCTCAAAGTTCAACTTAACACAATTATTTTTAATCAGACAATCATTTATTAACTTTAATACTTGATGCTGATTATCCATCAGAAAATCCTCAGGTGTAAGGTATTCCATCGATGGATTCAGTTTGAAAGTTATTATTCTGTTTTTAAAAGCCGTAGCTATAATATCAATATTTTCATATTTAGTTTTTAATATGCAATTAGACTTGTGTAAATTCGTTCTCAAATGATACTGATATTCATTTTTTGGCATTTCAGTGTGACAATTTTCACAAATAATTATATCATTGTAATTTGTTCTTTCTGGTATCGGTGAAACTGTAAGAAAAGAAAAATAAGAAATATATAATTTGTTATGAAACTTCTTTAATAATATAAGTAAAATTATATCAATTATAACATGATTTATTAAATGTCTAGCGTAAGTTTAACCTATGGTGTTTTATCTACCTGTTAGTATTGGCATTGAATACAATAGGTAAGATAGTTTTCAATAAGTAAGGTAAATTATAATAAAGTAGTAAGTTCGAATATATCATTATAATAGTGACTAAATATTCTAGTAATAACGAATATTGAAATAAAATAATTAAGTATACGTAATTAGCTGTATCGGAATATATTCTTGTTATAATAAAGTAATACCTATCTTTTTCAATATTTACCATAAAACACTATTATAGTTACTAGCAAATGTCGGGGGGCAATTCAGGAATTCTTTTCTGGTCGCCGTCATGAAATTGGCTAGGTGTTGCCATGCATCCGTGTTATCATAAGTTTGATTTTTGACGGTCACTATAGCTTGCCGCCACCTATGTATCGGCTGAACCTTATCAATTTCATCGCACCGGTATATTTTCAAATCTATGTAGTGCGATCCGGGCTTACGATCGAATGTTTGACGTGAATGACCGGCTGCAAGGCGTCTTGTTATATAAGAAGTTAACGGAGCTGGTGCTTTACCTTTACCGGTAATAGGGATATCTCCCTTCCCCTCATCTTCACTGTCAGTTCCGAAGAGATCGTACGCCGTCGTGGGCTTCTTTGAGGGAATCGGCTTGAAATACGGTTTCTTTGGAGCTGATGACCGTGACGGTGGCAGCGGCGCTGGACTCGCTCTCGACGACGAACAAGATGCCCGCGCCGGCGCTGGCTCTGTGCGTTGAGATGGCGGCGCCTGCTTGTTTTTCTTGTTTTTTTTCGGAGGTGGTGGCGATTGAGCCTCGTCCTCGGATGGAAAGAGAGTCTCTGCGTTTTCTTGAGACCTGAAAATGAACACTAATTTAAGTTCGCCTTATAACTTTGATGATAAAACATTCGTATAATAAGCTTCCATTATTCGTTATTGATAACTTTAACATTGTAAATAATGCATTGTTATATAGTGATATATTCTAATAATTACATTTTATAATCTGTCACCTACAATTTTTAAGTAAAATAGAGACCTTGCAATATCATTTAATGAAACATCTAAAGTGTAGGTATCATAAACATCATAATACTTAATGCCGGCATCGAAAGGTATAGTACAAATTAATAACAGGAATCGAACCCCTCGCTGTGCAGTCACACTCGCACTTATAATCATTTAACTACGAAAAGAAACCTTACATATGTATATTAGATCTTATATAATTATAAATTATATGATGTGTACTACTTACATTTTTCCTTAGTGATGAACAGAAGTTAATATTTGTTGTAGATGTTAATTTCGTGCTCCTGGAAGCTGAATTGAAGTCCCTGATTTTCTCTCGAGTTTAAATAGCATAAAATCCACGTGAGTTTTTCCATATAAGTAATGTACGCGTGACCCTAAAATCCTGAGTCAGGATTTATCCATAAAAGAATGCCTAGCAATAGCGAACAAAAACTTCAAATATCAACCTTAAATATTCATAACTAAATCATATATTTATTCAGGCAGTGACCAAATGACACTCCGTTCCGGCATACTAGTGAAATACTACGGCTTCAAACATGTAATTATTGTGCAGTAAACATATCAAAGAAATTTCAACAAACAGAAAATATATGTGAATTATTTTATTAGTAAACTTTAATATACAATCAACACCACCTCAAATGCAACACCAAACAATACTAACTATTGATAATAATACCAGAAAAAGATAAACCGTGCTATAAAGCAATCTTCATACACAGCGAGACCTGCTTAAATTGGTACTTAAACATTGTGCCGATATTCGTCGCCTTTAAGGTCCTAAGTATAAGTTGCAATTTATCTCACGAAATCCGTCGTCGACACTCTTTACTCTTTGCAATACAGTTGAAACTCGTTTAGTTCATCGGTCTTCGTAAGATAGAACGCTATAACAGCGGCGCGACGGGGCGGCCGGCGGGGCGGCGCGCGGTGGGGCGGGCGGCGCCGCTACCTACCGCATTCAATAATAATGTCATGTAAGCGTCTTTACTTTTTTGGTAGTGATATAAACACATAATAATTGCATCAATTTTGAACTCTATGATCGAATATTTATTTAATATAAAAGGGATTTTCAGAAGAAAATAATATCAGTTATTTTTATAAGCGTGACTGTTAAAAATCTTTCTAAATGTCGGTGAGTATTTTTAATTTATAATAATAATAAAAATTATATATTAGTTTGTTTTTAAATACACATAAGTTTACTTACCATTAAATGAAACTGTAATCTTGATAAAATATCAAAGTATTTCAGTTCCAAACAATCTATCTTACGATAACTACTCGTAGATATTATTATACTTTCTTATTACAGTGTTACTAATATAATATTTTATTTTTCAGGACTCCGATAACGAGCTGTTTAACTTCGTTCCTATGAACACCGTGCACCAGCCGAGAACTGAAAAGCGATTAAATCTCGAGCCTCCTAGCAAGAAGCTGAAAAATAACCCTTCTGTCTTTACCTATGCAAAAAAACGAACGTGTGGTGGTGGAAAAGTAATAAGAATAGAAATATATGATGTTGATCATTTTTCTAATAGCACAGATTCACTGTGCAAATGTGATGCAGAAATTTGTGTCCAACATATAGTGAAAAATGTATACGTGGATGATATTTATAAATCGATTAAGGAACTTATTACTAAAGTTACAGACAATGTAAATATTTCATAATAAATGTTATACGATATGTTACCTATTCTTTTATTTACTTACGCAAACAAAGGTTCCCCGAGGTATTGATTTAAAAAATATTAGGCTCTAATAATTAGGGGTTTATGAGATCGACGTTTTGTATTGAAAATTTTAAAGAAGTTGCTTTATCCATACTAACATTTTCTTAATTTATTTAACAATCTTGAATGCACGAACGACTCCGTAGCTCAGTGGTTAGAGCATTTGCCCCGGGGACAGTGAAAGGTCGTGGGTTCGAGTCCCATCAAAGCTAGTTGTAGGACGGGGCGTTTTTTTTTTTTCTAATACTTCAGTTTTTGTAATAAAAATTGCAATGCAAAAAAGTAAAATTAATTTAATCATGAATGCGTTTAAGAAACAGAACATTGGTTCTGAAACATATGCACAAATGTCTTAACATAATGTGTTAAGTGAATAAAAATATTATCGCCTAAGTTACAACCAATTGAGTGGTTATTTCTACTGACAAAAAAGCAACCTAATAAAAACGTGTTAAAAAGGAATCACTTTCAGGATACTTTTTTAATGTTGAGGAAAGAAAATAAGTTTTTTTTTAATTCTGTTAGTTGGCCGTCATTATATCATAATTCGAATAATGACGAGCAACTGAAGCATCTGTAACATCATTGATAGGGTCTCAGTGTTTGATAAAAAAACTGTAATTTATTGCGAACTGGCTATGAAGTTTCAATGAAAGCATGTAGATTAAATTTTGTCGAAATAAGTATAGAAATAAAAAAATCTAGATTGTCGTATTTTTATTTAAACTGTCTAACAACGTTGTTATTTTTATATGGAAAGATAACTTGGGATAATTACATTGAATTCCAAAACGATGACGTAGTCTCATCTTTCTAAGTATGTACCTATTTATGTGCCATTTGATAACGAGAATGAATCATTCCGCCTTCGGCACTGCAACAACATGCTGAATGGGATAGTATTCGATTGCAAACATTTGCATACGTCGAATCAGTGAATGTAACAATAGTTTAAAAATAAATAAATCGAAAGATCAACAATTCGGTAACATAATATTATAGGTACTTTTTGAAGTTCACTTTCGGTTATTGATTAGATGAATAATGAACCATTATAATCTTTGAATGTTGAAAATTGGAGGTTTCCAGATCTCTGATCTGGAAACCCCAATTTTCACCTACTATTATTATACGGTACATATACCAAAATAACATATTTTTTTTTCAATTTTTGTCTGTCTGTCTATTTGTTCCGGCTAATCTCTGTAACGGCTGGACCGATTTTGACGGCACTTTCACTGGCAGGTAACTGATGTAATAAGGAGTAACTTAGGCTACTTTTTATCCCAATATTCCCACGGGAACGAGAACCACGCGGTTGAAACCACGGGCGGCCGCTAGTATGGAAGTATAAAACATTTTATACCTACTACTCATATTCAGTAAAAACTGTCTGTTAATTTTTCCCATCATTCAGTATCTTTTTTGCTAATTTTTCGCAGCGCATTACGCAAATAAAAAACTCGATTCCAAAATCTCCATCAATTTAGTTCGAGTAACTAAGTCATGAATATTATTTTAATAGAAAAATAATCGTCATTAAAATAAAAACAGTGTTTCATATTTAAAAAAATGTGACGTATCTTTCATCTGCAGTCACTGGCGACCAGTGAATCACTAACCCTGATTCTTTTCCTATTTCTAACGACTTCATTCCGCAGATATATCGGCAGTAAGCGACAACGCAAACAGACTGACTGCCGATATTAAATAAACGGGAACGTACTAAGGATTTTGATTCTTCAAAAACAACATTTGAAAAAAATCAGAATTTTTGTGTTTAAAATACTTCATTTCATATCATGAACATTGATGCTTGTATAAAAATAATTTTGTATTTTCAAATTGGTTTCCACATTTCTCAAACATCTGTACTGAATTTCGTTGATGTCTTTTATATGGGTGTGCAAAAGTTATGGCAAAAATCTTCAATCCTAATCTAATGACTTCTACTGATACTAACGACATTTTTAGCTACATAGGACAAGTCACAGAAAAAAATATATCATTGTGAATGCAGAAATCTATAAAAATAAATCGAATAGAAGTTCAACTGAAATGAAAGCCATGAATCATATTTGTCTAGATACGTGTCTGCAGTCACGGAGATAGTATTTCAGAGAAATGTGTCCAGATGCGGCAGCGGGCAGGTGCTAGTGATCAATTAACAGGGATCGATGGCGGAGATTAGTGCGCGCGCGCCGCAGACGAACGTAGCGCGCGGTGCTAGGCAAGAGCTGTAGCGTGTATTGTAGCGGATTAAAACTTTTAGAAATGTGTACAGAGGCGGCAGCGGCTAGTGCGAGTAATCAATTGATGGCGGAGATTAGTGCGCGCGCGCCGCAAGCGAATATAGCGCGTGGTGCGAGGCACGAGCTACTAGCGTGTTGTAGGACAGAAGCAGATTAGAACTTTTAAGAAATGTGTCCAGAGGAGGCAGCGGCTGGTGCGGGTAATCAATTACCAGGATCGATCGCGGAGATAAGTGCGCGCGCGCAGCAGACGAATATAACGCATGGTACAAGGCAAGATATACTAGCGTGTATTGTAGCGAATTAGGCCAAGTAAGGAATAAAGATGAATGACAGAATAAAGAGAATAAGAACAATTAATGTTCCCACATTCCTGAGTCTATGATATGTGCATACTCATGTGGGAAAACTATTTGATATAGACACCACCACAAGGTTAGATATATGATTTACCGACCCTAACTGTACTAATACTATGATGTCATATTCGAAAGCAAGAGTTTTGAACTCAATAAAATTATGCCTCCGCTCATGACTTGCACCACACTCACTATTGCAGATAGTTACGAGCGGTCCAATCATTCGATGGTGGAGTGGTGTGATCGAAGCGATAGCGAAGCGCTGTAAATATAAACAGCGGGACTACTGCCATCTGGCGGAACGATGAGTCTCACTTGTGTGGGAAAACTATTTGACATTATTTTTCCTTATTGCCGATTGAATTTTAACTACATTCACATCCAATTAAGACCTTTCAACCAAACTGTCGCTAAATCGCAAGTCTCCACTCAGCACTTTGCTGTTTGCTGATTTTTCGTGTGCGCAAGGTGTAAACATAATTTAATACGTTTAAACAAATAGACACATAAATATAGATATCTTTTACCAAGAAACAATCTCAAAAAACCTTTTACTTTCGAAAAACCTACAAAGATTTTATAGTGATGTGGTTGATTCACTACGGAAAGTTATGTTATGTGTGATGGTGATTTATTTGTGGTAAGAATGAGAAAGTTATTTAGCAGTATTTCTTAGAAATCTAGCTCTGTACGTAAGAACGTTTGCATTTTCTTTATATTATGTATGGTAGAAATATGAAACTATCGAAATTGTATTGTTTTGTTGCAGCACTTTATATTGAAATAATTTTGTTTTTTGTAGTAATAAAATGTAATAATAAAATATATTGTAACAGTTGATAACTTTCAATCGAACTACATAGTTACAACACACAGTGCAGGACACTTGGAACTATATTTGGTTAAATGAAACCTTTTTAGTGCATTCTAGATAAGTTAAGAACAATCGCAACGGGCGGATGTTTTGAACTCTTAAATTTTAAAAGCAGTCTACAGCATAACTACACAGTCTACAGTTAGTTTATTAGTAAAAAATTTGAAGTAAGCTACTTTCATTTCCATCAGATGTGTAACTATCTTAGGTACTATAAGGTTCTAACGCCCGAATTCTCGTACGAAAATCATCTTTGGGAGCGTCTCAAACACCATGGCATCTCTTTCATACGTTTGACATTTAAAGTGACAGGGCGATGTTTGAGACGCTCCCAAAGATAGGTAGCGTACGAGTGTTCGGGCATAAGTATAGTTTATACTAGAAAATGTACCTTGGCTTTAAGTACTCAATTAGATAGAGAAGTCACTTACTTCAAATTAGTGATTATTCAATGAACTTTAGACTTCTTTTAACAATCTAACGACTTCAAAATAGCCGCTCCTTGCTAAATATCGTAGTTTCTAATCTACCACGTGATTACATTCCGAAATTCCGGAATACACTAAAAAGGTTTTGATTAACAAAATTTTAAGGTTTTAGTGTTGTGCACTGTGTTGTAGTTCCATTTAAAGTTAACCACTTTTTTGTACTTATGGCAGCAAAATAAACTCCCAGAGGAATCGAAATATTTTTGCATGAAATGTTATCTTTCGACTACAACAATTCACTCATAAGAACACACAATGCAATGCGTTTCACCTCGCATTCTGTAATCCAAAGTTCTCACGAACACGTATTTAGGTACCTAACACTTCAATCTAGATCGAATTGTTTTTTTTTTGTGAGCGATGAGGACAGGTTTCGTAAATTATTTTTGCAAGAAATTAATTACTTTTAAAAACACATACTTATTCTACTTATCGCATAGAAGGAGGTGACAGTAAACTCCTGCAAAGTATGATATAAGGATATAATAGTTTTTGCGATTTGCGATCAATTCTCGTAAATGAATTTGAGATAGATTTTAATATAATTATAGTTAAAAAAATACATACCTTTAACGAAATCGCTACAGGCGCTTGCTAGCGATCGTTTCGTTGATGTAATTATAGGTAATCCAATATTGTCTGTAACAAAAGAAAATATAGTTAGAATCTATTTCTGTACCAGAATTCGCATTGAATTTTTCATTAGATATTGTTTTATTTTTGTTTTGCTAATGATAGATCTTTCTTTGAAAGTTTTGAAAGAAAATTTTCTTTTCTACTTAAGCCATTAGCTTAACCCACCGTTAACGGTAACTGTGCACATGACACACTCTTCCAAGTAATTTCCCCACAAAATTCACTTAACTACTAACCATGACGATCTGTAATTTTATTATTTTCGACAATTCGAAGGGAACGTCCACGGTGACAAATGACGATCGGTCCCAAAATGGCGTATTAAGTCGAAATTAAGGCCGTCCTCGATCACAGGTTGACAAATCGTAGGAATGGCGGGAAACTGTCAGATTTGGCATTTGGGCGCGTCTGAAATGCCAGCGGTCCAGTGACGAGTGACATAACTACGCAACCGGTCGCCAAAGCTTTGCGAAATAAGCTCTCTGTGAAAATAAGGTTTTATATGTTTTCATTCCAGCAAGTCTGGCATTACATATTTTTTAATTTAAAAAAATACTGGAATAATAAAGGATTGTAGGTGATTGATTTAAACTATTATATCAATCACCTACAATCCTGCATAATACTTAGAAACAGCTGTTAAGTATAAACAAAAGTACCTACTTACATTTTAACGTACTTAACTTTTTAACTAAATAAACTTTTTTGATTTTGTTTTGCATTCTTTAGCATTCAAACTGTTAGGACATTTCTTGTACACTCAACAGCACATCAGGTTAAACAGTTGAACTGCTATAATAGCTTTACGTAGGGCATAAAGGCGGTCTCATCTCAAGGTCAACATGTATAGTCTGATGTGCCGCCGTGTGTACATGATTATTTTTAGCATAGAAGGAATCTTAAAATCACCTTCAATGTAAAAGTAAAAGTGACCAAGTGGTGGTCTCCATAATATAATTTGGTTTTTTAATATTATGCAAATATCTAGTAAAATGAACGAAGAGCCTACAAAGAAAGCGGAGATGTAGGTATATCATATTGAATAATAAAATTAATCTATAAAAATCACGTCTTAAAAAATTTGATGATAGAAATGTTCACAATTATTATCACATCGTTTTATTCAAATGAAATCGCTTAATAAAAGCTGTTTGAATAAATTATATTAATGGTCATACCACCAAACTTTCTGTTCATAACATATTAATTGATCCGAAGTTCTGCGCCCGCGCATCGAAAGTGAAATTCTGAACTCGGAATATGCGGGTCGACGACCCTCATTACGAAACACTAGAGGTCACTGTTAATAATGCCATTTATTTATAGGCGGTGCATGGAATTATATCTAAAAGCTATTCATGCCTGCTTAGCATATAATATTAATCACATCATAGCACATATGAATAAAGTCGTAGATAATTAACTTCCGTGTAAATAACTATTAGTGAGAATGTAATCGTGTATCAAATTACATGTTTACAACATCATCAGATTTTATTTGTGTCATCATAATCAGCATCCATGTTTTAATGTTCCCACTATTGGGACTCAGGTCTCTATGATAAGATAAAAAATTGGGTATGGTCCAACACCATAAAGGAGAATGGGCTATGAGCCACCATTCGGGCCGAATGACTATAATGTTATTTCGACTGCAGTCGGGACCAACGGCTTAAGGCGCCGATTCCCCAAAATAGGGTATTTTTAATTATGGATTACTCGCAAATCAGAAGTACTTAAAATTTGGAAAAAATATATGTTATTTTAGAGTTATTTACTAGTGCTTTCGGCCGTTTTTTTTTTGATTGGTGATATTATTTTACTGTGTCAAATAAAATCCCAAACATCCGTCTAATAATAATTCAAATATCATATTACTTGCAGTATACTTGGTTTTAGTTAATGAAAAACATATGAAAATAATTGTCTTTGAATAGCCGAGGGATTCCGGCCGTCATATTTTTTTTTTTATTATTTAATTTTTAAGTGATTTACGATTCGCGGGGCGCTCGCGAGTTCACAGTTCACTGCCGGCTGCTGCTGGGTCCGCGCGAAGTGTATCGAGCGCGGCCGAGCAAGCGTTAGTGTGCCTATTTTGGTCGGGATTCCTCGCCTTAACGTGCCTTCCAAAGCACGGAGAAGCTTGAAATAAAAAAAAAATTGGCCATCCGTCCCGTGACCGACTACTGCGAAAGTCGCTTAACTTCAACGTCGCAAGCCAAGCGCGCTAACCACTGTGCCTTAGGCTCCTCTATTATATTAGATCTACTATAATGATATTAGATATCTCATAATAATATGAGAAAACCTGATTATACTTGTTGCAAAACCTCATAATATTTACTCAATATGCAATGTTGCATAAGAAAGACAGCTTTTAATTTATTAGAATATAGGTAACATTGAATCTATTAAAGAGAAATAACACTAAATAACGTCTTAAGGGCAGATATAAAAGATGTAATCATATCATTCGTACATAAACCTTACAATTTACAGTTACTGCAACAAAACTATAACTTAAAGTAGGCAATTTGAATTCTCGAACCGGCTCTATAACGTTATCTTTGATGGTTATCATATTTTCTATTAAAATCATCGTTTCATCACAATTATTCCACGAATCTTGGAGAAGATTTGAAGATAGGCAGAAAACGCATCATCAAGTTTCTGGAATACCAGATATATCATTTTTATCCCTTAAAATTAACACGAGGCTTTCAACATTGCCTCAAAAAGTGGCTTGTAGAACAGGTTCAATTAAATTTAATGGTTAAATAAAATTTATAGTAGTTTTGACGTTTTAAATTTAAAGTGTTGGCATATTTTAAGCCCGTAGACTCTAAATATATGTCAACACTTTAGTATCCAAACATTCACGTATCATTCAACATTTTTGACTTAGGTACTGTGTTATGGAAACTAGATAACGGATAAATAAATAAATAAAATAAATATTTTCTTACAATCACACCAATTATCTAAGCCCGTAGTTAATTTCTTAAGAAACTGTGTCTACGTGAACTTGATAACGGATAAATATATACTTAAATACTTTTTGTTTGTAAATACATACTTAATATACATACAAACACCCAGACCAAGACAAATAGACATGTTCATGCACACTAGTATTTGTCTTGTTCGGGAATCGAACCAGAGACCTAGCTCTGGTGCAGAAGGTAGGTTCGGTCGTCAAACTTATTAAAATACTAGCAGCCGCCCGCGGTTTCATCTGCGTAGTTCCCGTTCCCGTGGGAATATCGGGATAAAATTATTTTGTTTTAATCCAGGCTTTACTATCTGTGTGCCTTTCAACCAGATCCGTTAAGTTAGTTTTTGCGCGAAAGAGTAACAAAAAGTTCATAAATACATATTACTTACAAACTTTTACATTTAAAATATTTGTAGGAAGTGTTGTCAGCTTCAATCATCAATTCAGTATCGTTCGATCGTCAAAACAGTATTATTCGTAATTAAGTAATAAATGAGCATACTATCTATAGGTATATAAAGGCTACCATAGGTCAGTTGATAATGGTAAAAAATGGAAAAAGTATTAATTTAGTCAAAGAAGCGTTGTTAACAAAGTCACCCCCTCGAATCAAAGTAATACTATTAAAATTATTGTTTCCTAATAATGAGCGATTTTCTGAGAGGCCATTTAAAAAAAAAAAAGCTTCCAATTGCTTCACTAGATGGCGTTGAATAAGTATGTACATGTCTATGGTATATTTTGGTATGAAACATATTTAAATTAATTACTTTTTAAAAACCCAAAGGAAACTAATAATATATTAAATAAGTACTACTGTGAGGAACGGAAACGAAATAGGTAAATTTAAAGATTTAGGTAAATAAATAACATCTGTCTGACGTTCCGTTTTACGTAAAAAAGTCGCGTCAAAGTAAAATTTATAACGTTCCGTTCCTTCTAACTGCATAGGTGGGACAGCGCCATCTAGTGGCTGAGCTTTCAGAAAATCGTCCATTAACAAAAAAATAATCGTGCATAATTGAAATTCAGTGCCATATGATTATGTACACACGTATTTCAAATTGTCTACGATTTGATCAAATCTTTCGTAATGACATGACATGCATTAGTATTTAATATACCGATAATGTAATGTGAATAACCATGAATTACTTTGGTGAACCAACAGCCGGGTTGTGCTTAGCAATTATCCGTCTACTTTCAGTGCGTCGACGCCGTTTTTTGCGCATGCGCACTAATTGTGCGCGGCTGCAGATCGCTTCAGTCACGAAGTGCGCGCGCGCATGTGAATGCTTGCTACTCTATACGGTGGCTGTATAGGGTTCTTTCCTAAAATTTGAAAGAGGTCTTCGTTGAGTTGAGAGAGGTTATGAAATGGGTTTTAATAAGGAAGGGAAATGAGTTTTTCAACCTAAGTCACTTCGCTCTCATAAAATTTGGATGACTTTACGTACCTAAACTTAAAAGTGTCATTATTGTGTATCTGAATGATAATTGTCAAAAATACATTTTACTCTTAATTTTCACCCTTCTACCTCCATCCATAATTTTTAAAAGCGATATTAGTATCTCTAGAAATAATTTATTGTTCTGGCAAAACAATGTTTGCTGGGTCAGCTGGTAATTTTATAAATAAAACTTCTTTGTTCTGTCAACTCAGTTGTGAAAGCGGCAAGACTTTTTTTATGTCATCATATGCCTTTTTTTATTGTGGGGGCAAATACGGTCTTTTCGTATACCACTAACGGCATGTTGGACTCAGTCAGACAAGGCCTGTCTCTCGCCGCGCCCAGCCCTCCCGCCAAGCCTAATAGGGTTCGCGTCAGGGCTGGGTGGTTCTAACCCCTGCCCCGCCCCCTGACGAGCTCGAAAGCTCGACAGGAGACCTTCTATTCTCAGACAGACATAACGACGATATACAATATTAAATTAAAAGTTCAGAACCTTGGTTAATAAATTTACCAAACCAAAAACGAAGAAGACTTAGAGGTCTAACTATCGTTACAAAGTATTTATTTCAAAGAATCGGTGTCTTGGGGAGAAAATGAGAGGACGGCTCATTAATTCATTAACGACGAGTTTTATAATTGACGCCATTACGTGACCAGGGTATGAAATGCGATAAATAATACCTTACGTCTTAGCCAGAGGTAGGTAGCGTAGTTAGTTTGAACTCACATTTATCATAACCCATTGTGTAATTGTGATGGAAACTGACCTTAGTCATACCATGTTAAGGTCATTTTTCAATTTGAGGACTCTGTATGAAATAAAACAGGGAGAAAAAAACAACCCTTGGAGTTTCTTGCCGGTTCTTCTCCAAGGCCTCCCGCTGTAGGGTTTGCGAACCGATGGCGTAGCTTCTATGACGTTCACAAGTATTGTAAATAACAATCTAAATTGAGCAAACAAATTTGAATCTTGAATCTTGAATCATTCTATCATTTAGTTAGTTACCGTCGCTACACACGAACCACACGCGTCAGCCACAAACGCTGCCACCACACTGAAGCACAGAATAAATAAATAGTCCAAGGACAGAAGCTGCACTCCGCGAAACCATTTAAAACAAATAGCAACTCTAACTTCAACAAGATAAAGTAAAATTCAGCTTGTATGGCTCTAATTACGAACGGCTAGTCGTTGGATCTCTTTCTATCCCATATACACCACAAAATTTTAATTAGCATAAATATTTTAGGGGATGTTAGTGCCCATCAATATGAACAACTTTCACTATGGGGCCAACCATGGAATCGCGAAAAAAAAACAGCTGTTCCATACAAAAGTACAACATCGAGTCGACTGAAATGTATGGAACAGCTGATTTTTTTTTCGCGATTCCGTGGTTGGCCCCATATTGATGGGCACTAACATCCCCTAAAATATTTATGCTAATTAAAATTTAGTGGTGTATACTATCGCGCTCGGGCGGGCGTACGGCGGGCGAGCCGCTGTAAATGGTATCCCGAGATATACGCGAAGCGGTAGGCACTTATCTCGCGTCCTTGACCGGGTTAGATAGATAGATATAGCCTTTTATTCAGAAGTTTACACACTATTTTAACATACATTGTTTACTTATTCTAATTTAATTACTTCTGTTTGTCTATTGACAAAGGCCTCTTCCAACTCTTTCCACTTCTGTCTTTCTCTGGCTGTCCTTCGCCATACTTTTCCAGCTATGGTTTTAAGTTCGTCTTCCCATCTTTTGTATTGTCCTCCAGGTCTTCTTTTGTAATTTCTTGGGTACCAGTGTGTGATAGCCTTGCTCCATTTGTCATCACCCCGAAGTGTATGTCCGGTCGATCTCCATTTTTGTTTTCTGATTGTCCGCGTAATATCGTCTAATTTTGTTTTTTCTCTTATTATCGTGTTTCTTATCTTGTCCAAGTTCTTCCTAAAATCGATCTCCAAGATCTCCAAGCCCGCCCGAACAGACGTCGCCGCGCACCGCCAGTCTGCTTGTGACCACGGCTGTAGCAACACAGCCGAAACGTCAAGCTGTAAGTACATAATAATATGAACTTCATAATAAATGTCGCGTTGAGTCCCGTTACTCTTGTTTATAATTATAATGGACCGCGAAAGTTTAAAATTTCATATTATATGTATGAAAACTATAGGAAATAGGTCGGTGTCGGCGTTTTGTGGTGGTGGTCGGTATCCCGTGTGCTGTCAGGCTTAGACTAACTAAACTAAAAAAAACACGGGTTCCACTCCGGGAGTGCCGACATAAGTAAAAAGGGCTACCTGGACTTTTTCACAAAAAAAAAGGAATTTGACAAAAAGAAAGAAAAAAATACGGACTAGATTTGAACCGAGGTCTTCTGACTTCAATGCCGCCCGTTTTCTAAACTGAGCTATCACAACTTTGGAAACGGTGGCGAAATTTGCCTTCGTATTCTAATGACATTGTAACAGAGGCGTCTTACGAATTTTCGATCTGACGGTCACGTGATCATGACGCGAGTTTAACATTTTTTACCCATCACAAAAAGTGCACAACGCCGCTAAAGAAGTTTTCACTTCAAAAATTTAAAATATTCTAATATCGACAGATTTTACATTAAAATATTCTCCTTTGCCAGGTTTTTTTTTGCAAGTTGCAAGGTTGAATTACTTTTAAACGGTTTTACTTGTCCCTGATTAATTTTTTTGGTTTTGGTGCTTCATTAAAATATATTTTTATTTGTATATTTTATTAGAATACGAATTATATCATTCAAGGTAATTAAACATTTTACTTATACAAATTATATCCATCATAATTTTTTTTGAGTTTATACAAGTGATTTCAAATTTACATCAGATCAAATTGTACCATAACAGCTTGTAGTCACGTCCACTTCCACTAAAGAATCTTTTCAAATTCCTCGACTACAACAAAATGTCGATTTAAATTTTTACCAAACACACAGGCATCACGTTCTGATTCTTCCACTTTCGTTTACCAACGAGTAGCGAGCTGCGAGGTTGTATGAGTTGTATGGGCTGTGGCGCCTGGCAAGAATCACGTACATACAACAATAACCTCACGTAACTATCGAATGCAAACATCGGGAAAAAATATGGAGAGAGTGAAACTCATTTGAAGGTAACTGACAAAAAATTTAGAGGCAGTATTATCATAGACTTTTTCATGTCTCATATTCTGAAAGTAACTCCTAACTTGCCTAAAATGCGGGTTGAAAGTGGTATGTGGCGGCCCTAGGGCCGTTATGAAATTTAAAAAAGGAATAGGAGGAGTCATGTCAATATCTGTAATAGCATCTACACACGTTCCGATCCGACAGCCGATTTGGTCTGCTCCCAGACCAAATCTACGCTACACACGTTCCGATTTGGTCTGGGAGCAGACCGAATCGGATCGGAGGTCGGATAGGAACGTGTGTAGAGTCTTATCTCTTTGGACATTTATTTAGCAAAAGTATACGGGCAAAGGTACGGAAGCCTATTCAGCTATGTTTTGCTATTATATAAAATAATTCATATCGTAGAGTTATTATTTATATCTAAAACATTGTTTTTTTTAAAGAATGCGTTTTTAGAAACAGATTAAACCAAATAAGTTATTTGTAACATAAAAAATCAGGCTATTAATTTTATGGAATTGCATAGAGTACGGGTCAAACACCAAACAAGACTGTATGGACTTAGTTTCCCTTACCTTCCATAAAACAGAGAAAATGAACAAAAAAGTTATAGTCTTTCGAAAATTCCGCTGCCCTAGGAAAAATATTTTTTAGATTATTTCTGGTTATTTTTACTTTCCTCATATTCAAAATGAAAAGTAGAGTGTTTACTTCGGGCGTATGGACCCATAACAGTCTCGAACTATCGGCGCCCTCACTTCGTTCGTGCGCCAAAACTCTCGACTGTTATGGGTGCCATACATCCCTTGCTAAACAATCTACTATTAATAATTAGGAATCGATGATGTAATTTTATGTCAAAGAGAGCTTTTGGCGCGAAGTGGATATTGAATAATAAATATTGGACGGGCACCATCAGTACCCCTAGTGTAAGTTTTTATGTCAAGCAAACGAAATGAAAACAGTACCCCTAGTGTAAGTTTTTATGTCAAGCAAACGCAAACTATTTCGAATGCGTATTAATGTCAATTTGTATGAAAACTATATAAGCGCGCTACTCGCCGCTAGAGGCGCTAATACAGTTTTCATACAAATTGACATAAATACGCAATCGAAATAGTTTGCGTTTTTTGACATAAAAACTTACACTACGGGCACTGTATAAGCGCGCTACTCACCGCTAGAGGCGCTGATACAGTTTTCATACAAATTGACATAAATACGGAATCGCGATATTGCGTTTGCTTGACATAAAAACTAAAAACTTACACTAGGGGTACAGACTTGTAAGTAGCACTTTTCTTACGTATTTCTTTATTTTTTTAATGTTTTTTTTTTCATGGTGTTGTTGTCCTTGTTGCCTCAAGGCCCTGCCAGAAAAACAGCGCTACTGGGTTATTCTGACCATCTCCGAAGACTTTGTGCTGACGCCCTTTAGCTACACACTTTGTACTTGTTTTATTTGTTTCTTTTTGTCATGTGTTTTTGGAAGTACTACTTTGTGTGTTCTAATAAATGTTTTTCCTTTCTTTTTTTTCTTTCATCGCATATCTACATTGTTTCAATACCAAATTAAAGTAGCTTGAGCACTACATGCACCCAATACATCGAAACCAGAGGAAATATTGAAAAGTTTGTTTTCAATATTTACCCGTCCGGGAATAGAACCTGGGATATCTAGAGATAGCGACACCTTCAGAACGGGTGCCTACACCACTCAGCCACGGAGGTCATCAGGAATTATTTCGATACTGTTACTAATAGTTTCGATTCTTAATTGAAATAGACGCTAAGGTCATGTGTAGAGCCGTGTTTTTTTGTTGAAGTGATCACTATCAAAGCAGAACTTAGGTCTTTGTAAGCAAGCTCCTTTGTTAAAAGTGTACTTGGTGCCAAATATTTAACAAAACTTTAGAAAGTCTAAATCAAATTTGTTTATTGTGATTAACAATACTGTGATCGTCATAGAAGCTACGCTATCGGTTTGCAAACCCTACGGCGGGAGACCATGGAGAAGAACCGGCAAGAAAACCTCAAAATCAAGGGTTGTTTTTTAAGTGTAATAATACCCTGTTTTATTACATAGAGATTCGTCAAAATACTTAAATAAAACTTGGAAATAGTTGACATCTGGGTATTTTAAACATTTTAACCAGACACGAATTTTAACTAGGTAGGTACTGTATGTATCGCAGTTCGCAATAATACACATTGTCGGTATCCGGCACGTGTGAACGGCTGCGTTTTTGTCGGACCGCCCATGGGACCGAGTTGTTACAAAACAAATGCCTTACTAGTACAACTCTGTTGGGAATGTTTCATAGTTTTAACCCCAGTTTAAAACGCCGCAGAACCAACCCTCTTTCGCGAAGTTTCGCGCTCAACGAGAGATAAGCTTTACACGCTATTAATATCCAATACTCCAATCACATTGAATGTTCATCACCAATTATATTGATAGCCAATTATAGTAATAGTTTCACGTGTGAACTTAATACGGTTGCATAATCGGCTGATTGGTTTTTGCATACCGTAACTTTGTCACGTCATCGCGTTAAGGTTACGTGTTTCTTCCTGTAACGGTTTACAACATTGTTGATGATTGATGAACTGATTGACGAGTTAAGAAGGCAGTAAATATTTTGTGTGCTGTTACTAGATGCGAATAAGTGTGTTTATTTATTAGTTTTGTTCACTTAAAAGTAGTAAAATTTAAAAAATATTTAAACATAAGAATACCAGCTTATTCCATATTGCAATTTCTACCAGCTGGCCCAGGAAAGTAAAAAACAGAGAGAGGGTCAGACAGTGTGTAACTTCAAGGTAAATGAAATTGTACTATGTACTTAACTGATTACAATTTATCAATGAGCTAAAATTAAATAGTGCAAGTGCGCTTAATTTGTATTAAAATAATCTGAATAATAAAAATGATTTTAAGATTATATACACAATCATGAGAAATGTAGATTGGCTCTTAAAGTTTAAGTTAAAATTGTTTACGCGATTCTACACGAGCAGATAATTTAAAATATAACCTTCAATTACCATACGATGCGTATCTTTAAACACTTGCCACTGCCATTGGAATTTTCAATTATCAGATTGTCATCTTAAAATCGAGATCATGTATCGGTGTTTTAAAATATCCCTTTTAATACACTGGAAAAAATATTCTCAATAGAGAAACTGGCCACCCAAGCAATAATTTTACTTATCATCTTCAGTTTATGAGGGGCAAAACATATTGAACTTCTGTTACAGACTTGCGAAGTGATTTACAGATCAAAAAGCCAGTATTATACTAAGCTATCGTAGTAAAATGAACTGTAAGTCCTGTCAATAAGGCTGTAAACAAACAAAGAGGTGGCGATGTACCACAAAGATACGAGTATCCCATTTAAAGAGAGTCCTTAGGCAAAAGTCTAATGAACTATGAGTTATAATTGATATATTTGTGGCTTCTTCAAGAAAATATTACTATTTGACTTCGGGGCTTGCAATCAATAGCAACGTAAGTCAGAAACTACTTAGTTTGAAATATTTTTTATTATAATTATTCTTAGGTACTTACTAGTTAAAATCGACCCGTCTCACAACCAGCTCCGATGGGACAATGTTTTCTAAATACTTTATTTTCCATTTTTCTATGATAAAAATTGCATCGTGAATGCAAAAAAGTAAAAATTTAAATAACTTACTTACTAGTTTTTTAAGTGTTTTGGTCAAAATAATATTTAAAAAGTAACTCGTGTTTATATGTGGTTGTGATGGATAATATGGATGAATGGCTAATGGATAATGAATGTGGATATGCAAAATATGTAAGTATATGTAAAGTCATGTTTTGAAAAGGCATCTAATTGACATACTTAAACGAAATTTATTATTTCAAAGCATTATACTTCATTTATTGCTTTAAAGGGATATTAAAGTAACCATGGGAATGCCCTAAGAAGGATGATGTTTTATTACCATTATATACTTTTATGATTAATTATTTTAAACATTAGTGGGAAGATCCCACTTCGCATTTTAACAAACAGAGACAGCACCATTACAGTTAAATTCTACAAACAAATGTATAAAAAATACACATGAAATGATTAGCGTAAAACAAGGTCACAGGTTTCAAAACATCGGGATATCCTTGACGTAGGTCGGTCGCAACAACATTGAGTAGACAAATCGAAGTTGTAGAATCACTGGCAGGGACCGGATACCGATATTTGCTAATATCGATATTTTAAGGAAAATATCGATAATGGAATCGATAACTGAGATATAATACCGATATTTGTATCGCTAATTTAAGTACTAGTATAAAAGTATCGATAATTTTATCGATACCCAGTACTGATATGCTAGGCTGCGCTGCGACGCGACGTTGCCAGTTCGCACGACACGTGTAACGCGGGCGGGGGCCGAGTGCGGGTTGCGTGCGACTTGCGGAAAGACGGTACGGCAACAGCGCGCAATCAGCGAGCAACTTAGCTGGACTGGAGCGTTCATTTGATGTTTCATTATTCTCGCGTAATACTACCTACTTTCCTTTGGTATTGATACTCTCGTTTGTTATAAAAATTACAACATTCTTATCAATAATGGGACGGCAAAATTTGTTTCTACTATGCTACTGCTATCTAAAAAAATGCAATATCAGTTAAGCTTTAAAGAAAATGATTGTTTATGTTATAATTATAATATTTAGTTACATAATAATTATCATTAAATAAATATATTAAAAAAAAACACTAAAAGTGCCTTTCATTTTTCAATCAGCCTATCTATTCCTTCCTAGCCTTTGAATGTAGGCTTTTGTTTTATTTAACCCTCCACAGTCCTGGAAGTCAGTAAGAAAAAACTATTTACCCATTTAGATATTGATATAATAATTTAAATCACTTATTATGAATCAGGTTAATCACAATAACTTTTGCCATTTTAGATAGATGTTTGAGTATACCAGTTGCCTTTCTCAGACTCCGTTAATTGTACGTCACTGCTAAGGCTTTTTTTTGTGCTATCCAAAAAAATCATAACGCGAATAAAAGCTCGTGTACGCATACACGGTTGAATTAATTTTAATTCTTTACCTATTACTTGTGAAAACAAATCTTGCCTTTTGTCATAACCACCAATAGAATTATTCAGTACATCACATTCTGAACATCCTTTAACAATTGCTTTCTTTGCCTCAATGTTTTCTTCCATTTCGTTTTTTTCTTGACATACAGTATTGCATTCATTATTTAACTTATTTCCTTTTTCCATATTATCTTTTATTTTCGATACCAACTTGGGATTCATGGTTTTTGGCTACCCTTCTGAATCAAAGATGTTGGGCGATACGCTTCTTTTACCTGAAATTAAAATTTGATTGCTTCGAAAGATGCACGCGCTTCACCTATTTACCTATACCTACACCACAAAATTTTAATTACCTAGTACAAAGATTTAAGGGGATGATAAATAATGAATAAATAAATTACTTTTTTTACAATCACACCAATTATCTAAGCCCATTTAAATTTCATTAAGAAACTGTGTCATGGAAAACTTGATAACAGATAAATATAGTAGGGCGGGGCAATTTCGACTGGTTTGACGCACATACAATTTTCTTGCATCAAAATTTTATACATAATAATAATGTACCCTAAATCAAACATAACCTGGTTATAAATTGACTTTTGGTGATTATTTAAGGCAAACATCCATAAAAAAACTCATGTTATATTTATTTAAAAACGTTTTTAAACATAAAATGTCGGAATTAGTCGAAATAGCCCCTTTTCGGGAAATTCCAACTATTTCTTTTAATTTCTCACCTAGTCGTCTGAGAAAGCTCTAACTTGAGTTCAGAGTTGATAAAAGGAACTGGCACGTAAATATGGACCTTATTATAAATTAGAACGCTTCCTTTTCGTAAAAACACACTTTAAAAATTAAAAGGGGTAATTTCAACTACGACCCATAGTAACTAGTGACGGGACACAAAATATCGAGTATTTTTTGTACGAGCACAGTCGATCATGTCGATATATTATTTTTTCTATTTTCTACGCTCATAAAAATTCAACTTAGGTAATGTATAAACCTTTAATAAAAAGAAACTCATTATTTTTAAACCGGTCCCAATGTTTGCAAAATCTAAGGTTTACGCCTTTCAACTTTTTTCTCAAGTTTTTTTACCAGGTAAACATCATTGCAAAATTCTTAAATTTTTGTGGTAACTTACATGTTGCCTTTCACCATATAAATACCTATATTATTATCAATTAAGGGCTTTTAAAAGTAGGTCGAAATGGTTTAAGTATTAAAAAGTGCTTTATTTGTGGCACTTAGTTAAGCAGGTATAAGAGTTTGAAAAAATATAGTTAAATATATAGGTATGTCAATTGTATAGTAGAAACTATTAAAAAATGTCGAAGTTATAAAAGCAATCGTCAAAGATATTTATCGACGTAATATCGAAACTTGTACAACACTATCTTTTCTCACTTTCATATAGAATTTAACGGGAAATTCAGACTGTCCAATGTAGTTGGAATTCCCCGAATTAACATTCACGTGGGGTTATTAAAACTAATACCATAACTTTCTAAATACGCAAGGAACACAAGAAAAAACATAAAATAAGCAAAAGGGGGGATTTAATTATCCATCTTGCCTTGAAAAATCGAAGATTGAACCATTTGAAGCACAAATAAATCTTAAAACCTTAGGATACTTGCTTAGATGTACACACCAGAAAATGGTGGCTGGCAAAGTATCATTGTAGTAAGCGTCATGCACTTGCCTAGCGTCACCATCTATGTTCGAGGTATAGTAACTTGCTTTCGGCTTCCTGTATATAGATGTCACTGTTTCAAATAACGGATAACACCGAAGTTAACCGAAGTTAAAAACAAAATAAAACAAAGTGTGTCCAGTTTGCTTTGCCAAATGTACGTGATCAACCTATTCATATTAAAATTAATGATGAAAAATTGGATTTAGTAGATTCAACCGTTTTCTTGGGTGTAACTCTTGACGGGAAACTTCAATGGACCAAACATATAACGACGCTCGCTGGCAAACTTAGTTCAGCTGCATATGCTATTAGGAAAGTGAGACAGTTAACAGATGTCGAAACGGCTAGGATTGTGTATTTCAGTTATTTCCATAGTATCATGTCTTATGGTATTCTGTTATGGTGGACAGCAGCTGATATACAGACTATATTTATTTTACAAAAACGAGCTATAAGGGCGATTTATCAGCTAGGCTCCAGGACATATCTCAGGGACAAATTCAAAGAGATTGGTATATTAACAGCTGCATCCCAATTTATATTTAATTGCATAGTTTTCGTTCGTTGCAATATAAATGAATATATAAGACATAGTGATTTGAACAACCGAAATACTAGAAATAAAAATAAACTTGTAATGCCTCGGTACAGGCTAGAGAAGGTTCATGGATCTTTCCTGGGTCTTGGGATACGCTTTTACAACAAAATTCCAGATGGTCTATTGGACTTGCCTATTGAAAAGTTTAAGATGCACATAAAAAATGGCCTCGTTAAAAAAGGATATTATACTGTTAACGATTACTTAAAGGACAAAACGGCTTGGTCATAATTTAATCTATTTTTTTTATTGTATTGTGTTACATTCTAGTATTTCGCATTTGTTTTTTTTAATTCGGCATTTAACACGGGTAGCTTAAGTATGTCATGCTCTCGTTAAACATTCCTGCGGTGGTGTCGTGTGAGTCGGGTCGTTACGTTCCCTAAAATATGGTTGAGCGAAGCGATGGCTGGCTCATGCGTCATGCTCGTGAACGGGTGCTGCCAGTGGGGTGGGTCTGCTCATGTCTACTTGTGTTAAAGGTGTTCGGGATATGGTTTATAATAGTATTATATTGATTTATGTGCGAGCTGGTGTGTCTCATAGTAATTTTGGTATCCGTGGCTTACAGTAACAGCAATTTTTCTAATAATTGTTTTATTTATTCAAAAAATCCTTTTATTTGTTAATACTTATAAATTTGAATATACAGCGCAGCTTGCAGTTTCCTTTTCATTAATCCTATAATACAATGTGAATAAGATTAAGATTAGTGTGTCCATTAAACTATTTGATTCCTTGTTTAGTTGAAAATTGTTTACTGTTTTAGGTAATAAGCAAAATTGTACTTAATTTAAGCAGTATTCTATATTGTGATGGAAAGTAAAGTAACCTTACTATTATGTGAAGGTCACTTTTCAAATTTGACGACTCTGTATAAGTTAAATCAGGGAGAAAAAAATAGCCCTTGGCGAGTTTCTTGCCGGTTCTTCTCGCTACAAGGTCTCCTGCCGTAGGATTTGCGAACCGATGGCGTAGCTTCATTGACGTTCATAAATGTTGTTAAACAAACCTAAATTAAATAAACGATATTGAATTTTGAATTTTTTTAATGTTGTTATTCAAGGTAGTTTGAATTGCCCCACAGTTGTAATTGCCACGCCCCACCTTACTTAAATATTTTATGTTTGTAAATACATAGGTACTTAATATACTTAAGTACATAGAAAACACCGAGACCAAGACAAATAGACATGTTCATTTACACAAATATTTATCTTGTTCGGGGATCCAACCCGAGACCTCTGGCGCAGAAGGCAGGTATCCGTACCCCTGCGCCAAATCGGTCGTCAAATGACGATGATGACGATTAATCAACACAAACAATTTTTAATATAGAGCCAACCACGGATTCGAGAAAAGAAATCGGCTGTTCCATACAAAAGTACAACATCGACTCGACTGAAATTACCTACCTATTGTTATGTATTTCACACCACTCCGCGCATGATATATTGAAAGAAAGAAAGAAAAGTCATTTATTTGCACATCACATCACAAGTTCACACTACAAAAGAATTCAGATAACAAAGAACACAATTAACAAATAATTAATTATTTAATTAAGTTCCAGAAAATAAAAAATAAAATATCTATGCGATGCGCCAATCAGGACCCTGCCTCAGCATTTATGTTGTTGCTGGGTGTCAAAAATGTCACCCTACAACAACGCTGGTATTCTGGCAGGGCCTGTGCGAGCAACACCAGACGCCACCAAAAAGACAAAAACAAACATAATAAGCAAACACAGTTCCTAACTAAAATTGTGTATTATTAGTGAGTTATTTAAATTTTTACATTTTTTTGAATTCACAATGCAATTATCATAGAAAAATGGAAAATAAAGTATTTTAGAAAAAATCGACCCGTCTCACAACCAGCTCCGATGGGACTCGAACCCACGAGTAGACCCAGAGCAGTCGCCCGGATAGCGAAAGGTCGTGGGTTCGAGTCCCATCGGCGCTGGTAGTGGGTCGATTTTTTCTAAAATACTTTATTTTCCATTTTTTTTGTGTATTATTGTTTCACAAAATATTTTGTTCTTGTTACTTTCGGCTTGACACCGACTTCAATCAGATCAGTTAGTTCCAAGATTAATTAGATAAAGTCCCGCCCTTTCGTCCTTTGAATTGAATGATTCAATTTATTTTTTATTTTTACGTTTTTTTGGGAAGTGAGTTTTTGTTGGTAGTTTTTGTTTGAAGGCGGTTTAATTTTTTTGAAAAATATTGTTTATTTTTCCATTTTTAGTGTAAAAAATCTAATGAGCAAGCGTCGCACAATGTGCAACGTTTAAAATTGTAGCCCATATAATAATAATAAGCGTTAAGGAGTTTTACCTTTCATCATCAGCTCACCTAAGTAACCTGAAAAAATACAACTAAAAATCTTTACGTATCAACGATATTTAAAGAATTATCCTCTAACTCCTAACGATTGAAGAGTTGTACCTTCTATCACCAGCTCATCAGCATGAGATGATGCCTACCAGATGCAAATACTTAAAAAACTTAAGAAAATCTATAAAACAGGTAAACTACCTATAAAATTTGCGGGTTTTCCTCGATTGCCCCTGGATTCCACCATCAGCTCCTAACTTGGTAACAATGTAACCACGTCAGGAGTTTACTCTTTTGAATAAAAAAAGAATCATAAAAATTGGTCAATAGTTCGCGAAGATATTGGTAAAGCAGGAACTACCAGCCGAAAACTATGTGTTTTTTCAGGATTGTGAAAAGGCTACTGAACTGACTAATTTAAATTTTTTATGGGACCATACATGAACTATTTTCTTTCAGATAAAAAAAGAATTATTAAAATCGGTTAACAACTGGCGAAGTTATGGTAAAACATACATGAAAAAAAATACAGTCGACTTGAGAACCTCCTCCTTTTTTTGAAGTCGGTTAAAAAATAGTAGTACTGTATACTTAGTAGTTTTGGCAACCCTAGTTGGGTGTCGCGTGCGGAGTGCGGGGCGGGCGAAAGTAAAAAAAATATGAAAGCGCGAGAGGCATTTTATCGGTATTATATCAGTATTTTAGTATCGGTATCGATACTGATAATTTTCCATAAGGTATCAGTATTCGAGTACTGAAATAAAATATTGATACCAGTATCGATAATTCGATACCAAAATATCAGTATTTATATCGATATTTCGATATCGATACTAAAAAAATATCGGTATTCCTGTCCCTGATCACTGGCCACAGTTTAGACATCAACAGATCAGTAATTGGGAAAAAAAACATGTATAAAAAACTGACAGCTGACTAGCAACAGAAGATGGGTTCTGTAGATTATTTTTAAAAGACAATATGGTTTGTGGATTTTTTAAAAATGAAAGATTGAATTACAGATTGTTATCTTTGTTTGTGTCTTGTGTTGTGTTTATAAACTGAACAAAAACCGTATCGGGTAATATTGCTTTTTTTTTATAAACACGCGTCATTATTTCAGATTGTGTAGAAATAAAATAATTAAGAATTATGTTGATATTGTCCATGTAGTAAAATCTATTATTACAGGTAGTAAATGTAGTAATATAGAACAATTAACAGTACCCCTAGCATGAAAAACTATCGTTATGGTAATCGAATAAGTAAACTATACCGTCCTTCAAGATCTGTCAAAGTGCTGCTGTCAAATTTGTATTGAATTTCAGTTCCCTAACGATCGAAAGAGGCGTTGCCTTGTTTTCATACAAAATAACACGATCAGCATATCAAGTTCACTTGTTTTACAATAATGTGATACAATGTTTACTGTTTTTTTATAGGCAATTAATTCCCTTTTTACGGAACCCAACAGAAACGTATTAGAATCAACCAAAAAAACTTAATTGCTATTATCGGTTCAATGGGCTGTTACAAAAATAGTTTTTGCGTGACGTCTACGATGCATTTTCGACTTTAGCCGCCTTAAAATAATGATAATTGAATTTCGGAGATTAACATGTATTATAAAGCAGTTTTTCGCATGACCGGTTAAGGTAAAGGTTAAATTGACGAGCCGTTGAGAGCAGATGGTTAAACGTTTGACTATGATAGTTAACAGGCTGATAAGTGTTTTTTTTTATTACTGTTAGTGAAACTATATTTTTTGTTTTATTTTTTGTTTGTAAACGTTTCGGAGATCCATTGTCAGTATGAATTAGATAGGGACAATGATTTTTATATGGGAATTTTATATTTTGCCTGTGTAAATTCATATTTTTTCACTTCTCATGCTAGTAAAGTTCGTGTTTATGTTGGGTATAGGCTGCATAAATTCGCTTTTTATGCTCTAGTGCATAAAGTAAAATCTTCGTCTAAGTCTCAGACTTTAACACAAAGATCGTCAGGTAAACAGAAAAAAAACTTGCGAAAGCGACCAAAATGGATAAGTAAAGGTATAAAACTTTGCTCAAAACGCAAGAGGCAACTCCTGTGGAAGTGCAGAAAAACACGATGTATAAAGGATAGACATAATTTTAAATCTTATTCAAAACGACTCAATCGTATAATAAAATTGACACAAAAATCACAAAATGACTTTCATATACATACTGCCCACAATAAGGTAAAAGCTAGTTGGGAAATTATTAATAAATACAATTCAAATACACCGAAAGAAGAGATAAAACAATTAAATATTGATGGTAATATTATTGATAATCCAAATGACATAGCCAATTTATTCAATAATTTTTTCATTGACCAAGTAAAACCTTTGACGAATAATGATAATACTAGACATTGTTTTAATTCATTGACGTTTAATAATTGTAATTCTATTTTTATCAATCCTATTACACCATTTGACATAAATAGCAAAATATTATCATTAAACAATACGAAAAGTACTGGGTATGATGAAATTTCCACTGAAGTCATTAAGTATGTGTCCCATGCTATATCTCCAGTGCTGTGTCACATATTTAATCTATGTATTCTTAACGGTATTTATCCGGACAAATTAAAGAAGACAGTTATTAAGCCTTTGTTCAAAAAGCAAGATAAAGAAATTATGTCTAATTACAGACCTATTGCAATGTCACCGGTCATGTCGAAAATACTCGAAAAATATATCTACGATTGTCTTTATAGTTATCTTGAGAAACATAATATCCTTGCAAATGAACAAACAGGGTTCAGGAAGAATAAGAATATCAACATGGCTATATATAAGTTTATTGAGGAAGTTGTAACTAAATTAGATAGGAGTGTTCCGGTATGCGCGTTATTTATGGACTTAACTAAAGCGTTTGATTATGTTGATCACAATATATTAAAAGCAAAATTATCGCGCTATGGCATTAGGGGCAATGTTTTAGATTTAATAATGTCGTACTTGAGCAACAGAGAACAATCAACGCTAATCTCGAAAATATGTCCCAAATCAAAGACAGAGATTAAATACATGTCAAATTATAGACAGGTATATTATGGTGTACCACAAGGTAGTGTTCTGGGGCCACTCTTATTTTTGATATATATTAATGACTTTCCCTCAGTGGTAGCTGCACCAATGATTTTATTCGCTGACGATAGCACAGTCATATTTTCAAATAAATGTTTATCCCTACTTGAAACCCACATAAATAATGCACTTGGTGAAATTGTTAATTGGCTAAGAATGAATAATTTATTAATAAACATAGACAAAACTAATATCATGATATTTAAAAATAGATCGAGAAATACCGTATCGATTGAAATTAAACATTCTGAGAATACGATAAAAGAAGTGGAAGTTACTAAATTTTTAGGACTAAACGTTGACTGTAACCTTAATTGGAAAGAGCATATTGAGACTGTTTGTGCTAGATTAAGTAGATTCTCCTATGTTCTATACATGCTTGCTAAAGTTGTCAATGCTAAGACTGTCTTAACCGCATATCATGCGTACGTAGCATCTACGCTTCTATATGGTTTGATATTTTGGGGGAATTCAGTTCACAAAGAGTATGCATTCAAAGCTCAAAAGAAATGTGTAAGGGCTATTTGTAATTTAAAACAAACTGACAGTTGTAAACCGCATTTTATATCCCTTAAACTTTTGACATTGCCTTGTATGTACATTTATGAGATAGCTGTATTTGTAAAAGGAAATTTAAATTTATATGCGAATTTTAATAGTGCTAGGCTTCGTGATGGACTTTGTATGCCACGTAATAAGACAGCACTTATGAATAAAAGTGTCCTGTGTATGGCACCTAAAGTGTTTAATAAAATACCATCCAAAATTAGGGAAATCGATAACCTCAACAGATTTCGATGTAAATTGAAAGACATATTAGTTGACAAAGCCTATTATAGTGTTGAAGAATATTTAGAGGATAAACATTTGTAACTTTTATATTTATTTGTTAATTTGCATGCCACATGGTGAAATACGGATTAAGCTACATACAATAATATATTAAATACCTCTGTACTACCTGTATTTGCAAATAAATCGATTTGATTTGATTTGATTTGAAACAGCCACACACGCAATTAAACTTCGTTAAATAAACTTATTGTTTCATTCTCTTTCTTCAATTTTGTACATAATCCATGTTAAATTACTAAATTAATAAAACTACGCAAATCTAATGAGTTTTCTAAGAAATAAGTATTTCAAGAGCATTATGGACTACGATCTAATGCTAAAGTCACTGTGCTACCAATGCCACGTATAAAAAAAAGAAAAAGAAAGTCTTCCTGCCAATATGGCGAAGTCTTTATTTTTTCTTTTTTGCAATATTGGTATTTATTTTCCTCACACTCTAAGTGAAAAGCAGAGTGTATAACTCGTACATAAAACCCATTTTACCCTCGAATTGACTATCCATCCTCGCCTACGGCTCGGGTGGATATATACGTCTCGGGTAAAATGGTATGTTTTATGCACTTGTTGTACAATCTACTATTGTTTTTATGTCTTCTTTTAGCTTAATAACATTGCTTGAGTAAAATAGAAGAAAGAATCACTGTAAAAGACAATAGAATATATCCATACTAATATTATAAAATGTGAAAATGTGTTTGTTTGTCTACCTTTACGTCAAAACGGAGCAACTGATCGACTTGATTTTTGGTATGGGGATAGTTTGGAAGCTGGAGAGTAACATAGGCTACTTTTTATTTCGGAAAATTATAAAATAAAAATTGTAATTTTGTATGGAAAATAGTTTTGACTTTCGTACGATACAAAACTGTCATTTCTTCCATGGCCGCTTCCGCGTCTGCACGCGGTCAAAACCGAACACTAATCTTTTCCATAGGATTAGAACAAAAAAATGTACTGTAACCAGCGCCAAAACTGCCCCAGTCGCGTGCGCGCAGACTTTGTCACGATCATAGCAAGACAACATTTGCCGGGTCAGCTAGTAATTCCCTATATAATTTAGACTATCTCTAACACTACTACTGAATATATCGAAAAGAATATTTTTTATGCCGATATTACTTACTTTTAAACTTGCGCTCGTGAGTTTACACTCGCCAGTTAACGAAGAAGTCAACCAATTTATAAATTCATAAATTACTCACTCATAAGTAGGTTCTCATACAAGAACAAAGTGTAAAACATTAACATAGAAAAGAATCCATCCATACTAATATTATAAATGTGAAAGTGTGTTTGTTTGTTTATTTGTTTGTCCGCCTTTCACGTCAGAACGGAGCAACGGAACGACGTGCTTTTTGGTATGGGGATAGTTTGGGGGCGAGGCTACTTTTTATCACGAAAAAATATCACATTCCCGCGGGATAACGTCGTGTAGTTCACGCGGGCGAAGCCGCGGGCGGAAAGCTAGTATTATTATATCTAAGAGCATGAAATTAATAGAAAGCCTTTAAAGTGGGCGAAGCTCGTAAATCAAAATGATAGCAATAACAATTTTGCATTTCGCCTCCTGTCTTAAAGCGATGATTATTTCGTAATTCAACTGATTCAATGTCAACAAGACATGGCGATATTACGGCGCATTTACATAACGACCGACGGACCGGCTATTATAAATTAATATAGTGGTTGGCCACACTTTCTCGGTGGGATGGGCGCAGCGGCTTTCACGTCGCTGGCCGAATGTTTAAAGAAAATGATAATATGTGTGTGTATGTAGTATTTTGAATAGGAGCCATAAAATGTCTGCCCTTTCGACCATACGTTTTTCCCCGACTGTGAGTGATTTCGCTTGAAAATTGCAGAAGACCTTAACAATTTTACATACCTACTAAATCTGTTGATTGTTTGTAAAACTTTTCGTTGCATGAATTCTGTTTGTTTTGGTTTTAAAAGAAAAAAGAAAACCTCATTCGAGCTTTTCCGCACACAGGCAACTGAAAAGGGCCGCCGCCGACCTTTTTACAAGCTTTTATATAACTTGCAGTGTATGTATGTATGAACGCCAACGCCAAAGAATACTAATAATAAGTATTATACTACGTAAGTACCGACGAACGCCCCGGTAGTCGTTCGTCACTTGTTTCTTCTTCTGGCTTCAAGTGGCGGCATTTGTGGCTCGTTTGCGTGGACGGTTAAAGTCTCGTATAAATATTCCATTGTAAACAAACCTAAAATAAACTCGACCGATTAAACTTCTTAGTATTGGAAAAGATCGATCAAACAGACAAATCGACAATATTGATCCCCAAACAACTTCAATACTTACGTATTTTTATATGTTTACTGCTAGCAAATAGGTACAGAAAGTCAATATTAGTTAAGGCTTTTTTGGAACTGCCTGCCCATATATCGATTTAGAGACCGATGTTTTGAAAGAAAGGTTTTGTATAAACTTGGAATTGGATCTGCATTTTCTAATGAATTCTATAATCATGGCAGTGCAGTGTTTAAATATTTAAAAAACTCGATTTTTGCCTTAGTATTTGGAGTGATAAGCGTGTATCTCATTTGGCATGTACCTATTAGCAATGAAGGCGATGGTATTAGGTTAGATATTAGCTTATGTTGTTTAATTAAGAGTAATACAAGAATTTGTAAATAAACTGTTGTTGAGTTTCATAATTAATTAATTTGATTTAATTATTTTGGTAAAAAATACATTACAACTAGCGACTGGCTACTTATATTGAAGAATATAGAATACATTTAAATAATGTTGTCCAATTCCGGAATAGTAGATATTTACTTATTCATACCCTGATAAACATAATATTGGGCAATGGGTAATGTCCATTACCAAAAGTTGTCACTGAATAATAAATGTTATGGGTAATTATTTTAAGGTAGATTTTATGAGGTCGCAAGCTTTTCGTGATATGCCTCCCAAACCTTCACATTTAAAGTATCTCGCGTCCACGCACGGCTGGCCGCACCTCGGCAGCTATTATACGATTTCAGTACTTTCATCTATTTACGTTTAGTTTGAAATTGGTACGTAATACGGTATTTTACTGATTTTTTTTTATTTCTTTAAAATGTTTTTCAAAATATTAGCTACACAAAACAAGTTTTCATTTTGAATTATCTTGAATATTTTCAAAGATATAGGACTTCAAACTTTATAATTAGACAAGGACAGGACGCTATCTTAGTGACGTCAGTGGGTTAGTAGCGTCATAGTCACGCCATAGAAGATTTCATTTTAGAAAGAGACAGCTATAGTCAAAATCAAGACTGTAATTCTTTTATTATAAAACAGATTCAAATTATTTTTTCACATTTGGTATTCTTAATTGCAATATTTTTAACGTCATCATTAAATATCTACATTTCAACAACAGTAAAATACCCTATTATTATTTGTTTCGTTAATACTGAAAGGGATTTCCATTTGATTTCAATTAAACTCTTTGTAGAGTGAAGTACGGCTAGCACCCTCAAGTTTTCCAAGATTGTAAAATTGTGTAAATCGACTTTTTTCTTTTACTACTCGGTCAAGATTACACCTGCAAATATACCCGTCTCTTTCACTCGATTCTGTCATGCCCGGAGAGTAAGAAGGACAGGTATGATCTGCAGGTGTCATGTTATCTTGACCGAGTAGTACATAGTTGACGTAAGGATCAGAATCGACTAAGGTATTCAAACATAATTGTTTCAAATACATATTGTGACACATTGTTATTATATTTATACTGTATTCACACGGCTGTTCACTGTTCAAATTACTCAAGATACCAAAAAAGCTTTAACTTTCAACTTATTTATACTTTGTGTTGGCTAAATATTATGATAGATTTAAATCTTTTTGTAAATACCTGTTAAGAATAACGCCGATAACAAGACCAACCAATTAACAAAAAGATTTAACCAATTTGATTCGGTCAGCATCCATTCAGATAGATAAATATCTTGCAAACTTGAAGTAAACAATGGTGGTTTATTTATTTCGTAGAAATGAATGTAAGTAGGTAACCTTTGTTCAAATATTTTTTAAGAGAAAACAACTGATCTCCATTTAGGTACGCAGATGGAAAAAGATGCAGTTTATCTTGCAATTTATCATAGAAAAATTTCATTGTGAATGCGAAATATTGAATTATTATGTCCATGGATTTAAGTGTCATATAACATTAAAAAGACTTAGGTATTTTACATATTTTTACTTTTTTGCATTCACAATGCAATTTTTATTATTGAAAATATATCGAATCGACCCATCTCACAACAAGCGAGTATTCGCCCGGACAGTGAAAAGTCGTGGGTTCGTGTCCTATCGAAGCTTTGTGAGACGGGTCGATTTTTTCTTATACTTCAATTTCAGATCTATTCCTTTCTAATACCAGAAATATATCTTAAGGTATTTGTTTACTATCGTAATTACTTTAACAAATACCATAGGTATTAAGTTTTGATATTAGAAAGAAATAGTTCCAATATCAATTTATTCAGTACTTCATAGTTATAACATAACTTACATGAAACATGCAAACATATTACGGTCCGTCCACACGCAGCGACTTTGATCGATGGCGACTCGCTGGCGACTTATGATTATTATTGACAGAAATCGCCAGTGACAATAAATCGCTGTTAAATTCACGTCCACACACTGATATTGATATCGCCAGCGCTATCGACCAAAAGTCGCCGCCGCGCCCAGTGTGGACCGACCATTAGACCCTTTTCGTTCGATAACGTTGTCGTTCGTACTTCATCGGCCCATTCTTTTTGTCGGTGACATTAACAAGCGGTATCGTGACATAACAATCAAAACAAACAAATATGGCCCTTATTTACCATACGTATTAGACCGTCAATCGCGGAATAATTACATGTCACTGTCAGGGAAAGTGAATTACATAGAAATATTTGTATTGGTTTGGGTTGGGACGTACTCCAGCTATTAGCATAGAATTTCACTTTCTATCAGTTCGTATAGCCGTGGGACTCGGCCGCAGGCGTGTCGCAGACCTGTTTGCGCACGTGGCTTTGTATACAGTGACATTAGTTGGTGGACCTAATATACTAAGCGGGTTTGCATAATTTAACTATTGAGCATGTTGAATAATATGGTAGCAAAATATTGCCGCTGTTTTTGCGTTCGAATAGAATGTTGTTATTGCATAAACTTAGCCATGGTAACATAAACAACTCAAACAAACCTATTAGGTTTGTTTGAGTTGTTTATGTTATTTTCAGTAGGTAGCTATGTAGTCACATACTTACACACTTGTAACGATGCCGTTTCGTTCCAGTCTCATAGACGGTTAGAAGCATGAAGCTCGACTTAATACTGAGGTAACTGGAGTTCTCACCCTGAATAAAAAGTGTACCCAGCAAATTTGACATTTATGTATGTAGTGGCTGTCAGTTGTCTCATATGACCATACGTATTTTTTTAAAGTGTAGGTGAGACGGAAACAGCCTCTGTGTAATTTTTGGTCACAAAAAAGTGTTAGTACTGCACTCTCCAGTTATCTCAGTATTAAGCTTCATGGTTAGAAGTGTTAGAACCTCCATGATGGCTGGAAACTCCATAGTACTGGCCATCAATAGTATTTTGTACCTGTTCTTACAAAATTTATATTCTTCTTTCCATGTTCCCTGTTCAGCACTTTGATCCTGTTCTACCTGAACCATCGTGCTGTACAGAGCTTGCGTGCGTATTACCAGATTATCAGTTTTATGTTTAAAATAGTGATAGTGGTTATTTAAAGTTAATAATTAATTGTTAACAGTTATAATGTATCAGGGTAAGAAAGGAAGGAAAGGGAAGGAAGGAAGGAAGAAGCAATCCCGGCGCTCCGGTACCTTAGTACTGTTATTTATTCTGTGGCTCCGGCTCCTGTATTGCTGCCCTGCGACGGAGTTTTCGCCCCTAATTTAGTTTTGTTTGATCAATACAATTCCATTATTTCAATGTATCTACTTATACCTATCTATAATGTCAACATACATTTTCAATTAGTCAGTGATTAAAAATACTAGGTCAAGAAAAAAGGTAATATTCCGTTTGACTACGATAAACAACGATTTTTTTTTTGCTTTTGCAATTGACATGCATGCCGTCAGGTAGTTTTTCCAATTTAGGAACTAATAAAGTGTAGTGTAAAGACTCTATCTCATTGGGACGCCACGTCAGCGACGACGTCAGCAGTCGACGTCGAACAAAACATTGCTAACTTTTTTTTATAAAAATAAAGTATATTTAGGTCTGAGAAGGAGAACAAGCAGTGTTTCCGAAAAAAAAGTTTTTTTTTAATGTATTTGAGACATATAAATGCTTTTCGCCACTTTATCAATTTGATGCTCAAAACAGTATTTTGAATTCTTTATTTTTGTTCAACAGTAAAAAATATAAGTTTATAGTGAAAAAAGTATAATACTATTTTTAACAGTAAAGTTGGGAAACTTACTGCGACGCCAAGCCGCCAAAACTCAAGCCGCCCAGTGAGATAGAGCACTTTGCCTCTTTAAAAATAATTGACTGTTACAGCATAACAACAATAAATTATTAGCTAACAAGTCGTCGAATGAGTTTCATTCACACAGATAAAAACAATCACACTTGATCACCTGTGACTACATCACAACGTAACATTTAAGACATCAGATTTAAGGTCGAAATTGCAATTGCTTAGAATCCGGTCCACACACGCCCATTTGATAAGACACCTGACCACTTTCGGACCTTTCTAATAAATAGGTACTTACTATAACTTTCTATGTTTATTAATGGAGGATACGATAAATCTATTATTGGAAAAAAGCTGGTGTAGGTAGGTAGTAGGTACTTTTAATTGGTTCACTCTCTGATTGAAGGTGAATTAAATTATATCTATAATTACGATATCGTAGTGTATATCAAACTCGAATATTATAATAGGATTCGTGATGGTTGTAAAAGTAAATTTCTCGAAACTTAATAATAACATTTGTTTAGAAATATAAATTTATTAATATTTTTTGAGAAAATTAATGTTAACTTCGCATTGTAAAAATAAAAAATTTCCCGTAGGTAACTAGAATTATAAAAAAATAAAACCGCCTTCTAAAAAACCACATCAAAAAAGTAAGAAATAATTCCTCACCAAATAAATAACGTAAGTACTTTGAAGTCGGGCGTGAAACATGTACAATTTTTTGTTGTTTTTGTTAAAACCCGCCCGACTTCAAAGTACTTACGTTATTTATTTGGTGAGGAATTATTTCTTACTTTTTTGATGTGGTTTTTTAGAAGGCGGTTTTATTTTTTTATAAGAATAATTTTTATTTCACTCTTTTTAGTGCATCGTGCAGGCAATTTGCGTGTTTTCTGGTAAATAGGTATGTGATCAAACTCAAAACCTCCTTTTTCGAAGTCGGTTAAAATACCTTGAGGTATCCCCTTTTTAACAAAACAAGAATCATCTAAATCGGTTTATAAACAAAGGAGTTATGCCTAAAGATACGTATTAAATTCACATAAAGTGGTAACGAAAACGACAGTATTTTCAAGATTTCCTGAAAACTACTAAACCGATTTCAAAATTTCAAAAAATGGGACCAACTTGGAAACCAACCTGATGTATTAACGTTTGAACCATTTCAATCGGTTCAGCCGTCTTCGAGTAATCGGTGGACATACACAAAAAAAAAAAAAAAAAAAAAACATACATACAGACGAATAGAGAACCTCCTCCTTTTTGATTTAGAAGTCGGTTAAAAATGTGCGGTTCTTTAGTGATAAGTGTTTTCTTTTTACGTTCGAAGTCTTAATTTACATTTGTTATACTTGTATAGCATAATAACCTCCTCATTTAAAAAAAAATGCAGTTGGCTCAAAAGCTATGTTTGAATAGGTAATTTGATGTTCAAGTTAGTTGCTTGCAAGCAGACTTAAATCCATATTCTCCGCGACATAAGGTTTCTTTAACATAACTACATGGTAATATAATCTTTAAGGCGCTACTCGGAAAAAGTATGGGCTCTTTGATATAAAACTATAGGACGGTTAGAGTTGTTATAAATCTGGTAATAAGATATATATTTCTTCATACTTTTATCTAGAATCGTATAGTTTCAGAAACACGATTTTATGATTTTGGCTCGACACTTTTTATTTTCGAAAATACCTCTAAAAAATAAGAAATATCAAGATTATTCTTAAATAGGGATACATATACTATTGAAAATCGGTTTAATTAGTGGACACCAATAATATTTAGGATCGTATAGAAGCATTTTTAAAAATCGCTATAGTTTTTGAATACGAAGTGATTTTGTGTTTTTTTTGCGTAATCGGCACAATCGGTCTTGCTCCCGCGCGCGTCGTTTTCTCATTGCTATCTCGCTTTAGCATAATTATTCCGAGTATCGCCTTAAGACTGGCTATTTCTATGACTTAACATAGTCATTACGAGCACTGGTCTTGCAGGTAGATGTGACCTTGCAGCTTAGATTTATCTACGGCTGACCCAGAATGCTTGGTGCAGTTAAATTAGCATTCTTGCGACGGAGACGGCAGTTTATTATAAATTAACTTTAACTACGTGTAAATGATACTGAGAATTTTGTTAATTATATACGATGTGGGCACCTTATTTCATTTCATTTCATTTCATTTATTCATTTGCCAACAAACATGTTACTATAATGGTTAGTAGTATCTTAAAAACTAAATTAAGTTTATCTAGATACTAGGTTCTCAAAAATAAATATAAAAGAGCAACTAATTAAATAAAACATTATTAATTTTAAAGAGCGGGTAGGTGCATTATCATACAGAATGTTTGAGCGAGTGCCCACAAAGAAAGACGATGAGTTTCAAGACAACGCATGCATAAAATCAATAGAAAAAAGTCAAAACTATAATTCTTGCGCTTGTGCGTGTGCGCTCGCATATAAAGGTTGCTCCTATTCCACGACATAAAAACATTTTTTTTTTAAGTTTGGAAATATAATTTAAGAATTCTTTTAATGTTATTATGATTGATTTTATCTTTGATTTCGATTGGTAAGTTGTTTATAAGACGGGGTATCAAATACTGAGATGTTCTTTTACCGTATTCGTTGGTATATATGGGAATATAAAGTTCTTTGTTAGTTTTTTTTCTAGTAGATATTTTGTGATTTATCGGTACTTTAATCTCTTCGTTAAAGTAATTTTCAAGAAGCAAATTATGTTTAACTTTCTTAGTACGAATATTTAATTATTTTTACTAAATTGGTACATAGATTTATGCTGTCTGACCTTCGACCACTAGATAGTGGTCGTGGTGGTGGAGTGTCAAAAACTTCCGGGTGAATTAGAGCGCTCTTCAAGGGTGTGCTCTTATATATTGCATATCGCTTTCTGTCATTTATGGCGTAAATTCGTAACGTTCATAACCTTTTTCTTCGTTTAAAAAAAGTCAGTCGGTGCCATCGACATACGAAATACATCGATGCTCCGAGAGGTGTATATAATTATAAAATAATAATTAAGAAACCATGATAAAACCTACCTACATACTTAATTGTACAGGGTGACATCGAAGACGTGATCAGAAATCACTTTTGAAACTCTGTAATTGATGGCCATTTTAAAGCAACCAGTGGTTGCAAGAAACAAAAATCCGTTTTTTTTTAATTTTCCTTTCAGCTAAATCACAGATAGGTACAGTAAATCATGGTTACTATGACAAAAAAATGGAAAATAGGAGCTAGTTGTGAGACGGGTCGATTTTTTTCTAATAGGCTACATACAGGTGATCTGTGCTAATAGGTAGGTACTCCATTTTCAATAAAAGTTGCATTGAGAATGCAAAAAGTAAAAATTGTTTGAAAAAAAAACTTGTACCTTCTTAACCACTATTGGTAATGATCATCTATATCGAATCTGAAAAAGTGATTAACGTAACAGGGGTATGAACTGGCCATCAGGCCGGTACTTTTGTCTATGCCTTTTATAAGAACTTTACTTTTTGATAGCTGTCTTGTTGTCTTCCTGCTGTAGCTGTCTTGTGTGCTTATATGTTCGGTTTGTATATGGTTTGTATTGCTCTATATTTTATCATTATATTCCTTCTACCTTACCCTGAGCCCTATTTATTTCCTCTTCTCCTCAACAACCCCCCTGATTCACCGTCTTAATTACCACCCTGATCAACCGTCGGAAACGCTTCCGACAGCGGAATGTATGCACTGTCTCTGTCAGTCACTCACTATAGAATAGACAAAGACAAAGCACAGAATTCGAATCCGATTCCGTTTCCGACGGTTTGTGAATCAGGGGGCAGTTCTCCGATGACACCCTGTTTAGTGAGACCTTCGTCAGTTAACTAAGTGCTCGAGCTATTTACCTCAAAACCAAACAATATACTATGAAATTATCTGATATGTTTTATTTATTATGCATGTTTAAGAAAGGCTAATAGCTTTCAACATAAAGTTGGGTACGGCATTGGCACAAAGATAAAAGAAACCATAAGTTTCTCTACAGAGTTACTTGGAACAGAAAAGACTCATGTTTAGCTTTAAATAATTTTTGTGAATAATAGGGTACTCGTACTTCACTGTTGTTGATATGTAGATATTCAATGATGAAGTTAAAAAATATTAGAGTTTAGTATACTTTATTATACTTTATTATTTGAAATAGATTTAAATAGTTTTAAAAATTATTTAAATCTATTTCAAATAACAAGCGAATTAGCTGTTTAATTTTGACTGACCGTCTCTTTCTAAAAACGAAATCTTCTATGGCAAGACTATGACGCTACTGACTTGGTGACGTCACAAAGATAGTCGTTCTCTCTCTGCCTAATTAGACATAATAATAATAATATTAGTGTAACCGAACGAAACCTGACAACGATATCGGAACGTAACTGATGTGTTCTAATCACTTAGCGCCCGGGTACGAAAATTATTTGATCTACCGTTGTATCAAGAAGCATAGTTTTTGTGCTAAGGGTACCAATCCATATGCAATTCTTAGCAACATTAACTTGAATCGTCTCAGTTCTCCTAACAGCTCGCACAGTTTCACCACAGTGCTAGAAATCGCCAAGTCACCCTGGAGAATCAGATGCTCCCCATCGGAGCATAAAAGCCGTGACAAATTATATTGTTCAGTAGAAAACTGCCGCAATATAGACGCCGGCGCCGGTGCCGTTGGAAAGCCAACGTCTCGCCTCGTTGTTAAGATGGTAATAAAATTGCACATTAGCGCAATTCTGAAAGGAGGATTTTCGCTTTCTTTGAAAAAAAAAAGAGTAAATTTTTCACTTTTACGAAATAATAGTTTATAATAAAACTTGTAAAATTTTCGCTAGCACTACCTTCCTTCTGTCAGGTAGGTAGTAAGTATTTGCTTTTCATCAAACTTTAGAAATCTGTTTGTGTTTACTTACATTATGAAAAACAAACAAAATAAGTCAAACGGTCAGGTTACCTTACAGTTCTGAGCGTGTGCGCAAACGCATTTCCCTTTACTAAAAAAATACCTTACAGTTTATCAATTTAGTATCATAATAGCATCTAGAAGTTTTTTTATCTACTACGGGGCTAGCCTTCATCACACCTGATGTTAAGTGGTGATAAGGCTGAAGGTGGAAGCGCACTACTCCCGGAATCCTCACTGAGGAACGGCTATCTTATCTTTAACTGCCGGAACACAATAATGCTGAAAACATCATTGTTATGACCTCAGACTTGGATAAGATGGTGGTAGCTAGCCAAGCGGACTAAGAACAAGTCCTACCACCAACCAAACCAAACACAATATGTGCCCCGCTGGGAATCGAACCCGGGATCTCTGGGTCTGAAGTCGGTTGTGTGAACCACTACACCACAGAGGCGGTTAATATTTTTGGGATAACGACGCGTTTTGTTTTTTAAAAAGCTTTTACGTATGAGCTACCTACCTATATTGCATGCTTTTTATTTAACTAACTTGCAGTTTGAACTAACTAATTTGAACCACGTCCCAGTGTCCGATAGAGCTGAAATTCAGAAATTATTTTTTTAATATGGGGATGGCTTGGTTTACAATACAATATAAAAGTACAGGCCGCAAACAAGTTTGTCATAAAAATGTTTGTTTTTGTTTTCAAATAAACTTATTTAGTCATAGATGTCCCGGGTTCGATTCCCAGAGGGGGTCCAATATGTAAAGGTCGTCACAGACGGTGAAGATACTATAATATTTTATCTTAACATAGAATATCGCTCGCCATACAATTCAATGGACCATCACACACGCCGAAGATAACATATATTTTCATATTAAGTATCTTAAGATGCTAGGCGATACGGCAAAATATATATTTCGTATGTTATGATACGGAAATATATATTTTGCATGTTAAGATACTATCTTAACATACGAAATATATATTTTGGATACCAAAAAGATGTGTATACAGGTTGTCCCGTTTTCGGTGCTGGGCAGAGAGAGAACTAGCGGCCCGCCCCGGCTTCGCACGGGTGGACATTTATTTTTTTAACATTTTGGGATAAATACGAAAAAGTCAAAACATTTGTAACGATGCCGTTTCGTTCCAGTCATTATGGATGGTTAGAAACTCCATAATGGCTGGAAAGTTTTATAGTTTTACGTACTGGCCATCAATTTTATGCTGTACCACTGTTCTTTCGTAATTCAAATTCAAATTCTTCAACAGTACGAAAGAACGTAACAGTTCCTATTCTTCATATTCTTTCATATTTCTTATTTACAATATTTGATAAAACAACTCTCCAAGTGCTGAAACAATCTTTTATTCTCTACAACATCTTCTAATTGAATACTATGCGGTGACTTCCGACGTTCCGGCTAGTGTACCGCTGGCCGACGAGGGGTTCCCGTAACACATTCATAATAAACGAAGAGTAAGTTTACACCTAGTTTAACCAAAAAGTTTGCTTAGAAATAATGACGCTTTGAAACGTCAAACGTAAGGAGTAGGTACCTACCTAATGATGATAGTATGATTTTCTATCCAAACTGATCTAGAGTTCGAATTAGCTATAGCAATTTTTATATCAAATTCCAGGTCAGAATCATCTTCTGATGAACTGTCCAATAAGTCTAATAGCAAATCCGAATTGCTCATTTTTGTTCACCCTGTATAAGATGGTTTACAGAATATTCGTCCGCTACCTAGGACGGATATCAAGAGAGTGAAAAGATTCCAAAATATATCGTATCTTAACCGTGTGTGATAGTTTAAGATGCTATAATATTTTATCTTACGATATCTTAAGATAAAATATTATAGCATCTTCACCGTTTGTGACGCGCTAAAGACTTGTTCTAAGTCCGCCTGGCTAAAAATCACCATCTTATCAAGTCTGACGCCATAACAATGATGTTTTCAGCATTATTATGTTCCAGCAGTTAGAGATAAGATAGCCATTTCCCCAATGATTGATGATTCCGGGAGTAGTGTGCTTCCACTTTCGGCCTTATCACCACTTAACATCAGTTGTGATGAAGGCTAAGCGCTACATCGTTATGTATGTATAAAAATGTACGACGTTACTTCCTTTTATACTTTCAATAAATCTATGGAAAATAAATGCTTTCACTGTAACCATAACCAATATCCATTGGTTGGATGTAAAAAATACTTTTGAACGGATCTCCACGCGTTTTTTATTACTTCTACACTATTTACCTTCAAATCGTTTCCGTAGCATTAAAAAAGGTGTGATTATAGATGATACTGATTACAATGTACTTGATTTCCTTTACATTTGCCATAAATAAAATAATTAACAGTGAAAAGCATCTCAATTAAAATATCGGACGCAACTCTCACCCATACGATTTTCCTTTCGCATAGCTAATAGAAAATCTAGCGAGCATTTCAATCAGAGCTGTTGTAATTCAAGTTATGAGCTGAAAGTGAAAAGTGCTTGGCAGGTTGCAACTGGTTTTATTATGGACCCAAGAATGCCATCAAATTGGAAATTGTTGTTATACGTCATAGATATGTACTTACACCTATTAATAAAGGAAATTAGATCGACAAATTGCAACTTCGATTAGAGATCACTGAAGGTATTTTGAAACGGATTACACAAAGCTGGAAAAGCTTTTAAGATCTTTTTATTATTATTATCTGAATGTTAGAAGCAACGTAGCTCCCGTAGAAGCTGTCTTCACTGCGACATAAAAGATCTGTTGTGACATTTATGACTCGCCACCTAAGAATAAACTATTTGCGCCTGGAGACGCCTGGAGAGGAGAGAGAGTTTAGAATAGCATAAAGTCTTTTTACCCAGGGAAAGTATCTCATACCCATGGGAAAATATCGTATAGCTCATGCGGGCAAAGCCGCGAGCTTAAAGCTAGTCCTTACTTCCTACTATTATAAATCCGAAAGTTTGTGAGTATTGGATGTATGTACGTTTGTTAGTCTTTCACGTAAAAACTCCTTAACGGATTTGGTTGAAATTTGGCACACAGATTGTAGAAAACCTGAATTAAATATATAATACTTTTAATGCCGATATTCCCACGGGAACAGGAACTACGCGGGTGAAACCGCGGGCGGAAGCTAGTTAGATATAAAATGTTCAGAGCTTGTCACCGCTGGCTGCCGTCCCGCTGCGGCAGATGTAGAGCTGCGGCTGCGCATAGGAAGCAATAAATTCTAGCCTACCGCCATCTAGCGGAATGCGACAAGCGACACGCGATTATTACGAACCAACAGACGCCTGCCGCAGCCGCAATAGATGAAGATTTCTAACTACTATTTATTTTATTGCCACTTCCTCTGCAGTATTAATTTAAATCTAATATTAATCATTTGAGATTAACAGATTTTCTCGCTGCAATGTCTCAAGGAAGCCGTGTATCGTTATATCGACTAGGTACCTATCAATGTCACATAATCCTGATTTGGATCTTCTAGCTAGCTATCATGCGCAGTTGAAAATTATATAATAGAAGATTAAATTCACAATAGTATATTCGATAACTTTATATTATGATCTCCAACGACGTCAAGTTGTGAAAGAAATACTACCTAGAACAACTTATTTAAAGATAGATAAGGTAAGTACTAAATAGATCTATACAGGTGGTAAGGGGCACCGTTGCAAAAACTTTAACCATGGATTCAGGTCATCATGCTGAACAACGCATAGCAAGATTTTTTGTCGGAAATGAAATAAATATTTAGACTCTCCATACAAAATGTCCCGATAAATTTGTATGAAAAGTCGATTTTTTTTTCATTTCCGACAAAAATTCTTGCTGTACGTTGTTCAGCATGATGGTCTGAAGCCATGGTTAAAGTTTTTGCAAAGGTGCCCCTAACACCCTGTATAGCAACCAATTAAAATGTTAAAAGTGGCAAAAATATGTAGGTAAATAGGTGATGCAGACAAATAAAATCAAGCAAATGCAAATTTTATCGCAAAACATCTCTGAACTTTCACAAGAAAACAATTGAAAATAAAATGTTGATGTGATTTCAATAACGATGAGCTAACCATCAATTATTAACAGCTCGTTTTTGACCAAACAGACGCAATAACCGGCAGAAAATAGAGTATCATTCGCCACGTTCTTCGGGCATCGCTAATTTTCCTCAAATTATGTTTGGCGAACAAAGAAAACGTGGTCAGTGTCGCAGAACAAACCAACTAAATGCCCAATAGTGAACGTTTGTGGAACTTCATATGCAGGGTTGGCAATGATCTAACCTTGTTCCCTATCATCGTAGTAAGTTATCGAATCCAGCAAATCGTTGAACTTGACCGGTTAGCAGTAAAAGATATCGTAAACTGTTCATTATGTTATAACATCTTTTTCTGATTTTGATACGAATTAAAAATAAGTATTAAAATTAATTAACGCGTTTTTTGTATTATGATTTTTAAAATATATGTACTTAGGTATGTTATAATATGTAAGGGAACCTTTTAAAATCGTAATTACAAAGACACAAACCTTCATTGCCAAATATTAATTTTGTCTGTTCATTGCGGAAATCAGGATAAGTTAAAAAACCGTGTCTGTTGAATGCCGAGATCCGGACAAAATTTTCAAAATCATAAGCTTTTTTTGAGTTTTTATATAAAAGTAAACTTGTGTTTTCTTCCAAAGAAAAACAAATATGTAAAGTATAATCTAGGCTGCATGTTCAATGGTTTCAAAAACCGCTTACCGTGCCCCTTCAACAGCCATCGAGCGCGCTCAAATCCCTGTCTTTTGACTTGCCGGCTCCCCGGTATTCTGAATGAACGTGGGGGTTAATTAAAACCATTTTATTGAGTTTATTTTTTTATGTTATTTTAGTTTCACCTTAATCTTTGCTTGTTTCTCAGCCACATGTGGCAGCCTTACTGCTCAACTCAGCACATGCTGGGGGGAAATGGAGCGCAACGCAGCATCAGTCGCGCGCCGCTACCCCCGCACAGAGGCGGAGAATGCGCGCGAGAAAGGAGGCCAGCTTCAAGGAAACCTGGGGGGCTACCGTCAGGCGTCCGTCACTCGTTCAAGAACCCGAGATAAGTGCCTACCGCTTCGGGTATATCTCGGGATACCAATTCAAAACAATTTACAGCGGGCCGCCCGCCCGAGCGCGATAGAATATATGCGATAGAAAGAGATACAACGTCTAGCCGTTCGTAATTAGAGCCGTACAAGCTGAATTCTACTTCATCGTGTTGAAGTTAGAGTTGCTATTTGTTTAAATGGTCTCGCAGAGTGCAGGTTCTGTTCCTAGTAACTATTATTTATTCTGTGCTACCGTCTAAAAAATATGGATATGGGTATGGGCTTCAACTGTCATTTGGTTTCCTTATTTTGATAGATTTTTGCTGCTTTGTCCTGTTGAACGTTGATATCTAGCCATCGTTTTACTCGACGTCACAAAACAAGGAACTGATAGTGGCTATTTATTTTATAAAATTGACTTAAAGTTCCAAAAAACGTATGAAGTTCATATCCATAAAGTTACGCGGTAGCCCCCTGAAGAGGTGCTATATTGGCTCCAGGTAGGGTTACCATTTAGTAATTTTAAAAGTCCTGACAAAAAGCCGTACAGTTCAAAAAAAGTCCGGACATTTTAGTCACAAAATGCAAACATTAGGTACTTACCCACCCACTTAGTAACAGTGATAAAGTACAGTGATATACTCGATCGGGGCTATTTTAAGATGGGTGTTTTGCTACATGAGCGAGGATTTAATAAAGATGAAAGACTGATTTGTTTCGATATGATTTTACTCTACTTACTCTACTACGTCTACTTTATAGTATCCTTTGCTCATCAGCGACTCTTTAATGTAACATTTAAATTTATGCAATGGTAGTTCAATTATATGCTGTGGAACTTTATTAAAAAAGGCTATGCTTTTCCCCAGAAATGAGGCTCTGGATTTTTCTAGCCTAAACTTGGGAACGACAAGTTTATCTTTATTTCTTGTGTTAAAGCGATGAATATCGCTCTGCTTTACAAATATTATAATACTTTTTCACATAAATTATATTTTCATAGATGTAATGTCCTGCAACAGTTAAAATGTTTATTTCTTTAAATAGATCTCTTAAAGAATCTCTCGATCGGAGGTTGTAAATGGCGCGAATAGCCCTTTTTTGGAGCACGAATATATTTTGGATGTTAGCGGCTGAGCCCCACAACAAAAGGCCGTAGGACATAACACTATGAAAATAACTAAAATAGACTATTCTAGCCGTTTCAATATCGGTTAAGAGCCTTATTTTCTTAACTGCGAATGCAGCCGAACTGAGTCTACTCGCCAAGGCTTCGATATGAGGATCCCATTGTAGTCGCGAGTCTAATATAATACCTAGAAATTTTGTATTGTTAATGAATTTGACTGTATCGCCGTCTAGTCTAATATGAAAATCAACTTGTCTTACATTAGGTAACGAAAATTTTAAACACTTAGTTTTCTTTGAGTTTAATGATAAATTATTACTATTAAACCAATGTGACACTTTTGAAAGAGCACTATTTATTTCGTCAGAACAGTCATCACCTCTATCTACTTTAAAGACTAGAGATGTATCATCGGCAAATAGCACCGTCTCACATAAATTCTTCGCGTAGTAAGGAAGGTCATTTATGTATATTAAAAACAACAGCGGGCCCAATATTGATCCTTGGGGTACGCCCATAGTAATGGGAGCTCCGGTAGACTCAGTTTTATTAATAACTACCTTCTGAGTTCTTTCATACAGATATTTATTTTTATTTATTTATTTATTTAAAAAAGGCTTACCAACAGTTTTTGTATCATTACATGCATTAAATTAGGAATAACTAAACATTAAAAGTAAATACAAAAAACCAATTAATGGTAAACACAGCATGCAAAACAAAAAAAGAAACTTAACAACGTCCGATATACAGTAAAAAAAAAACATTCAATTATTTATTGGGCTTGGTCAAATAAAATGTGCGCTTCACACTCCCAATCTTTGCGTCAAATAAGTCTAAACTTGTGCTATTGTGGTTGACTATTCTGCAAAGTCTTGGAATAGCGGAATTGGCTCCAAGGACCGTACGACGAAGTGGGGGGCAGAGTGGTGTTATGGGTTTCCGTGGGCACCTACGAGGGACTCTGAAGTTAATTTTTTCCAGCAGTGGCGAGCAATCTATTTTGTTATTAACTAACTTCTGGACAAATTTAAAATCAATAAAATCAAATCTTTGAGCAATAGATGGCATTTTAAAATATTTCAACCGCTCAGTATACGACCTCACCTGTTTGGCTAGTCCTTGCGAATAAGTTAGATGCCACATAAACCTTTTCTGAATTCGCTCTATTCGTAACATATGTACCGCATAGTGTGGGCGCCATATTACACTAGCATACTCCAATAAGCTTCGCACTATGCTGAAGTACAGATTTATCTTTGTTTTGGGTCTCCTAAAAGCCTTTCCATTTCTAATTACAAATCCTAACAATTTAGACGCTCTTTTTACAGTTTCATCAATATGTGGGACAAAAGACATTTTTTTATCGAAAATGACACCTAAATCTCTAACCGAGTCCGTTTCATCTAATTTAACACCACCAATAAAATACTGGCTTCGTATGGGCTGACTCTTACGAGTGAATGTAATTTGTGAGCATTTACTGGGGTTAACTTGCATACCGTTCCTTACACACTATTCGGTTAATTCATTTAAGTCTTCTTGTAAAAGGTCGGCGTCCTTCTTTTCATTTATGACTCGTAGTAACTTTAGATCATCAGCGTAGAGAAGAGCGGAGGTATTCCCAAAGCACCGGCTTATATCATTCAAAAACAAATTGAACAGGATAGGTCCTAAGTGTGACCCCTGTGGTACACCTGATGTAATAATGAATTTGTCTGATTCAAATCCATTAGCTACCACATAGAAATACCGATTTGTTAAATAAGATCTGAACCAGTCTAACATCGTTCCTGAAACACCATACCAAGACAACTTTTCTAGTAATGCACAATGTAGAACTTTATCGAATGCCTTGCAAAAATCAGTGTATATGACATCCACCTGACCATTTGCATCCATAGCTTCAACTATCATATTTTCAAACAAAATCAAATTGGTAACCGTCGATCTTGCCTCCAGAAAACCATGTTGATATTCGGTTAATATTTTCTTGCAGTAAGATTGTAAATAAGGGCATATCAGTGACTCAAACACCTTGGCAAAGATACATAACAAAGATATTGGCCTATAGTTCGTGACAGAAATTGTTTCTCCACCTTTGGGTATAGGTACAACCTTTGCCATCTTCCACTGAGAGGGAAACATTCCAGTTGCAATCGACTTATTAAAGATATATAATAGGGGATCCGTTAAAGCATCTGCGCAAGTTTTAATAAAGACAGGTGGTATATTGTCTGGTCCAGGACCTTTTGTCTCATTGAGGGTCTTTAGTTTCTTTAAAACTTGGTCTCGAGTGAATTTTAGTGTGGAAAAGTTGTCATGGTGCAGGCTACCCTTTGCAAATTCATCAAGTTGATGTGAGTCAGTGAGTCAAGTTGCGCGTCATTGTAGACGGATGCAAAATACGATGCAAAAAGATGACATATATCTGTTCCATTTTCGGCAGTACATACTCCATCAGATATTATTTTAGGATAGGTGTTATTAGCGTTCCGTTTACTCTTGATGTATGACCAAAAAAGCTTCGGGTTTTTTGATAAGTTGTCCTCTACGCTTTCTAAATAATGGTTATAAGAAATAGCGGCGAGTTCGTTGCACCTTGTTCTGAGTATATCCAGTGCTATTTTATCCATAGGATTTTTATATTTATTGAAACGTCTCCTAATGTTATTTTTCTCGCGAAGAAGATTTATCAATTTAGACGTAAACCAAGGCGGATATTTATTTTTAGTCTGGTTTTTAGGTGGCACATGTTTTTTAATAATAACCCATAGCACTTTCTTAAAAACCTCCACATCGTCATCAACGCTGTTCAAGGGGTTGAACTCATGTGTCCAATCTATTTCGCTAAGATCCTTTTTAATTGATGTAAAATTAGCTTTATAAAAATCATACCTATTATTTCCTTTACTATTATAAGAGAGACTTTTCAGCTGAACGTTCTTAATGTAGAGAACTATAGGTAGATGTGGTAAATCAATTTTGGACAGAACGTCATCTGCAGGGAAAACTTTGCAATTTGGGATATTTGTTAAGACAAGATCCAATATATTACCGTTTGGATTTAGAGTTTTATTCACTTGCTTAAGTTCATTCAGAGTCATGAAATCTATTAGTTTATCTCTTGAAGTGTTAGGAGAGTTTTCATGTGTTTTTTCTTCATCTAACCATTTTATGTGACCAAGGTTAAAATCACCTATTATAATATTGTAATTACTGTCTAAACTATTCTCATAGTATATGAATATGAATGCATAAGGCTTACTGACAATTCAGAAACACCATAATGTTTTAACTTCCTTAATAGTGTTTGGTGATCAACACAATCGAATGCCTTGGAAAGGTCACAAAAAATAGCGATTACATCCTGCTTGTCCTCCCAGGCATCAAGTACATGTTTTAGAAATGCAACCCCAGCATCAGTTGTACTTTTACCTTTTGAAAACCAAACTGTTTCTCATGCAGTATACTATTTAATTTAAAATATTCTAAAAGTTGAGCGTAAATTAATTTATCAAATATTTTACTTATTGCTTGTAGTATGGATATAGGTCTAAAATTTGCTGGGTCACTTTTGTCACCAGCTTTAAACTGAGGAATAATTTTACTATTCTTCATTAAATTAGAGGGATAAGAAGAAAAAAAAAACGTCGATCCGTTGCTCTGTTTTGTCGTGAAAGACGGACAAATAAACAAACACAGTTTTACATTTATAATTAGTATGGATTAATGGAAGTAATAGGATTAATGCTTAAGGCGATGACTCCAGACCGAAATAGGCACGCTAACGCTTGCTCGGCCGCGCGCGATACACTTCACGCGGACGCAGTAGTAGCCGACAGTGAACTGTGAACTCGCGAGCGCCCCGCGAATTGAAAATCACTTAAAATTCAATTAAAATTTAAATAAAAACAAATTTAAACTTATGACGGCCGGAATCCCTCGGCTATTCAAAGACAATTATTTTCGTATATTTTTCATTAACTAAAACCAAGTATACTGCAAGTAATAGGATATTTGGATTACGATTAGACGGATGTTTGGGATTTTATTTGACACAGTAAAATATCACCAATCGAAAAAACTCGGCCGGAAGCACTAGATAAATAATTGTAAAATAGCATATAATTTTTCCAAATTTTGAGTACTTGTGGTTTGCGAGTAATCCATAATTTAAAATACCCTAATTTCGGGAATCGGCGCCTTAATATTTTATTAAATGACCGGCACCACAGTTGGCTCGGCTCGTGGGAACGTCTCCAGTGAGGAATGTGTACGTGATGGCTGACGCCGATCGCATCAAATGCCTAGGATGCACTGGATGCAGGGCTAGGCTATAGACCTGTATATCTCACGAGTGAGAGGAATGCTGTTCTGGATTCCTAAAAATGGAACGTTAATTAGGTCACGGTGTATTAGCAAAATTTCATCTTTTTTGAACACCAATGCAGTTTTTAACAATTCAAACTAATTTAATAATTACATTACGAGTAAATAATTAGAAAAAAATATGAATAAGAAAGATCTTCTCTCTCTCAATTGCTGTACCTACCTACAATAATGTTAACACCTTTACCATGCACTATTAAGGAATGCGATACAGATATTGAGTATTGAGTAAACTATCATAGTCATTTTGTCAGTTTATCCATAAGGAAAAACGGTTTTTTATCAACTTATATCGTAATTAGCTCTTCGTTAATTAGAGATGTATGTTTATTATTTTCTCAAGCTTTTATTTAACTTGCAGTGTCCCTATGTCCGTACGGGTCAAATCTTGCAAACTAAATTGACTTAGGTACTTCCCAGTGTCAAAAATGTATAAGTTTTGCATTGCCTTACTGCGAGCTGTTCGATTGCAGGACGAAGCTATAAAATAAAAAAATATTTTTATAAAAAAATAAAACCGCCTTCTAAAAAACCACATCAAAAAAGTAAGAAATAATTCGTCACCAAATAAATAACGTAAGTACTTTGAAGTCGGGCGTGAAACATGTACAATTTTTTGTTGTTTTTGATAAAACCCGCCCGACTTCAAAGTACTTACGTTATTTATTTGGTGACGAATTATTTCTTACTTTTTTGATGTGGTTTTTTAGAAGGCGGTTTTATTTTTTTATAAAAATAATTTTTATTTCACTCTTTTTAGTGCATCGTGCAGGCAATTTACGTGTTTTCTGGTAAATAGGTATGTGATTAAACTCAAAACCTCCTTTTTCGAAGTCGGTTAAAATACCTTGAGGTATCCCCTTTTTAACAAAACAAGAATCATCTAAATCGGTTTATAAACAAAGGAGTTATGCCTAAAGATACGTATTAAATTCACATAAAGTGGTAACGAAAACGACAGTATTTTCAAGATTTCCTGAAAACTACTGAACCGATTTCAAAATTTCAAAAAATGGGACCAACTTGGAAACCAACCTGATGTAATAACGTTTAAACCATTTCAATCGGTTCAGCCGTCTTCGAGTAATCGGTGGACATTCACAAAAAAAAAAAAAAAAAAAACATACATACAGACGAATAGAGAACCTCCTCCTTTTTGATTTAGAAGTCGGTTAAAAAATAGGTTGAGGCAACAACACTTATGAACGTCAAAAACTTTACTTTATTCATTTATCTTTCTATAAATACGTATGTACTATTTGATATGTGAGTGCTTATCACTGGCTTTGTCATACTTTCAAAATCTACCCCGTCAGAATAAACAGCGCTTCCCTGTCACTCCGCCCATCTGTGTGTGACTTGGAAGCAATTCGCTGAGACGGGGTCCTTTATTGGCTGCACACACCTCCTCACACTTGTTGGTAGGTACTACTTTCTTTCCTTTCTTTTTACCCTAGCTGTCTTGTACCTGTTCTTGCCCTAGCTTATTATATTATTGTTGTGTGTGTGTATGCAAATAAACAAATTTTTTCTTTCTTTCTTTCTTTCAAAGAAGTTACGCCATCGGTTCGCAAATCCTACGGCGGGAGACCTTACACCGCGCCTTCTCGCTTATAAGTCTGCTGTACAAGTAGAGTGGTAGAGTACTAATTATCCTACTAACTATACTAATGTAGACATTATTGGAAGAGTAGAATAGGTACTGCAATTTGGTAGAGTAGTATAGCTAGCACCACGGGCAAGCTACTCTACTGCTCTAATCTACCGTTTACTCTACCTGTGTACAGCAGCCTATAATTTACTTTATCTACACTCATGTTATAATATTCGAATTATGAACTCATGCCTGCACGTATACTGATACACTTTATGCCATAGTCAACTTTAAAAAATAAAGCTTCTGTATCCGGGTGTTTCATAATGACCATTGTGCAACACCCGGATACAGCTGACACTCATTATAAAACACTTATATTTCTTAAATTTACAGTCTCCATGGCAACCATAGGATTTACCGGCCCTGACTTCCAACTCTTTCAAGCTCTTCTTTAGCGGGCAACGATCAGAAACGTTTTTAAAATTAGAATTTTGAATTTAGAAGGAATAGACCGTATAGACTCCTATGAGTGGGGTTTGGCACCAATTCACATTTTATGATTAATATTGATTTGCTTTATTTTTGAAATATATAATAACTGTAATGAGTGTAGATAAAGTAGTGTATGAGACTGCACATAACTCGGTATTAAAACACTCGTGGAATACTATTAAAAAACTCGCCAAGGCTCGTTTTTTAAACTCCCACTTGTGTTTTAATACCCCTCATTATGCGACAGTCACATAAACTACTATTATCATTGTTTAACTGTTCTTGTTTGGTATGAATCCAATATTAAAGTATAGTCAGTAAAAAAGCTTGTATTACCTACTACTTATAAAGTATAAGATCTATTTGATAAATAAATGTCAATATTACTTGACCACTCTAGTAACGCCAAAATATTTTTATGAACGATAATATAATACTTTAGAACGAGGCTTTTTCCCTTTACAATGCGTTTGCGATTGTTAGTAATTGCATAATCGGTACCGCGAAGACGGCGATAAAAATATCCCACAAACTTTTTTCTTTCAGAAGGGACGTTTGCCTACAATTAAACCCCATCGGTTTGATGTCTCTATGCCCGCAATATTGTTGCAAATAATTAGAGTTGTGATATGTGAGCCGTTGCGCGGAATGTTGTCCATGTCAGGTCGCTAAGATTTATCTTTTTAACTCTTGTAGGTACTGTAATTTTCGATCACGGCTTCAAAAATTTTGGTAATCTGTGTAATACATGAGTAATATTTATCTAAGTAACTAGCTTTCCGCCCGCGGCTTCGCCCGCGTGGACTACACGACTTTATCCCGCGGGAATGTGACATTTTTCCGGGATAAAAAGTAGCCTATGTTCCTCTCCGGGCTACAAAGTATCTATGTTCCAAATTTCAGCCAAATCCGTTCAGCCGTTTTCGCGTGATTGAGTAACAAACATCCAAACATCCAAACATCTAAACTTTCACATTTATAATATTAGTAGGATACCTAAGATTTCGTTTATAATACCTATTGTATTTATCAAACGCATATGCATAATGATATCGTGTCCTAATTTATGACAGAATTTTAATTTGCGTAGCCCAATTTTGGTTTGACGCAGTATAGGTTTTGCTTACGAAACGATAAGAATAATTACCGTTAACATATTTTGTTACAATTAACAAGGCTGTTAATTGCATTTTGTTATTTCTAAAACTGATTATTTTATTTCATCAAATGATTTTAATTGCTTGTCTGCTTGCTTGTCGGCTTGCTTTCTTATTTATAACTTAAAGCGACCGCGGCAGTGAGCGGAAGTGGAATAGACACTTCCCTTCATTAGGCGTTCAGTCGCGCGCCTCCGCGTCTGGCTATTTACTGGGGTTTACGAACTAGATCACTGGGCAAACACCTGCACATTGAACATACCATCTGTTAGAGGCAGGTTACACGCTCGGTGTTTCTTTCATAAGTTTAGTTTGTCAGTCTGGTCAAACTTTGATTTTCGCCAGAATGATGGATGAAACTTAAGGCGATACTCGGAAAAAATGTGCTGAAGCGAGATAGCAATGAGAAAACGACGCGCGCGGGAGCGAGACCGATTTTGCAGATTAGGTACGCAAAAAAAACACAAAATCACTTCATATTAAAAAACTATAGCGATTTTTAAAAAAAAATGCTTCTATACGATCCTAAATATTATTGGTGTCCACTAGTTAAACCAATTTTCAATAGTATATGTAACCCCATTTAAGAATAATCTTCATATTACGTATTTTTTAGAGGTATTTTCGAAAAAAAAAAGTGTCGAGGCAAAATCATAAAATCGTGTTTTTGAAACTATACGATTTTAGATAAAGGTATGAAGTAAAATATATCTTATTACCAGATTTTTAACAACTGTAACCGTCCTATAGTTTTAAATCAAAATGTCATTTTTTTTCCGAGTAGCGCCTTAACAGTTAGGTACATGTTATTTTAATTTTTAGTTTTTTGCATTCACAATGCAATTTTAATAATAGAAAAATGGAAAATGAAGTATTTAGAAAAAATCGACCCGTCTCACAACTAGCTCCGATGGGACTCGAACCCACGACCTTTCGCTTTCCGGGCGACTGCTCTAACCACTGAGCTACGGAGTCGTTACGAGAAGCGTCGAATTTATCCAATACTTCTTACTCGCTGTATAGTCAGCGTTAATTTCATCAATGTGGAGATATTACTACCCTCACACGCGAAAGAAATACCTTTCCAGGTATTTGGCAATCGCTAAAGATGAACGCTGACTATACAGCGAGTAAGAAGTATTGGATAAATTCGACGCTTCTCGTAACGACTCCGTAGCTCAGTGGTTACAGCAGTCGCCCGGAAAGCGAAAGGTCGTGGGTTCGAGTCCCATCGGAGCTAGTTGTGAGACGGGTCGATTTTTTCTAAATACTTCATTTTCCATTTTTCAGTTAGGTACATGGTCATTTAGTATCAGCATATTATCATTCTCTATTGGACTGTAGTAAATTACACATTTCGTCGGTCTGGTTTGGTTTAGACCATCATTTCACCTTTAGTCCGAGAGTTAGATGGTCATTCTGCCATTATTTTAAACAGACTGATAGACTGAACTGATGAAATACTCAGCGTGTTACCGACCTATTAGCGAATCATAAATCCCTTCTCAAAAGCATTCTACGAGTACATTCGTTCATCACCAGCACCACATTCAAACTTTAATTACCTATGTAATTTGTATTTATTTTATTTATTTATTTATTTTATTGATAGAGACACACCAGCGACAGTATCATTATACAATGTAGAACTAAATAGACATAAAAAAGGCACCTGGCTGAATGATATGCCTTTAAAGGCGTATACAGCATTATTATAATAAAAACAAAGTTAAAGAAACTAATAAAATTACTAATTCCAATAAAATAATTTCAGTCTAACTCGATTATCACATAAGTATAGGAGCTACAAAAATTAAGTACTTAAACAAAATGCTGAAAGTTTGATGTCTTTCAAAAAAGAAAAAAAGTGTATAATACTACACATTTTTTCTAAATTATTTAAGAAGTGAATAATTTTTTTAAATTATTCTATGCCAATATGTATGTATAATATAATAATATGTATATATAGTTGATACACTAAATAACTCTTTAAAAGAATAATGTTTACAAATCAGTAACAAATTAATCGTGTTTTGAGGGCTTGCTAAATAGGTGTAACAATTAATTCTTTTTGTTATTATGCAAATGCTACATTACAACAATATCTGTGCTAGTGTGGCGCAAAAACAGCGAACTCGATCGCCACTCACAATCGCACGCATCGCGCCATTTAGCTAGTGGCATGAAAACGCAGTAGTGGAAACAGCTGGTAAACAAATTAATTGAGCAAAGAATGAGTGCCATTTAAACTAAGCTTGATAAAATTTAGTTAAAAAGTCTTTTAGTAAAAAAACTTAAGTACAAAGTACTTACAAATATTATAAATTCAAAAGTTTGGATGTGTGTTACTCAATCACGGCAAAACAGCAGAATGGATTTAGCTCCCTGATTCACAATTTCACTGTCTCTGTCACTCAATATGGAATAGACAAAGACAAAGCACACTGGAAGTCATCACCTCATGATGATGAGCTGGTGATGCAAGGTACCTACAACTCCTGATTGGTTAGGAGTTGGAGGATAATTCTTTATAAGTTTGCAGTTTTTTTAGGCGGTTTAATTTTTGTCTTAAAATTTTCTGTATAAGTAAAGGGTGTCTCAAAAGTAGGTATAGGATTTGAATTTCGCGCTATTTCCCAAATATTTAAGATGGCGGGTTGAAATTTGACATACGTCATCTTGACACATGTAAAATTAATCGTGGAGCGTTTCACAATAAAACAGCGCATAGAAGTTATACAAATATTTAACAAAAATTCACGATCAATTACAAACACTCGTCGAAAGGTCGAACAATCTCGTAATTTTAAGAAGAGGTGATGTCAAATGGCCACCGAGGTCTTCCCATCTGATCCCACTGGATTTCTTTCTTTGGGGCTACGTGAAAGATATAAAGTCTACGCCAACTATCCACAAAACATAGACAATATAGACAAAATATTCGCTGAGTTATTGGTGAAATAAGTAGCGAAATGTGTGAAATTAGCAGCGAAATGTGTGAAAGTGTCATGAAAAACTTGCACACAGCAAAAATGCCCGTGGCGGCCATTTAGCAGATATTCTATTTAGATAAAATTGTACAAGTCTCTTCTTTAACCTCTCAACACTCAGGGGTATCAAATTACAGGCTCATTTTTTACGTAAACAAAGCATCTTAGCGCGCGTTTGGGCTCTCCCAAACATCTGTTTGTGCGCGCGACGACGGAAGTTACATTTATGTGCAGTATATGAGTCATAGCAGCGCATAAAATTATCCGACACTTTAACGAGATGTTTTGTTTTTATAATCGACGTTAAAACTCAACTTTTGTGTAAACAAAAGACAATAGTGCGGTCCCTTCGAAATATTTTTTTTTCACATAGTTATCGATGAAGTAACATAAAAAAGTATATATATTTAGAATGTACATGAAAAAACCTATCGGATAAAATTATAATATATGGAAAACCAATAATATCATATTTCTCGAAATTTATTGAATATTTTATTTCTCCGATTTGCAAATTTGCAAATTTTCAAGAATTTTTTATTATTTGTTTTGTTCCGGATCACATAATATATTGTATTTTTATAGTAAATAGAGTTTATTTCTCTTATAAACACCGAAAACCGCGTTCAAAACACATAAAAATTGAAATAGTTACAAAATAAAATAATGAGGGTAGTCGTGCGGGATCTCCAGAGATCCCGCCGATGCTCTACAGGTTAAAATAAAATAAAACTACGAAGAAATTCCAATCCATTCGCATTTTATTGAGACATACTATCCTATACCTACTTTTGGGACACCCGTTATAGAGGTATTTCTGTTGAAGCTGATGAGTATTTTTGCGCCCGTTTTTCTTGTCAGCTAAAAGCTTAACGGGTGGTACGAAAAAAAATGTTGGACGATTAAAAAATATATCATTTTGTTAATCTATTAATTTGAATAAAAAAGTTTTTGACTATAACTTTGAAACAAGTAATTAATCGTTTTCGATAGCTTCAATACTTACAACCAGTTTTATTTTAATCTCCATAAACTAATCAAATCACCAACCTGAAACAAAAAGAAAATAACATTAATAGTCAGTAATTGATAAATCATACGAACAAACTTATAGGACAGTATAGCAAAATTAGCAAACCAGTTAAGACCACAGACAGATAAATTCACATTAAAAGGATCCCATCATTAGAAAAGACTAGGTCGTTCGTAATAGCACAGAATAAATAATAGTGATAGTAGGAACTATTACGAAGATTATCTGTAAATAAAATAATACCTACTTATAAGTATATTGTAAGAATTGAGTTTTGGTATTAGGTACTATTTTAATATAAGCGCTAATTGGTCCATCAAACGTGATTTATTATTCAAAACATTATGATTATGACATTAGGGTTTCTATTAATTTCTCAATTTGATCTCATCTAAACTAATATTATAAAAAGGAAAGATTTGTATGTATTTATGTATGTATGTAATAAATAATCTCAAGAACTACATGGCCGATTTCAAAAATTCTTTCACTTTTAGTATGCTACATTATCCCTGATTAAGATAGGCTACATTTTATCCAGATATTCCTACGGGAACGGGTACCACACGGGTAAAACTGCGAGGAACCGCTAGTTATCAATATATTAACAAAAAAGTTTTTAAGTTGCTATAATATTTATCCGTTATCAAGTTCACATAGACATAGTTTGTTATGAAATTTACTATGGGCTTAGATAATTGGTGTGAATGTTAGAAAATATTTATTTATTATTATTATTTATTATATTTAAAACTCTTCCGTTACTGACTGACTGACAGACAACGCACAGCCGCAACTATTGGGCACAAGACGATGTGATTTGTCATGTACTTATGTTTTTTGAGGAGTATAGGGCTCCACTGGGAAAGAAGGGGATCGAAATTTGTATGAAAATTTTGTGAGCATCTCAATTTCACGGAGACGAAGTCGCGAGCGGTGCGCTAGTCTGAATATTAAGTAACAAATGACGGCATGACTTCATTCATTTTAAAGTCATAAGCAAACCTATTCTCCTCCGCCCACGATAGCAAATCTGTCATGTTATGATATGACACTGAATAGTATTTGTTATGATCTAGTTAATAACACGCAGTAATCGTTGGACCTGCCATTTTGGAAAGCTAAATTAGGATCTGTTATGTATGATATTATGACTGTTGCCATTTCCAAATATTAATAGTATGTTAATAAAAATGTAAGAATCTATTACAAAACGAAAACGCTCCTCAAGTATCTTTCGAAAAGTTAAATATGTAATCGGTAATACATAAAATGGGTACTTATATTTATATAAGTGTAAATTCAGCATTTGTAAATAAAAAAAATATGTTTTCTATTCCTTTAAAATCAATTTTAAAACCACCATCATTTCATAGTCAAAACAAAGTCAAAAGCCCATAATAAACAGCACGCAACATAACTTACAGTAGGTATCTTTAACACTGCGTCTGCGCAGCCTGTCGGAAATAGGCCCGCATTCCCTCGCAATTATACTATGTTTACTGGGTTGAACTTGGGTAACTACAAACACGTTCTGATTGTTTATAAATAAGGAGAGTCCTATATAGATAACAAACAAAACAACCAAAACTATTTTTACCACTCGTACCGCGGTATATGAGGTAACTTTAACCTGTACGATCGGATTAGGAACACAGACGTCCTAAACACTATATCGATATATTACTCGGATTAGGTACACACGTGTGCCTCAGCCAACCACTCGAAAAATGACGTTACAATGTAATTAATAAAGTTTAAATTTCGATTTCCGCCACCACAAGTTCGAGACTGACGGGTGTCAAGTTGTTGATGCAACTTGACACATCTCATGACATCTCCGAGCGTACAGGGGGCCAAGTCTGCTATTTTACAATAAGCGACCAACTATTGCCATTCTATCGACATCCTATTGACATTACATTTCCATTGTGCCAAATTTTGTATTCTGCTAAAATTTCTTAAAAGTCTCGATATAATGTCGGTGGAGTGTCAGTCGAATGGAAATGGAATGTGAATGGCGAATGAGACGTCTTGTACATAATATGTTTGTTCGCGATTATCTCGCGTTTGGCTAAACCGATTTTGATTCGGTTTTCAGAAAACTATTTCTTACATTTACGAGAAGGTTTTGGTATTTTAACCGACTTCAAAAAGGAAGTTCTCAATTTAACCCGTGCGTAAGTATGTATGTTTGTCTTTGAGATGCGGTTTTCAGAAAAGTATCTGCATTAGTACACTTACTTACCTATTTGTTACATTTAGGTTTTGGTATTTTAACCGACTTCAAAAAGGAGGTTTTCAGTTTTACCCGTATGTATGTAAGTTTGTCTTTGAGATGCGGGGTTCAGTAAAGGTATTTTGTTACATTTAGGAGAAGGTTTTGGTTTTTAACCGACTTCAAAAAGGAGGTTCTTAGTTGGCACTAAAAATTGTAAAATAAAAATAATTTTTACAAAAAAATAAAAGCACCTTAAAAAAATGCCACCAAAAAGTAAGGAATAATACTTACCTACCTCTAATACTATATTCATTCAATAACGTAAACAAGTACTTACCTAGGTACTTTGAAGTCGGGCGGGATTAAACAAAAACAAAAAAAACATGTATAGTAGGTACATTTTATTTCACGCCCGACTTCAAAGTAGGTAAGTACCTACTTATGTAGGTTATTTATTTGGTTATTGTACAAACTATAGTACGAGCCGAGTACGGGGTATGACCGAGTACGGAGGAGCAACCTTCTTCGGCTCCATCATCAGACCCTGGACACTATTTTCCAACAGAGTACTCGTCAAGACGATTCAAACAAGCCCAAACTCGATGGGGTTGCATGGTTTCAATATTAAGCTCCTGGCATGGCTTCATCATCAGACCCTGAACCTTGTCTCCCGTCAGAGTACTTGTCAAGACAATTGTAACGAGCCCAAACAAGATGGGGTAGCATGGTTTTATTACAGAGTTCCTGTGGCCTTCCGGCTCCATCATCAGACCCTTGGACAATATTTCCCAACAGACTACTCGTCAATACGATTCAAACGAGCCCTAACTTGATGGCGTTGTATGGTTTCATCATAGAGTTCCTGTGGCGTTCTTCCGGCTCCATCATCAGATCAGCTCAATGACACCATAATATTGCAGTGCCTTCCAGTTCTGACCTATGTTCAAAGTTTCAAGTCTCTAGCTCATCGGGAAGCTAGTATAAATCGTTTTGAAATTTAGTAAAACCTAGTAAAACGTGGTAAAAAGGTGTCGTTGTTCGATGGCAGTTCAATGGCTAAATAACAACTGAAAGTCCATTGATACAACTGTCAAATACTGAAGAGAATACCGTTTGCATCAACAATTACAATTCTATTCAAATACAATTGATAGCAGACTACCGAAAAGATCAATAGTAGTTCGATGGAGTATCATTGGAGTGTATAGTCGGATTTTTAATTAGACGAAGTAATCTGACGTTTACTGGGTTGTCAGGTTTTGACGAAACATAAATAGTGACGCGGCAAAGTGAAAGAATGAATCAAAAAAATTTTTATTTATTTATATAAATTTTACGTATAGTTCTTTCGGCAGCTTAAGATTAGAATACCGGGCTACCGATATCGATTCCCGGGTTCGAATCCTAGTTGTGCCATGTAGGCACTTTTTTGTTGGTGGGCCGATTTCGATGAAACTCGGTTTTTTGGTACTATTTTGACAAGAAAACAGCAACGCAATGTTTAACATGACAAAAAGTCAAGATGGTTGCAAATTTTGTTTTTCTCTCATTTTGCGGTTATTATAATGTAACACGCTATTATATACACGGAAGCTTGAGACAGTGATAAGTACACAAAAAAATAATAATAAATGATAGTTATGATGTTTTAGGATTTAAAAATATGTGTATAATTGTGTGAAGGGATGATTTTGATATAGACGAAAAAGCTTCAAAGGCTTAGAAATATGAAGTGGCTTATTTCCGATCTGAATGAAATTATTTTTTTACTTTTGAGTGTTTTTTTATTAACAACTAATAAAAGCTTGTATAGTTATTAAAAAATTTACTTTTTTGCATTCACAATGCAATTTTTATTATTGAAAAATGAAAAATTAAGTATTGAGAAAAAATCGACCCGTCTCACATCTAGCTCCGATGAGATGATCAGATGAGACTAGTGTATTTTATTTTCGCTTTTGCTTTTTAGTTATAATAATTTAACTTTCCCTGTTGAACTAAAATTTCACAATTTCTTCGGAGTAGTAAAAGATCCACCTTCACATTTTAAATTTGTGACAAACTTTCCATACTTACGAAAAAACCTATACAGGCGTCGATTTCGCTCAACTTGGCAAAACGGCAAAACAATCACGTTTGTTGTATGGGAGCCCCCCTTAAATATTTATTTTATTTTGTTTTTAATATTTGTTGTTATAGCGGCAACAGAAATACATCATCCGTGAAAATTAGAACTGTATCTATCACGGTTCATGAGATACAGCCTGGTGACAGACAGACAGACGGACAGCGGAGTTTTAGTAATGGGTTCCCGTTTTTACCCTATGGGAACGGAACCCTAAAAAATAAAGTTTGCAACCATCTTCACCATATCTCATTTTTAACATTGCGTTACAGAAATTCTGGGTCGATTTTTTCTTAATACTTCATTTTCCATTTTTCAATAATAAAAATTGCACTGTGAATGCAAAAAACTTAAAATTAAAATAAATTGCGTTACTGTTTTCTTGTCAAATAGTACCAAAAACAGAGTTTCATCAAAATTGACCCACAAACAAAAAAGTTTGCCGACATCTTAGATTTGTTATATTTGTAACATTGCGTTACTGTTTTCTCGTCAAAATAGTACCAAAAACAGAGTTTCATCAAAATTGACCCACAAACAAAAAAGTTGGCCGCCATCTTAGATTTGTTATATTTGTAACATTGCGTTACTGTTTTCTTGTCAAAATAGTACCAAAAACAGAGTTTCATCAAAATTGACACACAAACAAAAAAGTTTGCCGACATCTTAGATTTGTTATATTTGTAACATTGCGTTACTGTTTTCTTGTCAAAATAGTACCAAAAACAGAGTTTCATCAAAATAGACCCACAAACAAAAAAGGTGGCCGCCATCTTGGATTTTTTTATATTGTTAACATTGCGTTGCAGTTTTCTTTTCAAAATAGTGGTAAAAACAGAGTTTCATCAAAATTGACCTACAAACAAAAAAGCTGGCCGCCGTATATTTTTAAACGGTTGTTTTAGAACTATACACAGCAACCGGGCCGTGCCAGTGATTTTTTAAAATAGATAGAAAATAATAATTATGATTGTAAATATATAACACAGAAGATATCGACAAATCATATTAAAGTATTCATTCATCATCATTCATTCATGTGAGCGAACGAATAGAACACATCACTATTAAATTGAACATGGCAGCATTATTTCACTAAGTGACATTAGCAACTGTCAGATTACTTCGTCTAATTAAAAATCCGACTTTAGATAGAATGGCTTCGGACTAAAACCGTAAGAGAATACCAAATGCCAAAAACCATTCAACTGAGACCCTATCGACACTCTATTGAGACTCCATTTGGTGCATTTGTATTTAGCAGACTTGGGCCCCAGTTTGTGCGTTAGTTTGTGTTTTTGTGCGCGGCATCAGATCACACGGCGTCTGCGCAGTCTGTCGGAAATAGGCCCGCATTCCGTCGCAATAATATGTTCATCATGGTTTCTCTGTGGCAAAGACCCACAGTCACTGTGCAATGTTACTTGGTTGAACAAATGTCTCAGTTAGCCAGTTCCTTTTGTGTATAAATCAGAAGTTATCGCTCTTCGATCAACAATAACACCTAGTTCTAGAAACATAGTTGGGTGACAAACATGGCCGAGCGTTATACGCCCACTTGAGCGTATAATTATAAGTAGATTATTTGACAGTGTCAATAATAATAAGGTATTTCAAGCTTCCTGTGATTTATAATGTAAGATTGTAACATACGTAACCTTTTTTTTCTCCGTTTAAAAAAAAGTCAGTAAATATCGAAACCAAGTTATTCCTTGCCATAAATATGTTGCATCATAGTTTCTGAAAAGTAGTTTTACTTTTAATATTATTATACTTAGAATTTGGTACCTAAGAGTGTAACTTGGCAATTTATACGGCAAACGGATTCTCAAATACAACTTCATTCCTAAATTACACATTAAAAAAAAATGTACAAAGAATGGTGATTTATTTTTATGTACGAGTCATTTGATCGCGAGATAAAATAGTTTAGATCTCTGTTAGCAGGCGTGTTTACTTAGATAATGTATACAAAGTTGTTTTATGATGACTCAGGTAAAACAAATAGTCATCATTTAATACTGCAATGAGTTATTTCATCACGAAATACGCAATGGAAGTTTGAAAGTGATCCACGTGATAGAAAATTGAACAGTTGAAAGGACCGCTGGCTGATTGGGATGAAAGGTATGTTAGTAAAAGAGTTATGGACATTTATGTTGGTGGAATTAAAAAAGAAGAATAAGATTTAAAAAAATATTAAATAACTGAGGAGGGGTTAGCATGTCTGACTGACTTCATCACGAAATGCGCAATGGAAGTTAGAAGATGATCCACGTGATAGAAGATAGAACAGTTGAAAGGACCGCTGGCTTATTAGATGGGATAAAAGGCTTGTTAGTAAAAGAGTTTATGGTCATTTATGTTGGTGGAATTAAAAAAGATGAATAACATTTATTAAAAAGGTTTTAACTGAGGAGGGGTTAAACACAGACCACGGAAAGATTTTTTCTCTAAAATGTTTGACATAATGAAGGTTAGGAGAGAGGACATACTGCCCGCACCCAATTACAATAGAAGTGGGAACTTAGGAATGATTTCCCTCGAGTTAAAATTACATTTGAACAATGTCTTATACCATCTTAATAAGCACTTGTATAGGTACGTACCGACATTTTGTGCAAATACAAACACAACAAACCGAATATTAAGTAATAGGGCAAACACATTTTTCAATTTGCTAAAGGAAGTTTTGTTCAAAATAAACATTGCATAATAGTACTTACATCGTTGTGTAATGCCTGCTAACATCTCCGAATATCCGAAACTTGGCTTGTTAGCGTTTGGTGAAGCAATCGCAATTTCCGAGATGAAAGAACATTAACAGACTATGTAAAAGACTTTCACTTGAAGTACCTTAAGAAACAATAATGTATTATTGTTTGTTCATATCGAAAACATTGTTAAATAACAACGTCTGTTTTGATTGATGGTACCTAAGTGAAAAGTGGTGATATTTTCTTATTGAACAACTCGTCAAAATATTTTTGTTTCATGTCAAATGGTTTATCTCTGTTATTTTGGTACCTACTTTGAAAACGGTTACTATTCATATTATTCTACTCTCGTTGAGCCTAATGTTAATGAACTGGGGGGTTACTCCCGATTTTATATCAGGATCGAAATAATGTCAATACAGTACCTACTATGGAAACTAAAGCAACCGTTTTCAAAGTATACCAAAATAACATATTTTTAAAGTTGATTCGATCCTAATGTGAACTCGATTCCGTCAAGAGTACCTACCTAAGGGGGCTGATTGATGTAATGATACATGGCTTCGTTAAAATTACCAACATAATATAATAATTATTTCTGCTACTTTCAGGCATGAAGCTAACTCAGACTAAAGGTTACATATGACTTTGATTTCAATTCAAGTCAAACAACGCAATAATTTACGATTAGATTGTCTCATCTAATAAAGCAATAAATCACACTAATAAACGAAAGTAATATTGAAGTGTGGAATTTATAGACATCGTTATAACCATATATAGATAGACATATCATGTTCAGTATCTCTCCATCGCATTAACCTTTAGGTCAAGCATCGATATGTTTTTCGGCTCAGTTGACAGTTCTACTGGTTGCGTAACCCAGCACTGGGCTTCTTAAGGCCAATCAGGTATTATATCCGTTTACGATTTGGTGAAAGTTGTAGGCAAATTTTTAAACGCGTGGTAACAATGACTCGTAGTTCAATAAAATGGAGAAATTATGCATTTCTTTTTACTTTTTCTCACATATGCCGGAAGGCTAGAAGTTGTCTAAACTAGTAAAAAATCAACATTTTTGTTTCTCTGATTCCTTGTACACTTACAAGTTCATCTAATTCTAAACTCTAAAGACCTTTTTACTTTCTTTCACTTCAAAGCAAACAAAGACAATTTGCAAAAGACATCTTACCCAATCATATAGAAGTGTTAGACTAACAAGTGATGTGAAATGTTTCTCTTTCTCTTTCTTTCTCTAAGTGTAGAAAAAAGTTACATATAGTTACATATGTAATATTTTCTCTACATTACCTACTAGTAGCTTCTCGCGATCTAACCCGCGCGGTACCCGTTCCCGTGGGAATATCGAGATAAAATATAGTCCTTGTTTTAAAAATTTAGCTTATAATCTTGAAATAATTTTTAAAACCAGTTTAGTAGTTTTTGTGCTTATTAATGACAAAAAAGCAAAAAAACAAATAAGTATTTACACTTCACATTATTATATTTTATAAAGGAATAGTAAGTATAAATATCTCGATCTTATCTTAGACTAAAAGGCTTTCTACTCGCCGCATCCGGTCTGTCTCTAGATAAGCGAATATCACTCGGACTGTTTTATAAAATAAACAAATTCCAATCACATGTGTGGTTGAAAGTGTTGGCATAGGAAAGCTGGCTTTGAAGTTGTCGATGAGTTTGTAAATACAGATTACAAAGAATAAATCCTAATCACTTATTTCCTTGCGTTTGATTTATTTTACTTGTATTAGTAGTTATGACAACGACTGCAACTACAGTCTGAATCGAATAGCCATACGTCTTCCGAAGAATTGAGGAACTCGAGATAAGGAAGGTCAACCACCCCATATTTCGCATTGTTGTTTTCCGGCAGTAAGATAGACAATTCTTCAGTGGTTGAGGAATCTGGTAGGAACGCGGTTCCACCTTCACCCTCATTTTCTCTTAAATCAGGTGAGATGAACGCTCAGTGCTATCCTGTTGTCGAAAAAATCTCCACAATCAATCAAAAATTGCACTGTAAAAGCAAAAAAGTAAAAATAATTTGAAAATAAAACTCCACTGTCGTTCAAAACTAATTCATTACCAAGCTCTTTATTTAGCCAAACAACACAAATTACAATAAATGAATGTACAAAGAAAATTACATACCTAAGCTACCAGACCTAAAACTAATGAGAAACCTCCAAACAAGGCTTACCATAATAATAGCACTTAATAGTTATGTAAACATTGTTAGCTGCGTACTTGCAAAATCTAATAGATACTTTTAACTCTTACAAAGCATGGTGAGTCAAATAAAGCAATGCGTAGGCGAGGAATTGTAGCGCTGAAGACACAAGAAATAAAGATAAACTTGTCGTTCCCAAGTTTAGGCTAGAAAAATCCAGAGCCTCATTTCTGGGGAAAAGCATAGCCTTTTTTAATAAAGTTCCACAGCATATAATTGAACTTCCATTGCATAAATTTAAATGTTACATTAAAGAGTCGCTGATGAGCAAAGGATACTATAAAGTAGACGATTATTTGAATGACCGCAATGCATGGTCATGATGTAACACATAACATAATCACTGTTTAATATTATGATGTATTTTTATACTAAGCAATTGTTGTATTAGTAACGATATGTTTTTTTTTTTTGTAAATGTCGTTACCTAACTAAGAAACGCTGGCAAGTTTCTTGCGCCCATTCTTCTTGTCAGTTAAAAAAGTCTTGAATGGGTGGTAGGAAAATATTGACGATTCATAAGTACATATTTATTATGTCTAAGTGAATAAAGAATATTTTTATCTTTATCTTATCTTATCTTGAAGCAACATAGGCATTTACTTCCAACTTTATGTGCTGGTGCTGGACGGCATCCGAATAGCTAAGGTAGTGTAGAAACAGTGCCTGTAAAAGACTATTTGGAACAAATACGCTGGTCGAGTACCTAATGGTTACTTAGAAGCTAGGTAAGTGCTGAAGTTTTGGAAAGCTTGTGCGCATTTTAATTTCAATAATATTCTTTAGAAAGCTCATGCATAATTATTGTACTGTATCTTATTTAATATTCTTATATACAACTCGGCAAAGTTTACCTCTCTAGCTCCACTTTTCGTAGCCATTGTATTAAAGCAACGGTGTAATTTTTCATCGATTCCGATTTTAAACTTAAAATAAAAAGTTTAATTACTTAAGTATTTTTCAATCTTACACCAGGTGGGTTGCTCTTTACTCTTGAACGGAATTATCCTTGCGCTACTATCAAACATCAAAAATAAGGACTTTATTGTGAGGAGTGGCGTAAGCGTGTTGCAAATGGTCATACGTTGTGAGATGACACCAGCACCCTGATTCACGAACTGTCTGAAACGCTCCCAACAGCGGAATGTATGCTCTGTCACTATCATTCACTATGGAATAGACAAAGACAAAGTACAGAATTCGAATCCGATTCCGTTTCCGACGGTTTAGTACACTAGCTGTCACTAGCAGTCACCAGGGCGGGGCGCCAATACCACCAATACATCAGCCGAAAACATCCCCTGTCAGGCCTGCGGAAAAATTGGTCGCTATCGCATCGGTTTATTTAGCCACCAAAAGAGTATATATTCTTTGGAGGCACTAAGTAAATCGTATGCAATAGACGTAAACCTTTAGGTACTAACTATTCTGAGGCGATAAAGTTAACATTTTAATGTTTGATATTAGCGCAAGGATTGTCCGTTGTCATTTCATTCAAGAGTAGGTAACCGACATTGTAATAGAAATTATAAACCAATTCCAAGTCTAAAACAGCTTCAAACTATTCCCTGCACAAACTTCTGTTACAACTAGCATCCTTGAAGATCGAATTGAGATTAAAACCAAACATGTTACGAAAACTACTTAATTGTCCGATTGTGTGGCCCAAGGTGATGTGGCGATTCGGGAGCCGTGGGAGTGCGTTTGGGCCAAGGTATGGCGGGCAGCGGCAAAGGTCACTGGCAACGGACCCAATTAGGTCTATTATAACAATAGAACATAATTACAAGCGATTTAGCCTTGTTTACAGAAAACAATAAACGGTGCAAGCGACTTGCAGTGTTTTGTTTTGGTTACTTCTCTATTTCAGGAGAAATCACTCTTTGAAAATCATTTTGCAGTCTGGTTAGATAAGATTGAGAGTGTTATTAATACGTATACCCACGATTGAATCAACATAAATTATTATCCTCTTCACGTGAGACCGAATCGTTTGTGTTGTTGTGTGTTGGTTAACAGTTTATCAAGTCTACGAATGTCAACTTTAACACATTTACAAAAAAAAATATTACTAGGTAGGTACCATTTAAAAAAATATCTACTACTTACATGCAATACCTAGTTCACATTATTAATAAAAACTAGACAAGACGTCACGCATAATTTCATATAATATCTCCCACAACCTTCAGTTGTTTCAATTAAAATAATGAAGATTCGATTATTAAAATAATATTCCGCTTCCTCTTGTCCCTCAAGCTATACCATCTCGTTTACGCAATAAGCGCGGGCGCACGCGATATTGTTGTAAAGCTTTTTAACAAAAGATTCGCAGAGTTTAAAAACTTGACCATTTCGGACATTATATCTTTTGCCAGATGTTACATTTCGGGACCAATTAAAAAGAGATTAATAAATTTAAAATAGAACCAATTTATACTTTTTCCCATAATACCATTGTTTGGTAAGTATTGTATAATGGTCTTGTTTTCTTCTTGTGTAATTATGTGTAATTTATAATTATACATCTGTCTCGGGTTTATTTACCGGTTTATTATATCTTGACAGATGATTTGGTTTTAATAGTTTCTACACACGTTCCTATCCGACCGCCGATTTGGTCTGCTCCCAGACCAAATCGGCGGTCGGATCGGAACGTGTATTGATGCTATTAGGGTTTATGTATTGTGTGCGTCTATCTACAAAGATTGCAAAAAAGCTATTGAGGAACTGATTAAGGAGGAACTAGCTAACCGTCTCTGTGGTCTAGTGGTTCACAGCTCCGATTTCAGACCCAGAGGTTTCGGATTCGATTCTCAGTAAATATTGTATTCAGTTTGGTTGGTGGCTTGTTCTTAGCCCGCCCGGTTAGCTACCACCATCTTATCTAAGTCTGACGCAATAACAACTTCGATCATAAAAACCATAACAATGATGTTTTCAGCATAATTTTGTTCCGGCAGTTAGAGATAAGGTAGCCAGTTCCTCATTGATTGAGGATTCCGGGAGTAGTGCGCTTCCACCTTCAGCCTTATCACCACTTAAAAAAAATAACTTTTCGTTTATTAAGTTTTAATACAATATAGGTACATTTGCAGGCAAATCTTAACATTAAAGATTGTGAGGCCCTAATTACCCTTTTATTGGTTAGTTAGGTTGGAATTGAATGTGGATCCGACCTTTTGTATAGGAATTGATCACTTAACATCTGACGTGTGATGAAGGCTACTCCGTTGTGGATAAAAAAATGATTGACGGGAAAAAGAAAAGAAGAGAATAGTTATTTGTTTTTCGCTGCGAGTGCTGAATTTAAATCACGAACTAGCGAAGTAGTCTAAAATTGAATCACGAGCGTAGCGAGTGATTCAAATATAGACTACTGAGCACAATGAGTGATTTAAAGGCACGAGACATCAGAAAATTTTGCTCTCGTGTTAAACATACAACTTTTCAGCTCTACCAGCGAGAAAAGTGTTACATGTCAGATGTTGCCTTTTGTTGTTGTTAAATTTTAACAATAAAGAAAACATCAAAATTACAAAATTAATAGGTAGGTAATTAAGAGTAAAATTGGTGCAATTATGCAAGTTGAAGGTAACTGTTTGCATTGCGTTCAAAAACTGCACTGCATGTAATTTTTATGAAAACCAAACATGATATTAGTAAGCGATATAATGTTCACTTCATATTATTTATTATAATTATTGCGTGTTTAATAAAAAGCAATAGAAGTACAATCGTATTTATATAAGTAATTTGTTATTAGAATTCATGAATTTTTCTTATTTTATATTTATATCATGCATGCGACCTCATTTCGTTCATACTCTTTATTTCGAATCTTTGGTATCCGTGTATTTATTTTTAAGCTTTATATTTCACTAGCTTTCCGCCCGCGGCTTCGCCCGCGTGGACTACACAACGTTCTCCCACGGGAATTTGATGTTTTTCCGGGATGAAAAGTAGCCTATGTTCCTCTCCAGGCTACAAAGTATCTGTGTCCCAAATTTCAGCCAAATCCGTTCAGCCGTTTTGGCGTGATTGAGTAACAAACATCCAAACATCCAAACATCTAAACTTTCACATTTATAATATTAGTAGGATGTCCATCGACATAAAGCGACAATCTATCTATCCTTTTTGCTCATATTAATTTTAAAAGTCTCATCCTTGTCACTCTATTTCTTTTTTCTTAATTATTTCAAAAGTTGGTGTAAGAAATTAAAAAAGCACTTTGCCTCACGCTCGCAGCAAAAATCGATTTTGCTGCGAGTTTTTAGGCACCAAAAGCGCCCTTTTCGAGCTGTAGTGGTGAAAAAGTACTTTAACGACCTATCTGAAATTAATTGAAGTAGAAAGTATTTAGCAACAAAAACTAGAAATAAACAAAAAAGTATACCGGCCCTCCGAACAACGACTTCTTGCTTAAAAACTAAATTTCAAATTAGAATCTTTTTGCGCGAAAATTTTTGCGTGTTGGTTGTTTTCTACATTTTGAACCAAACCTTTTTACACGTAAGTAAGTACTTATATTTTAAAATTGTTTTATCATATTGACAAGCATTTTGTAAGTGAACAAGATCTACTTTTTTTTTCTTTCAAGCTGTCATCCTACTATCCAAGTAGTCCTACTAATAATATTAAAAATGTGAAAGTTTAGATGTTTGGATGTTTGTTACTCAACTACGCCAAAGCGGCTGAACGGATTTGGCTGAAATTTGGAACTCAGATACTTTGTAGCCTGGAGAGGAACTTAGGCTACTTTTTACCCCGGAAAAATATCACTTTACCGCGGGATAGCGTCGTGTAGTCCACGCGGGCGAAGCCGCGGGTAGAAAGCTAGTACATCATATTCGTAAATTGTATATTTATGTTCAACGCAAATCAATTGAACAAATGACTTAGATCATAGGTGTCGTAGCTACTGAGATTCACACAAGTGCACTTGCAGCATTAAATTGACAGCTAAGTACATCAAAACTGTCTCTGCAAACATCAAACATATTTTTATTTCCCATTCGCACACGTAATATCAAAAGGCGAAGTTATTGTTACATAATAGTTTGTACTTGGGTAACGGTTTAGTGTTGCCACAATAAGGAAAGTTTCCCTAATGCTGTGAAACTCTCAGGTCCAAGTGGACAATGTTTGCGCCTAATTAAAACGTTTAGATCATCGCGTCAATGCCGCTAGAAAGTTTATAGATAATGGTTGTGTGGGAACCGTTTTAAGGGTTCTTCAGAAGTTTATTATGCTAGAATTTAATGAGGTTGTGTCATGAAAAGTTTGCTTGGTAACATAGCAAACCTAGTACAAATCAGTATTTTAAGTGAATGGTTATAATTTGAATGGTAAGTTAGCTATTTGAGTTATTCCATTCACACTAGTAAGTTACATTTGTTGAATATTTTCAAAGATCAGTTTTATCCTTATTTGGTAATTAATGTTTCAGGTATTTTAACACATTGAGGCCAAAGCCATCGCCAAGGTCAATATTTCCGAACACAGCACGATATCGGCAAATTTCGTTCTAGATTCAGCGAAAAATGAATTTGATATTATAATTTCGATTACAATACCAACTATTCTATTGACCAATATAATTTAACGAAATTAGCAAAAGCTTGGGCGCAAATAACCACGTACTGTATAGATTAGGTACTGTCAACAGCTCTTCAAGTTTAACAAAGCTGTCCAATATCTAAGATTTATTTTAAGCGTTAACCGTTTAGACTTTGTGTCTGAAATCGACTGAAAAAAATGCATTTTGTGTACTTACTGTGCAACTTAGCAACATTGACACAGAGAAACGCTGAGGTAGGCCGAACGTGACATTTTGACTGAGCGCAAACGCATTCCTTGCAGTGAATTGTAACGCAAATACCAATTTTACACTGAAAACAATATTTGCACATTCCTGTAAGTAATGGTAAAATGAGAATAAAAACTTAAACTTTCAAATTATGCACTTTTATCTTAAATATTATTTTCTATAGAAGTAATAAATACATTCATAACGAAAGTCCCGGAATCTAAGAATGGGTATATACTCGTAGACGTCTGTCTATCTATAGGTATACAAAGTAAGAAATCGGCAATTCAAAGGTTTTTTTTATAAGATTTAACAAAACATTTATACGATTTATCTATTGTTTACAACACATACCGTTTCGGCGTTGAAAAATTTAAAGGAAAATGCCAAAACGCTAACTAGAATTAAGTGTAAAAAATATATTTCCCACTTAACAAAAAGCGTAATCACGGCTTAATTTCGCTCGCGGAGTGACACAGAAGATGGTGGCGACCTTAATCGAGCCGATACAATAACGGCGCGGTAGCCCTCCACTGTGTCATTTTCAGGTGTCGACGACCGGCGAAAGGTAAGCGATCACTTAAAGCTGCGCGATACTACTGCGTACCATAGCTCAAATTAGTTTACTTGATTAATTACAATAAGCAGAGGAGACAATAATGGAGCAATTGGTATTATACTGCCATTTTCAGGTGTCTACGACCGGCGAAAGATAAGCGACTACCTGTAGCCACGGGATGCGATACTATTGTAAACTTAAGCTATAGTCAAGAAGATACAATAACGGCGCGGTAGCCTTCCACTGTGTCATTTTCAGGTGACGACAACCGGCGAAAGGTAAGCAAAACTAATGCAAAACTACTGCAAATCAAAGCTAAAACTAGATGACTAGATTGGTTAATAAGCAGCTACAATAACGGATTGATTAGTATCCTACCTACTGTCATTAGGTGTCCACGACCGGCTAAAGGCCGTAACTCTCCCTCTCTTAACCTGTTTTGTTTCACGTCGTTCATAAGCAAATTTTATTCGAGCAGACATAATAACGCAATGATAGTCGTCCACACCACTTTTCGTTTTCAGGTGTCGATGACCGGCAACAGGCAAACAACTACCTTAAGCTATGTGCTCAGGCTATATTATAGTAACACGAACTAAAACTTAAAAGAAATTAAATTTATTTTGGCGAGTTACACTGCTAACTATGCGAATTAAGCCTAATATAAGTTTAATCGAGCCGATAGAATAACGGCCCGACGACAGCCTTCAAAAAGTACTCAAAAACATCGATACGATTAATTATTAACAAAAAAGAGAGATTTACTATAGGTTATAATAATAATAAATATTGGACACCACCACATACATTGTTCCAAAACCAATCGATAGTACCTATAGCTTAACTTAGAATATTTTACTATTATCTTTCTTTTATTATAGTATCTGAATATTTTTTATTTCTTTCTCTTATGACAATATACGTAACGTTATCTAATAAAATACATACTTCACAGGTCACAGAAATATTTTATGTTCTGTGTTCCCTATCTATCGCCTCGCTCTCCGTAGCAAACACACCTTAATGAGAACTGTTACGTTCACTGCGACAATATTTTATTGCAAACACTGCATTCCGTCGATTTAGCTTATTGGAGTTTGTTGGAAATGGATCGAGTTGTTGCGAAATAATTATCTCATAAGGCTTGGCACATATCTTGCGATTGCGACATACGGCCACTGACACCAAAAGCGACGCAGACGCATAGATTTTAAGTTAGTAAGTAGTTAAAGAGAATAAACTTCCTTGTAATTGCTTAAAGAACATATTTATATAGCATAGCACACACGAATTATTCTAGGTCGTGGTGACTGCCTGAAGTTCCAGTGAGAACGCAATGTTCTAAATTCATGAAAATAATTAAAATATGTAACGTTAATGTAAACAATGCACATACAAGTATATAATAATATAAGAAACTGTGTCTTTAGCAAAAAACTAATAAAGGAATGTCCACATAAATAAAACCTAATAACCTCAATAAAGCGTAGTTACGCGGTTGTAAAACCATTTCTCTGAGTAATAACCTTCAATGCCGTGTCTACCATAGGATTTATCCAACAAATAGTTTAAGGTAATGGATGTATCACCATCTACGTTGGTGGTCAAGAAAATCTCACAATCAATATAAACGGGAACGATGACTTGAAGAATGATCCCAACTTCTAATGAAACGTATTCACTACGCGAATGGAGCAATCATAGACAATGATAGCTAAGCTGAATTGGAGCAACGCCGAGACAAAACCAAATATATAAATGATACTTACTATAAATTACGTACACACGAACTTGTATATTATAAAAGGATGTGCAATCATGAGCCAACATCTAATTATATATAGCAGTTATTAAAGGCAAGTTTATATCTACAATTAAGCAGATGTCATGGTTAATAACGGATTAGGAAAAAATGCAAGCAGTTAGATTTATAATGATCTGTGGTTAACCGATATAAATGACTGCAAATTGGGTAGGAATGCTACATTTGTTCCAAAATAACTTTTTAATTATATTTCTCGAGATAAAGTTTTGCTTTTGTTTTGATAGATAGAGTAAGCGCGAAAAACATGCAGACAGAAAAATATCAATTTAGTAAAGATGTGTCATTTTGTTATTAAAAATAAATGTTTTAATTTTATTTTCAATTAAAGTAATGTCAAGAAATTACTACAAGAGACAGACTTAGTAGAGCAGAGTATTACGTTCCTACGTGCTTAATTTCTAGGTACATCCATGCTTTTTTTCATGGTAGCAGTGTTTTAAAAGTAATATTGCTCATTCATTTTGCATCGAAAGAAAAACTTTTCTATTAAAAATATGGAAAAATGTAACACCGAGTATTCGTGGGCCCAAAGGGGGTTCAAATGGAATAGTGTATATCTATGGGAAATCTTAGGAGGGAGTTCAAATGGGGGGCACCAGTGAAAAAAAGGCTCAAAGTCATTCCTTTATTCAGATTAGGCTGTGACTACACCTAAGAGCGTCAAAGGTGCCATTGGTTTATGTGACCCACGTTTTATTTTAATATTTTCTCTGCAATTATGTTTTATAATATCACATGCAAATCTGGCCGCGGATTTACTCACATATGGGTCCCACAGCCTTTCGCCACAGTTCGCCCAGCGTTCACAGGGTAATTAGACACGAACGGCTTCACACTTTCATATGAATTTGTGATTTTGCAACATGGTTGGTTACTTGGAAACATAAAATACTTCTTTAGAAACAAACAACATAAGTAGTTTTATTCATTCTTAGTTTAACCGCAGAGAGAACTTAGAATTTCTATTTAGTTAGATGTGAAACGGAATAGTACTTCAGGAGATAAGTGACTGTTTCTTATTTTACTTTATGACAAGCTTTTTATTAACTTGCCATGTTATTTAGTCACTTACCAAGTTAGTTAGTGGGGGATAAATCTTACAAGCTTAATTATTTGACCCACTTTCCAGTGTCCGATGGAGCTGAAATTTTGTATACAGGTTTGGTTTAGATGACAATACAATATTTAAGTACGTACAGCCAGCAAAAATACTTGTCATGAAAATGAAATTTTTACTAAAAACTTTTTATCCAATTAGAATAATGCAGAAAAATGACAAATAATAATTGTAGAGCTGCTAATTCATTATCATGATCATACTTTCCTTATGCCGATTAAGTTCTCCTCCACTCCACTCCGTTACCCGTCATCTCCTCATTCACTCCTTTCTCATTTATATCTATCCATCCACTGCCCACACAATCTACCCATCTTTTAAACAGTCTTCCTCTCCCTCTCCATTTATCCACATTCATGTCCATCACATCACCTTTCTAGTAACATGCCTATCATCCCTTCTCATAACATGTCCATACCAAGCCAATCGGTTTCCTTTCAACTTTTCCGTCACTGGTGCCACTTTCAAACTTCCTCTCACATACTCATTACTAATTTTGTCCATTAGCGTTACTCCACACATCCATCTCAGCATTCTCAAATTGGCGCCATTAAAATAAAGATAAGTACCTAAACCTTAAAAAAATACAGGAATAGAACTTGTTTTGTTTAAAAATTGTTGCTTTACTTATTAAATCGAACTATAACTTGTAATTTTATTCTTTTACTTATCCTTACTTTTATATTATAAATGCGAAAATGCGAATCTGTCTGTCTGTGTGTTACACAATCACGCCTAAGCTACGGAACCTATTTGAATAAAAATTGGTACAGAGATAGTCTAGAGCCTGAGAAAGGACATAGGCTACTTTTTTATGTGAACAAAGGGCTGTAAGGGGTTGGAATAGGGGATGAAAGTTTGTATGGAAATTAAGTCATTTTTAAAGCTAGAAGCTTCAAAATTATTTTATAGGCTTTTGATTATAGATAAATAAATACGACATTCAAAGTTTGTAAAAAAAACTAAGTACCCTAAAGAGGGTGAAAACAGGGGATGAATTTTTTCTGTGATGACGTCGGCAAAAAAGTTTACGGAACGGATTTTGATGAAAGTTTTTTTGTTATACAGCTATTGGTCCTTGCCAACATATAGCTATAATTTATTTTGAAGATCGCAATTTCTGATGTGGAACCATAGCAGTCCAGCCAAACTATGAGAGATATAAAAATACCGTTTTTAGGAAAATTGTTAAACGTGATGAGCACTTTCTATTGACGTACAAAGTTTGAAGGTCTGGTACACCTGATGTGGAACCCTAGCAGCCAGATTAAACTATATGAGATACAAACATAGCGTCCTAAGAAAAGTTGTTTAACGTCATTGATATTTTCTATTGACGGAAAAATATACTAATATCATAAATGTGAAAGTGTGTTTGTATGTATGTCCGTCTTTCACGTCAAAACGGAGCAACGGATCGACCTGTTTTTTTTAGTATGTGGATAGTTTAGGAGCTAGAGAGTCCCATAAGCTGATTTTATCCCGGAAAAATATCACATTCCCTCGGAAAAACGTCGTGTAGTACACGCGGCAAAACCGCGGGCGGAAGGCTATGTGATATAAATTTTTAATGTGTTAAACGTATGTACTGTTTATGTAATATACACGGTATTTTTTTATCACCCCGGATATTTTTAGGGATTATTTTACTCATGAAAACAAACAACTTTTATTATAGGACCAACACTGAAATCGCGAAAAAATATCAGCTGTTCCATACTTTTTGATTAAATATTTTTGCACTTTTGTATGGAATAGCTGTTTTTTTTGCGATTTTAGTGTTAGTCCCATAATAAAACTTGTTTGTTTTCATGAGCAGAATAATCCTTTTAATTTTATCCGGGGTGATAAAAAAATTACCGTGTATATTAAGTAAATAAATAAAATAATCCATCAGTACATAGTATAAAACAAAGTCGCTTTCTCTGTCCCTATGTCCCTCTGTATGCTTAAATCTTTGAAACTACGCAACGGATTTTGATGCGTTTTTTTTTAAATAGATAGAGTGATTCAAGAGGAAGGTTTATATGTACTTTTTATCCCGATATTCCCACGGGAACGGGAACCACGCGGGTGAAACCGCGGGCGGCCGCTAGTAACAAAATATAAATTTCATTGTAGTCGAAGAATCGTTCATTCATTGGGATGTCTGAAATGTTTCAAAAATACTTGCTTGTATAAGAATGATGTAGTACTCTTGAATAGCCTCGTACTATCGAGAATTTCTAGGAATTCTCACGGGAAACGGGAATACATGAACCAACCTGATCTAGCTAACAATATTGCAGGCTCCAGTTGTTATTAGAACAAAAGCACAGATTTCTTGCCAATGCTCTATTTATGCAGTAGAAGCGACAATTAAAAAACCTTTCTGATGAAAAATAAAAAGAGAACCTAGCTACAAACCATTACATACTTTTAAACACGTTTTAAAAAATAAGGAACAGACGTGATGTAGTATATTATCTAACTGATCTAACATAACCTGTTACCAATCCTGTTAATTTTAAAGAATAATCGAATTATTAAAAAAAAAGTGATAACATTAGCTAAAAGGCAGAGATGAAATGTTCCTTTCCACGCATTCACTACATATTAACGATAAAAATTGTATAACTCCTAAATACCATAATCTCCGTTGCCTCGCCAAATTACTTTATTTAATCCGTGTAACCAATTATTAACTAACAAGATGACGCAAACCGTTTATGTCTAATTTCTACACCGCGATTCACACGAGACGCTGTCACAACTTACAAACAATCGAGCAGCCATTACTAGTGTTGCATACTCATCTTCAAATATTACTAAATGGTAGTATTGTTGGGACTACCTACCAGCATTGTTTGAACTTATAACCACGCATGTAATCATATAGCTCGTCTTTATGTTGTGTAGTTCTTGTTTGGAGTATGACATGATCTAGTATTACTTATCGACATCTTCGTTATTACTAAAGAATGTCGTAAAGAGTAATAAGACGCAAAGCTGCTGGAATACAGAAAGCAGCATGACTCCTCTTGGGGTGACACCTGACTTTGGAGAAGGCCTATACTCGACAATGGATATTCAATTCAGCTAACAAGCTGATTTAGAACTCAAAACCGAGCTATATAATATGTAAAAAACACAACCTACAACACTGGATGTAATCGAATAATCAGTGTTCTCATCAGTTTTTTGCTAATTACCGACCTCGAACGCGACCTCCTTTTGATGTTTTCACAGCCCTCAAGGAAGTGTTCTGGGCGAGACTGTTTGTCATTTATAAGTTCAAACTGGTAAACCTTTGTTGCAACTACAAACCATACAACAGTAATAACAGACAAAGACAATATTACATAACTCGTATGTAGCTTATCACTTAGTTCTTTTGGAAGTGTTCAGCTTGAGAAAAATCGTCGCAATTATCTCTTGCAGAAAGATCAATATGGAAAAGCGTCGATGCAACCATAGAACAGTCATAAGCTATAGCACTGTAGCACAGTCTGACTGTATGTAACTCGTCAATTTTTGGTAATTAACTAACATGAACAGGACTAAACTTCTTTCTGATCTTTTCACACCCCTTAAGGAAGTGTTCAAGTTAGATCGCTGCCGTCTAATAACTAAACCTGCGTTGCAACTACAAACCATACAACACTATTGTACCTTGTACCTAACTCATCAGTTTTTGCTAATTAATTTCCTAACACAAACACGACCTCCTTCAGATCTTTTTCACACCCCTTAAGGAAGTGTTCAAGTTAGATCGCTGCCGTCTTATAAGTAAACCTTCGTTGCAACTACAAACCATATAACACTATTGTACCTTTGTACCTAACTCATCAGTTTTTGCTAATTACCTAACACAAACACGACCTCCTCCAGATCTTTTTCACAGCCCTTAAGGAAGTGTTCGAGTTAGATCGCTGCCGTCTTATAAGTAAACCTGCGTTGCAAATACAAACCATACCACTATTGTACCTTGTACCTAACTCATCAGTTTTTGCTGATTAATTTCCTAACACAAACACGACCTCCTTCAGATCTTTTTCACAGCCCCTAAGGAACTGTTCAAGTTAGATCGCTGCCGTCTTATAAGTAAACATGCGTTGCAACTACAAACCATACAACACTATTGTACCTTGTACCTAACTCATCAGTTTTTGCTAATTACCTAAGACAAATACGACCTCCAGATCTTTTTCACAGCCCTTAAGGAAGTGTTCAAGCTAGATCGCAGCCATCTTATCGGTCATATCGTTACTCAACTTGTTCTCACGTCGCGCATGCGTGCGCGTCGCACGCTCTGCTTTGCGCACAATTAGGTTTAGCGCGCATTGTGTGCTTGCGCAAGTTGAGACAGAGAAGTAGTAACCGTTAGGGTTTTATACTATATACTGAACTAGGTACCTAATCTGGACGGTGGAATGTGTAAGAGGATTTTTTTTTTAATATGAACTTAAATTAATTGTATGCATTCACTATGCAATTGTTTAAATGAGGAAAAACTGTAAGAGATAGAATCACTCATCCTCACAGCAGCCCCTCGGATGGGACTCGAACCTGCAGCTGGAAATCAGGTCCAATGCTCGAAACGCTTAAGCCGCCGAAAGGCTCACATGAGACTCTTCAAATTTTTCCTTTACTTACTTTTCCACACACAGCTAAAGTTGATCATTTCTATACAGAGCTAAAGTTGCAGCAATTCGGCAATTTTTTTTAAATGTTCCTTAAGGCCCACGGAAGGTTTTTATGGAGAGAAAAAAACATAAAAGTTGCGTGGAAAGTAGTAAAAACAACGCTTTTCTTTTCCCATACAAACCAGCTTTCAAATATCTGACGTAAATCGTCACCGTCAATCCAAACAAAACAATGGCGCACCTTTGTAAAATTTTTAGTAATCAATCACATTCCCGCGGGGTAACGTCGTGTAGTACACGCGGGCGAAGCCGCGGGCGGAAGGCTATTTGATAATAATAATATATTTTCAATTTGTATGACAATGCAGGACCGATCGTTGTGGAGATCCTTGGGGGAGGCCTAAGCCCCGCAGACAGCATTGGGCGTCGTTCGGCTGACATGATGATGTATGACAAGAGATGTAACCTTCGTTTATCGCTGCACTTTGCACCTCTCATCGCAAACATCCACGACGAAGGCTTATTTCCTGCATTGAGCGTTGTGCAAGGAGCAGTAATGTTCAATCAACCTAAAAAATATCATTACAAAAGAATTAGTTAGTTCACGATTGTAGGTTTAAGTACACTCATTCATTACATGAGTCGACATGTGAACGTTACCCAATCCCGTTTTTGCGTTTACCGGCATCGAATTGCCCCCCACTGGTGACGCAATGTAATGTATGTGGCGTGCCCTACAACAGCAACTATAATAATTATACAATGAACCTGCGTAATCTCGTATTATTGTATACGCATTAGAGTATTATGACTGCACTGTATAGCAAAATGGCTGTGTTGTCTGTGCACTCGTTACGTAATTTAGAGTAAAATGTCACAATTAGCTAGCCATTTTAATTCATAATTTAGGGTTTACAGGGTTTTAGTTTTAAGTTTTTAAACTTTCATGGTCAATTATTGGTCATTAACACTGTAGCTAAATATAACGAAAGGCCGGATTATCCGCTTGAGCGAAATCTGGTTCATTTTGAACCCGAAAATACTTAATTGCCGTTGTGCGAAACTGCGAACACGGTCCCAAAAGGGACCAACAATTATTTGGTTTCAATTGTTTATATTATTCAATTTTTGATTGATTCTAATCGATTCACACGTATATAGGCGCCGAGACAAAGTCTTAAATCAAGTTTCTTTAGAAAGAAATCCGACACCGCCCATTATGCTCGCCACATGATTTCGCACAACAGATTTGGGACTGTACCTAGTCCCAAATTTTTTATTACCATGTTTTGATTTGTGAAGTTAATCTGTGATCATGGCTCATGAGCACAGAATCCATGAGTAACGCCATGATTCATGGCGTGTCGTGTGCAACTGCGCCGAAATATCGGGGACTCGACAACAAATCAAAACATCCCGTAAAAATCCCGCATTTCGTAATATTTATTTACGGTTTTCGTTTTCTTGCATTTGCTTAACAAATGATTATTAAGTCGCGATTACTTAATTGCGACTTAATATACTATAAGCACTTGCTTATATTAGATGTTTACAGATAAATCGACAACCATTTATACATTAAATTAAACAAAAAGGTAACCTAACCGTAAACTAGGTACTTATAAAACTGGTACATTTCAACTTTGTAATAGTTGAAAAGTGCTTGGATCTTACGGGGCAACTAGACTACGACGGCTACCACTCTGCCGATGAGTCCGTTGTTCATAAATCAACAATTTTTTAAATGATTTTTACTTATTTTCCATTAACAATGCAATTTTTATTATTAAAAATGAAGTATTTAACTAGTAAAAAATAGACCCGAACTAGCTCCGATGGGACACAAACCCATGACCTTTCCACTGTCGTCCGGGTGAATGCTCTCATCTTATGCTCATCAATTAATTTTTGATTGCAGCTTTTTTTAAAATAAAAGATGTTCATTTGTCTTAAATTTTATAAAAAAAAACAAAAAAAATATTAAAACAACACTTTAAGTCAAATACTACATCTTTTAGTGGAAGCTCATTTTTCCCCGCAATCTGTGTCGCCGTGAAAAGGACTAAGGTACCATTTTAAAGATCTTGGGGAAAATTTAAAGAATTGAGAAGTGCCGAAGTTTTTAAAGAAAGTGTTACTCAAACATTATTTAACGAGTTATTTCATTTAAGTTTATTTGTTACTGAGAAATAAACAACCTCAGTTCGTTTATAATTGGCTTATTTTTGAACGGTTCGAACAATGCAGAACACGCTGACCTTACGACCGATCGCAAAAACGCAACAGCCAGCATATTGTCTGTGTAACAATATCTTTCGAATGGTATCGCATTGTTTCAATAGAAACCACGCAAAACTGAGAAATGGTTTCCATTGCAGTTTTATTGTTGTGTGTTTTAATGAAATACTGCTAAATAGGTGGTAGGTATTAGACCAGGCAGACACGACAGTTGGAGGTGTACAATTTTTTACAGTATGCAAATTTGCGAGAACGTTTTAGACGACGACATGATATGTAAGCACTATCAAAATTAGAATTTTTATCCCTGTGCATCACACTTGAAATTTAATTTTAAAATGTAACAAAAAAAGTACGCGTCTGAAAAGTATGCAAACGCATATTTGTCACATAAACTAGAAACGTTATCGATACAACAATTTGCATACTGAAAAAAATATTCGGGCGAGTGCAAATTTCGAGCAAAAGTTTTTGAAATTGTTATATATTCGGCTCTAAAACAATCATTTTTTTCAGTATGCAAATTGATGTATCGATAACGTTTCTAGTATAAGAGTGACAAATATGCGTTTGCACACTTTTCACAAGCGTACTTTTTTTGTTACATTTTAAAATTAAATTTCAAGTGTGATACACTGGGATAAAAAATCTAATTTTGATATTGCTTACAAATGTCGTCGTCTAAGACGTTCTCGCAAATTTGCATACTGTAAAAAATTGTACACCTCTAACTGTCGTGTCCGCCCGGTCTATCTGAGACTGACTTACTTTGGCAGTCAACCGCTGAATGTTGCTTATGGTCGATTTTATTTATATAACTATTAAAATTTAATTACTTAGAAATAACGCGCATATGAAACATATCCATAATTGACGACATCATATTATAAATGAGAAAGTGTGTTTGTTTGTTTATTTGTCCGTATTTCACGTCAAAACGGAGCAAGGGATTGACGTGATTTTTGGAGTGGGGTGGGCCCCGATGGCGGTATTTCTATGACGCATTAGTCAAGTGTACGTGCAGTTGAAGTGCAGTTGACGTGCAAAACCGTTTTTGTTAACGCGCGGCTTTGACAGTGCGACTTTTTCTGTTCCGGTGATAATCTTTGGAACTAAAAACAGTTTTCATACGACAGTCTATTTTAAAAAGCTAATTTCGTATTGCAAGATTGCAAGTGGTTTCTCTGTCACGGATGTCACCGGATCAGGCAGGATTGTAGGACTAGAGAGCTCGCCAGATAAGTCTGCGCGCGGTTGAAATCGAATACTAATCTTCTCAATAACCTCAGAACAAAAAAACGTACTGTAACTAGCGCCAAAAACGCCCCAGTCGCGCGCAGAGTTATCTGAAACTCACTCTACTTATAGGTTTGAGTGACGTGTGCGTCGTTATGTCATTACGGCACAATACGAAGTCAAATGTCAAGACCCAAACGCGATGAAGACGCGCTGCATAGAACTAAGGCGATTGGCCCGCAGTTTGGGAGCTGGAGAGTGACATAACCTACGACGTTTTTTCGCGGAAAGTATCACATTCCCGCGGGATAACGTCGTGTCCACGCGGACGAAGCCGCGGGCGGAAAGCTAGTACTTTACATAATTGCATTGTAAACGCATAAAATTAATCTAAATACATAGGTAATCTGTTTTTAATTATATTTAAATCTGAATATAAAATCTTCGAATCAAAGCCCTTGATACTTAAACCAGTGTTCCGTGATCACGTTCTCCGTTAGTGAAGTTACTGTAATGAACATTAGCCTGGATACAAGTAAACTGGCGAGCAGTTCTTATGTCTAAAAGAGAGCAAGACTGTATAAATGGTATTGGCGACTATACTTCAATCAACAATACCAGTAGATAACCCGTTGGAGTGTAAAAAACGGCCGAGCAAATAAGAGCGCAGTTCAACGGTGCGCTCTTATTTATTATAGCTTCCTGTCATTTCTGACGTAATATCGTTATATTCGTAATCCTTTTCTCCGTTTAAAAAAGACAGTTTGAAGTTCAGAACAGATCTTATTTTCATAGTAACTATTATGAAAAGTAGGTAATGCATAAAACTGTTTAAACGATGCAAGTAGAAATTGGTGATTTAAATTACCACGTCCATAATTAGCATCCTCACCCATCTACAAAAATCAAACGTAGGTATCTTCAGTTTATGTGTCTTGGCAAGCTGATATCTCGTCGAATCCAGCTCGGATGGGCAGCGTTCGGGAATCTCCGATATATTCGCGTCCGAAATACCTCAATGTCTCAAGACGAAAGTCTTTGACCAGTGTGTATTGCCAGTGCCTATGGGAGCTAGAATGGGTATCATAAGAAGGCTCAAAGCCACCCAGCGAGCAATGGAGAGAGATACGCGATTCTTGGTATTTCGCCCTGCGCGATCGAATCAGAAATGATGAGATCCGCAGGAGAACTAAAACAACCGACAACGCTCGAAGGATTGCTCAGTTAAACTGGCAGTAGGCAGGACACATAGCACGGAGAACCGATGGCCGTTGAGGTGGAAAGGTTCTCGAATGGCGACCGCGTACCGGACGACGACGTTCCGTGGGCAGGCCTAAAAGGTGGACAGACGATCTAATCAAGGTCGCGGGAAGCCGCTGAATGCGGGCAGTGCAGGACCGATCGTTGTGGAGATCCTTGGGGAAGGCCTTTGCCCAGCAGTGGGCTCGTTCGGCTGACATGATGATGATGATGGTGACATTTACCCTATGTCTGGGGATTTCACACAAATCGAATAAGAAAAATGTATCCTAGTAAAGAGATAATTTTGGCACGTTTTTCAAAGACTATTATTATAATTACTAAAAGCGTTTTAAAAATAATACAATATCTTAAGGTGCGTCCACACTTTGTAACATCTTGGCGAGTCTGAACACCGTGTCTTTATAATACATTGTCTCTTTGATACAGTATTACCACAGCACATGCCCAACAAAACTAGCGATGCATGTTCGGACAAGCCAAAATTTTACAAGACAAGTGTGGACGCAGCTTTAAAATGTAGGTATGTACTTGTTATAACAAACCAAATGTTGTAATCGGTTAAAGTACGCGCGGCGGCATATCAGGCTATACATATTGACCTTGTAAACCGCCTTTATGCCCTACGTAATAAAAGCTGTTATCGCAGTTCAACTGTTTAACTTGATGTGCTGTCGAGTGAAGGTACATAATTTCAAATAACTATCTACTAATAATAAAAATGCGAAGTTTTGTGAGTATGGATGTTTGTTACTCTTTCACGCAAACTACTGAACGAATCTGGATGAAGTTTGCAAGAGAGATAGGTTATACTTATATTATAGGATACTTTTATCCCGATATTCCCACGGGAACGGGAACCACGCGAGTTAAACCGCGGGCTGCCGCTAGTAATTCAATAAGTTAAACATGTTTTTTTTTATACAACCGCGGTGTAGCACTTAGCCTTCATCACACCTGGGGGCCAATTCTGCTACTTATGTTAGCAGAATTGGCCATAATCGTGTCTCAATCGTGTTTCAATTGTAGTTCAAATGTAGTGCTTTTTACACAATAGTTACAAGAAATGTGTAGGTACTTTTTTCACCATACTACTGATGGCCACACCACACACTACATTTACATCACATCATATTGACATAACTCTTGTAACTAGTGTGTAAAAAAGCACTACAATTGAACTACAATTGCAACACGATTGAGACACGATTATGACTTAACGTTAGCAGGCTTGGCCCCCTGATGTTAAGTGGTGGTAATGCTGAAGGTGGAAGCGTACTACTCCCGCAATCCTCAATCACTAAGGAACTGGCTATTATCCATCCACACTGACATAATTTCGGTGTTGGTTTATCTAACACTATAATAGTCGAAGTAACGCAAATCCAACGTTACGCTAAGTTGGTTTTATTACCGATATGATCTATATACCTTTTCTTCTTTAATGGTGCAATATTAAATAACTAGTTTAGAACAAGGTGTGATTGGTGGAGATTAAGTCCTCCAGTAGGCAGTAGATATAGTTTCATCCAATTTGTGTGCAATAAAGAATACAATGATCACCTTGCGGTGCTGACTTGCGGTAAATAGATTTAGGGCTGTCACTTAATGAAAAAAAACGTAGAACAAGTCAGTCAGCAAAAACAGTAGGTAATCGTTTTCCAGTAACTAGCTTTCATCTCGATAATTATCTTCGAAATTTTCTACGTAATCATAACTTTCTACGGTCACAAAATTACACCAATTTTATAATAGATACTCTTTATAATATTAGTATTAAAGAATATAAAAGCGAACTTTTTACCTGACCAGGGTGCCTACCATCAACTCCTATTGCGGATTTGTTTAGGACCTAAACTGATCTGCTCCGCTTATTCATACCACGACAGCTTAATTTGCGATCGAGATTCTATTGCGTCAATAGCAAGCGATTCAGTGATATTTCACAGCCGCTTAGCTGTCATGAACTCTTATTTGACTTATAAGTTATAACTCGGTCGAGCTAACATGACACCTGCAGGTTATACACGTCCCTCTCACTTTCCGGGTATGACAGCATCGAGTGAAAGAGACGGGTAGAAGAAATAAGGACATAAATCGTTCGTTCATTGACATTCAGCAATTCATTTGTGATTTAGTTTTCAGAAGGTACGAAATAAAGTAATTCATTTTAGGAACCTATTCTGAAACGCACCAGTTTTGAATCGCTTTCTTAAAGTTGATGGTAGGCATCCAGCACATATTTGGCGCCACCTATAGCAGCAAGAATTCTTTTTTATTTATCTAGATGGTGGCAGCCCTAGCTACAAGTTACTGAGGCGAAACTTAACGCTATCTGGTCTAAGATTAGTAATTACTGCAAAGCAACAAATCAGCCGCGGGCAACGCAAAATATTATTGTTATTTGGACGTACACTCGAAATTAACGCAGCTTCCATTACTTCAGGGGCCTACTTTATTGCACGAAGTCCGTATTTTCGAACAAAGTTTCATTTAGGAAAACGTTTTACCGAACTCACATAGATCCAGTTGTCCTTACTAATGGTTTTGTTAACCGTGCTTCTATTTTAATCGAAACATTGACTTGACTACTCATCATCATCTTCCTAAACTTAACCCAATTCTGTTTGGGGTCAGAGCAGTACGTCCTTCTTCGGTGCAGTACGTCTTTCTTCGGCACAGTACGTCCTTATTCGCGCTGTTCGTCCTTCTTCGGCGCAGTACGTCCTTCTTCGGCGTAGTACGTCCTTCTTCGGCGCAGTACGTCTTTCTTCGGCGCAGTACGTCCTTCTTCGGCGTAGTACGTCCTACTTCGGCGCAGTACGTCTTTCTTCGGCGCAGTAAGTCCTTCTTACCAAGGAGGGTTGGTGTCAGGCCAGGCGGCCGGCTCCATGAGTGCACCAGATTGTCCACTAATAGGGAGAAATGGCGTAATATCGTAAAGCAAGCTACATCGGCCACCCATAGCACTTCTTTTTGACAACGACCACTCTGACAAGAGTGATACGATTGAGATGAGCCTTCCGCCCGCGGCTTCGCCCGTGTGGACTTCACGACGTTATCCCTCGGGAACGTGATAATTTTCCGGAATAAAAAGTAGCCAATGTCACTCTTCAACTCCCAAACTATCCCTATACAAAAAAAAACACGCCGGTCGGTGAAAGACTAAGACATAGACAAACAAACAGGCACACTTTATAATATTGCTATGGAGCGTAACTAAAATTAATGAACTTAGATATTTCACTAACAGAATGCACTAAGTATTGCCGCGATGTCGCAACGTTTATCGTTTTACTACTATGTATAGTATGTATATTATGTAGGTATGTTAATGTTAATACTTACAAGACGTAACCAAAACGTATTTCGAACGGAACAATTAATTTCTAAAATGAATAAGTATTCTTTCCGATTTACATTTCCAATACAGATTTCTTTGTGAGGGATACGTTAAGCTTTTTAAAAACTAGATTGGGTGCTAGAATTCATTTGCTATTAAATAACAGCCTTTGAAATAGTAACACTAGTTAATAAAAAAAGTAAAAAGTTATTTAAGTTGGATATCGATTAAAAAGAGTGACTAAATTTGTGATTATGGTTTATTTGACGCATGTAACAATTTATGATAAAAGAATTATTAAGAAGTAGAAACTGATCATTTATTGTATTGTAGCTCAGTGGTTAGAGCATTCGCCCGGAAAGGGAAAGGTCGTGGGTTTCAGTCTCATAAGAGCTGCGTTAGTCTCATTAGAGAGTTGTGTTCCGAGTCGAGTTTTTCTAATACTTACTTAATTATCAAGAATAGAAATAGCCTTGTAAATTAAATAAAAGTAAAAATTACATACATATTAGAAATGTATGTCTTTAACAATGTAGTTTTTTGAACGCATGCCTAGTTTGACTCAAATATTTAAGGCTTTTGAAATACATTTCAATTAAAGATGCTTAATTCCAACTTTACTAAGTTATTTACACCATACCTGCTGGTATGGCGTAAATTTTCGCTGTCAAAAACCATAAACTTATTTATACTAGGGGTAATAGACGGACAATGGTGCGAGTGACAAACCAGTCCTTACGGCAGAAGCTATGTGCGAGAAAGAGTTGGAAGAAAATGACAGCAGAACCCGATTTGACTTATTTAGCGTCTTTTATCATCTTGATGAAAAACGTCCACTCGATTATTTTCTGATTTTTATCGCGATCGCGTCGATTTGGCTCTTATAACTATATAAATCAATAATGGTGTAGTGTTCTGTGTTGAATTGTAATGTTACTTACGGCAATAAACCAAATAAACGCTAATTTCACAGGTAAATATGATTGTGCAATTACCATTTTCATAGTTCATATTTTAGTTGAATATATTCCCAAATACACTAAGTGACACATTAATATCATACTATTTACCGTCTATTTTCTAAATAAACGCTGATTTTTAAACTTTATGTGTTAGATAAAAATATATTATATCCGTGAACTTGAGAAAATATGACGTAGAGGTTGATCAAAAATTATCGATATTATTATCGATACTCATGTCGATGGTTTCCAATATCACTTTGTTTGTCTTTGTGAACACTGATAGTTTTATTTAAAGCTGACTTTAACCGACATTTTTTAAGTAGTAAATTATACCTACTTCAGTACCAATTTAACAATATTTTCAGGTTTCCTGTAAATCCAGTGATTAAGTTAAACTGGATAAAATTAATAAATAGAATAGACTGGGAGCTTCGCCAAAACTCTGTGGTGTGCAGCAAATATTTCAAGCAAAACTGCAAAGAAACCTTGTGAAATTATTTAAATAAAATTGTTCTCTTCAGAGGACAATAATTAATGTGTACCTAAATGTGCAATGGGTTTGGGAAAGGTATTTTTATTTATTTATTTTTGAAATATATACATTTTAACTTAAAATATGTCATATTTTTTTTTCCGTAGCCCTTCAAAATACTTCACAATGAATTTTTAAAGATTCGTAAAAATGAGCACCAAGTTATTTAAATTTTTAAATTTTTGCATGCACAATGCAGTTTTTATTATTGAAAAATTAAAAATGAAGTATTTAGAAAAAATCGACCCGTCTCACAACCAGCTCCGATGGGACTCGAACCCACGACCTTTCGCTATCCGGGCGACTGCTCTAACCACTGAGCTACGGAGTCGTTGATCGTTGTATTCGTCGTCGTCGTCGTCGTTAACGACTCCGTAGCTCAGTCGTTAGAGCAGCCGCCCGGATAGCGTAAGGTCGTGGGTTCGAGTCCTATCGGAGCTGGCTGTGTGGGACGGGTCGATTTTTTCTAAATACTTCTGGGCGGTCAAAAAAGGAGATTTTAGGGGGCTAACCTGGTTCGACGTTGCTCCCGCGTGCTGGTTGTAGAGGACGCGCGTCTCTCTTCTTATTTGACTTTCCACACCAAAAGTTCGTGATTACAATAGTCAATTCAGTTAAACTCGCGGCGATCACTTGGAAGATGTTACTACTTGACCGTATGGTGAGGAACAGGAGAGCTCGACTCAAACACTCTGTCGCGTGGGCAGGCTGGATCGGAAGTGGCGAATATGGCCGACACGACACGGGGAGATGTTGGTTTACCCCCATAGGGTCAAAGGATAAAAATGATGTGAGGGTAGAAGTTGGGTTCGTTTAGGCGCATAATGTCCAATTCGCAAAATGTCCAGCGTTCGCAAAACGTCCAGTTCGCACAATGTCCAGTTCGCAGATTGTCCAATTCGCATAATGTCCAGTTCGCATAATGCCCAATTCGCACAATGTCCAGTTCGCAAAACGTCCAGAAGGCGAAAATGTCCAATATTCTTCATTACGTCACACCATCAATCAGTGCGTTTATTGATTAGTGTAACGTTGGGTTTTAATGATTAGTCAAGTTATTACTTGAAAATCAGTTTTTATTTTTGTAATTTATTTTAATTTAAGTAACATAAATCATAAAATACTAAAATCAACTTAATAAAATCAAATAAGTCCTTGGGTGATTGTAATTTTTAACAGATCAAATAATGAAAAATATACATATTTATTTTTAAATTTACTATTATTCATTATTTGATCTGTTAAAAATTACTGATTGATGGTGTGACATTGTGATGAAAATTAGACATTTTCGCGAACTGGACGTTCTGCGAACTGGACATTGTGCGAATTGGGCATTATGCGAACTGGGCATTATGCGAAATGGACAATCTGCGAACTAGACATTGTGCGAACTGGACGTTTTGCGAACGCTGGACATTTTGCGAATTGGACATTATGCGCCTAAACGGAGTCTAAATCTACCAACTTCATTTTCAATTTTTCACGTGCTAGTGTTTTCGTGACAGCCACAATGCGTGCTTGAATAATACAATATTGTATAGTCTTATACAATATTGTATAATTCAAGAAAATTATCGACATGTCTTGACGAAGTACAAGGTATTTAAATACTGTATTGTGCCTCTATGTACGAATACTTCGATCAAAACGCAGAATAAAAATATTTATTCGTAAAAAATAAAAAAAATTGGTGCAATGCGATGAAAAGGGACTCCAAAAACTCCACAACTAGTTTTATTAAAAAACAAGATTTCAACCAGTGCAGCTGTGCGACTAGGTAAGTATGACCGGCCGTTGCGGTATACGGGCGGTCGGGAGGAATGACGTCGAACGTGGTAAAAGCCGATTGCTAGCGAACAACCGAGGCAATAGTGTTTTAAGCAAATTAATTTTTACAATAACTTTGTAAATACTTATCGTATTGAAGTGAAATGACCATTATTATTGAAAAATGGAAAATGAAGTATTTAGAAAATAAAATCTATTTTCCATTTTTCAATAATAAAAATTGCATTGTGAATGCGAAAAGTTAAAATTTAAATAACATGAACTTTATTTTTATTTTCCCATGTCCATTGAAGTATACTTCATATCATATGAATTATTAAATCTTGTTTGTGTTTTATTTACATTATTGTTATCGACAACCTAAAATGGGCTTGAGGGCAGCTCTAAAACTCACACACACGTTTACAAATTACACACACTAGCTCATGTCATTTTCGGTCTCACAACCAAGCCAACTCTGTCCGTCTATTACTAGAGTATAATAAGTTTATGTCAAAAACTCACTTATAAGGTGGTATATGAGGTGCGCTCTTATTTTCTGTCCTTTTTGACGTAAGGTCGAAACATTCGTAACTTTCTTTCCGATAAAAAAAAATACTATCAGTGCATTATTTGGGTTGTGTTTTAGTTCGTGAAACCGTCATCTACGGTTAGTCTTACTCATATTTTCTTTAGTTACCGGTCAAACTTAAATTGAAACCAGTGAGGCTTGCCGTCAAAACAATAGTAACGAGACCGTTTAACTCCAGAGCCGGTCCCTGCTACCGGAAGTACGTGCACTGTTATCCAAACAAAGTAACTGATCGTCAAGTGGCTTTTCAATTAGTATGAACTTGCTGACCGAGACTGCCTCCCTGGTAGCTGGACGTAAAAACCTTTGTTTATGTTCTTAAATTAACCGGCAAAGGAAAAGAAAACACATCACTTACACTTGTGTTGGATTTAAAAAATATACAGGTTGCAATTATTGAAAAATTGAAAAATGAAGTATTTAAAAAACTGTGGTTAGAACCGTTTCCCGGATCGTCGTGGGTTCGAGGCCCATCGGAGCTGGTTGAGACGGGTCGATTTTTTCTAAATACTTCATTTAAAATTTTTCAATAATAAAAATTGCATTGTGAATGCAAAAAGTAAAATTTAAATAGGTTGCAATTATTTCATGATATTTGGAGGGAAATCACTCGAAATAATGAAGCTAGCAAATTTTACTGCAAGGCACAATTGCTTTATAATTGTGACAATACAACAAGTGCATAAAACGTACTCTTTTTTTGTAAATACATATGGATAACACCAAGACAAATAGATGTCTAACATGAACATGATGTTCATACACACAAATATCTGTCATGTTTCGGAATCGAACCCGAGACCTCTGGCGCAGAAGGCAGGAATCCCCTGCGCAAAATCGGTCAATAATATAATTTACTAGCGGCCGCCCGCGGTTTCACCCGCGTGGTTTCCGTTCCCGTGGGAATATCGGGATAAAAAGTACATATAAACCTTCCTCTTGAATCACTCTATCTATTAAAAAAAAACGCATCAAAATCCGTTGCGTAGTTTCAAAGATTTAAGCATACAAAGGGACATAGGGACAGAGAAAGCGACTTTGTTTTATACTATGTAGTGATAGTACTTAACTACATCTGTAACCTTGTAGTACTTAGTAGGTGAATCAAAGTAGAGGTAGAAAATCTAGATAGTTTGTAAAAATGAAAAACCATGTTCGATATATTTAATACAAACGTAATTCAGTAAATACTGAAATAACATTTGTTTTCCTGGATAATAAACCAGCAAAGAAAGATAAAACCTTGGAAACCATTATCTGCAAAACGACTGTGCCACAATATAATATTGCACAGTTAACAGTATTTTACGTCTAGACAAAATAATAACTTGAAACTTTGCATAGACGTAATACGAGTATACGATGACAAAGTCAAAAACCTTGTAAACAACTATTGATATAATGATTTAACGTTTTTAGTAAAATAGAACTGTTCAATAAAAGTAGGTACCTACCTAATTGGTTTCCTTTTGATACCTACTACTTACGTTTTTTTTAATCACCGTTGCAAAATGTAACAATATAACTAAAAATCTTCACCTAATCACCACCAGACATTTAATGTCCCCAGTGCTGGGGTATTACCTTCCCTATGGATGGATTTAGGGGAATGAACCATGGCCCTCCACGCGAGCCCATTGCGGGTTGGTGGGTAGTATTTAAGAATATAACTTAACAAATGGCATTCAAAGTTTTCCACATTATAAGTTTTCCGCATTGACTGGTACTCATAATTATACCATTTTAAAATTATACTTTACATATACTGTCTGCATTGCAACTAATACAATGTTATGTAATACAAAATTGCAAAGCATTTACTTAATATCTAAAATTTTATGTAACAATGTGTGTAATTTCTTCGCAGAAATGTAATTTTACAGTAAGTAACAAAAAGTAACTTTATTTGTTCAATCTGTGTAAGTAATTAAAACACGATAATATATATTTTTAACAAATGGCGAAACATCATGAGGGACAAGATATATCCGAGAGGTCACGACCCTCAGCATTGAGGAATACGACGCAAGGAGGAGGAATATATATTTTTATAAGTACTTAGGTACTATTACATTAGCTTGCGTTTACATCAATCCAAAGTCACTCATTGGTAAAGAATCTTTTGGTTTAATTTAGTTTTTAATCGTTTCCGCCATAAAAATGAGATAGAATAATTACAATATTATTGCGCAATCACTTGATTTTGCTTCGATTCAATCCAATCAATAGTAACGTTGGGGAAGTTGTTACTTACAAATTGACAACCACGTCACACTAACAACGCAAAATTTATCGAAATACATTGAAGGTTCTTCGAAATTTAATAAACTTCGTTAGTCATCACAGCCAAATTAAATAAATAAATATAAAATAATCTTTCAATCACACCAATTATCTAGCTCATAAATAGTTTTCATTAAGAAACTGTGTTATTAAAACTAGATATGATAAATATACTTATACTTTTTTTTTGTAAATACATTCTTAATATACATAGATAACACCCAGACCCAGACAAATAGACATGATCATTATAATCATAAATCCGAATCAACTCGATTCATCATCGACATCCATGATATCTTTCATAGGTTTTCTTTTATTTGATTCATCACGTTTTTAAAAGTTACCAAACCATAACGATTGATGTCATAAAATTAAAGGGTGTTGCTTTCTCTAATTTTAGCCGGCCCGATTCTTAGGTTGGGCAAGCTTATTTTTGAAAATCGTTGAATGCAATTTTGTTTCATACTAAAAATAAAGGAATGTTTCCCTTCATTGAAATTTGCTATTTCCATTATTTCAAGTAGGGCAGAGGTACCCTTTGTGGCCACTTTAAGGATTTTTTGACTTTTAAGCACTAAGTACTAAATGGTCTTAGGTATTTAAGACACAAATTATATCTTAAATTATAGATAATTTATCTACCTTTAAAGGTACATTTTCCAAATTCATAAAAGTAAAATAGTTTTTTTTATATTACACACAATGTGTGAGAGGTACCAAATGTACCGGTTTTGGCCACTTACTGATAGTTAAACTTTTGTAAGTATTGCGAAAAATCAAAACCAAACCCAGGTAAAATCAATATATTCTAATGCGCTAGAAACCAGTCAATTGCAAAACAACAATTTAATTGTAAAAAACAAATGTTTATAAAGTATTTCATCCAAAACAAATTTCTTAAAATTTTCATACAAAACATTTTTTAAAACAGAAAATGGAATTTATTGAAAAAAAATCTATGACATAAGGAATTCTAACGGTTGTTATTATTACCTTAAAATACCTTATTTTAATTGCCTTTATTAAAAATGGCTAAAAGTTGTTTAGAAAACTTTTAGAGCAAAAAGTGGCCAAAACCGGTACAGTGGCCAAAACCGGTACGCCTGCCCTAGGTCATGAAATAATTCCAACCTGTATACGATCGATAAAGTTTTTTACAATAGTAAACGGTTTGAGTAAAAGAAGCAGAAAGTTTTCTCGATATCAAATATTTATAATTCCACGCTAATTTATAATCACAGAACACGGAAAGATAGTTGTTCTGTGTTTATAATATTATAAAGTAGGTTTCCAAAGTTTACGTAATCTACAAATGTCACTTAAAATAGCCCGAACAACAATCACCAATAATTGCTCTAAACTTTTAGTTAAGAGGCACAGGCGAACGGTCAGCTCCCATATTAACGTAATACCAAAATTATTTAAAATTGCATTAGTTATTTTCTGTACTTGTGATGGTATTCGGATTACGACAGTATTTATCTAGGAAAATAACTCTGGGGCGTTTTTAGCGCTAGTTTCACTGCTCTTTTGTTCTAAGGTTAAGAAAAAGATTAGGATTCGCTATATCGGGGAACATAGAAATCTACATACATACATACATATACTCTCCCTCCTTCTATCGCAGTTGGGTAAATAGCACTGAAACTAGCGCCAAAAACGCCCCAGCTATGCGCAGAGTTATTTTATTTTCAATTATTTCTTTCTATTTATTTATTTCGATCGAATAGTGGCGACAAGTGGATGTAACAATAACATTTTTCTGAAGTGTACTTGTCTCCACCGACCGATGGAGACAAGTGGATGTAAAAATAATATTTTTCTGAAGTACGAGTATACTTGTCTCCCCCGGTCGGTGAAGACAAGTGGACAAAAAGTGAACGTGTCTATACTGGGGGAGACAACGGGGGAGACAAGTGGACGAGGGGGAAACAAATTAATTGGCATTATTTTTTTATTGGGTAGATAGGAATTTTGTTTTTTTTTTTTATAGAAACCTATATAAATACTGTCTTAACCCAAATAACATCACAAGTACAGTCAGTCATGCTCACATTTTTAATTATTTTGATATTACGTTTGTATGGGAGACTGAAGTGACGCGGGCCTTTTAACTGTATCCCGTGCAAACAATGTACCTACCTATGTTACTCGTATTATTTGTGTTGTGGGAGCTCGATTTTCGCTAGGGTTGGAGTATAAGGGCCTGTTTCATAATGTCTGATTATGAGATACTTTTCAGTTTACTTGATAGTTTTGTATGGCCTATCTGTCAAGTAACAACTAATCAGAACTTACTTAGACATTGTGAAACAGGCCCTAAATGTAATTGTAGTAGGTACCATTGTAAAGTTCTTGGACCGTAGAAGTGTCGAAAATTTACAGTTTTTTCATAAGTTAATTTAGTGATGTTTAAGAGCAGTACTTATTTGTTTACACATTACGCCGCAGCGTAGAAAAATTTACGATCTCATAAACTTTTCACAGATTAGAAATCACTTCGTCACGTTCGCGTCGTTCGGGAAATGAGACGCGCACGCAACAGCTGTTGAATTATTCACTTGGAAAATCTCACGCTGAAATGTTCATGAACTATAATAATATGACAATACTTAGTTTCAGCTAAAAGTGAAAAAAAATTTGGTAATCATCTCAGCTAATAAGATAGACTTTAATGCAGTTTTTTTTAATTGCTCGTTTATTAGTTACTAGCTTTCCGCCCGCGGCTTCGCCCGCGTGGACTAGACGACGTTATCCCGCGGGAATGTGAAGTTTTCCGGGATAAATAGTAGCCTATGTTTTTCTCCAGGCTACAAAGTATCTGTGTCCCAAATTTCAGCCAAATCCGTTCAGCTGTTTTGGCGTGATTGAGTAACAAAATACAAACATCCAAACATCGAAACATCCAAACATCTAAACTTTCACATTTATAATATTAGTAGGATTACAGACATTTATTTAATTATTAGGTAATGTGCATTTTTGATAAAGAATCGATGCCAGTGCCCTGAAAATTTGAGAAAAACATTAGAACATCTTCGATGTCAATGCTTATGCCGAAATACCTACAATGCTATTTACAAATACATAAATAACTGTTAATTGCAAAGTATGCCTATTTTACTAATTGGATTTGGGCTGATTTGTATGTTTGTTACTCAATCACTATTTGCATTAGGCACAAGTTACATTATAGTCTAGAATAACATAGAGTCTACTTTTTACTCCTGGAAAATATCTCATTAGCACGGAAAAGCATCATAATTATAGATAGTTCACGTAGGTGAAGCCACGGACGGCAAGCTAGTACCTTTTAAAATAAAACTTAATTCACACACCTTTCCATAGTAAGCAAGCAAATACAAATTACACAAAACCTACCCATATTATAATTAACATGAACAACACAACGGAGAGTATTTTCTTTTTCTAACCTAATAAGTAGGTAGTAATTTTAATTAGAATCTTTTTATTTTTCGACATTAGCCTTGAATAATATCATAATAAAGTTTGTAAATTATAATTAAAGACGATGTTTCAGTGTTACGAGCCGTTTGCTCAGGTGCTTATGTACAAGCGACGAAATGTCAATTAAAACGTTTCAAAGCCTTAACACAAATGTCATAAAACAAAATATTGAACTGAAATGTAGTTTTGTATGTAAACGATTATACAAGTTGACTGAAACAATTCTGTGGACATTTATTTGAACGTCTGTTTTCTTTTGCTAGTTTGTATTCATGAATATCAATTAACTATTGATTTTAAGGCAATAATAGTACTACGTTTTACGGAAATTTATAATTTATTCATAAACCTTTGACTAAGAAAAGCCTATACGGTAGATTGCTTAATAGTTTTTCATGGGACAATAATGTTTAATTACACTTTAAAGTTTCCTAAGAATAAGCTAACACGTGCAAAACTTTTCCGTACAAAACTAATCTCAGTTCAATTAACTCGACTCAACTTTCCGAACTTACAACATACAGTTAAGCGAACGGGAGAATTCGCAATTCCGTCTTGGATAATCTGATAGGAGACTGTAAACACTAACAAAACATTAAACTTAATGTGTAAAACTAGGCGCGAAAGCTCACCTGTATATCAGTTTATCACTTAACACTTGACTTGCAACAATAAGCACAACACACACACGTCACTCCACTCGCGATCGTCGCACTGGTCCGTGCGCACTCGACGCTCTCTCGCCCCGTTATGTCGAGAGCGCAGTTGAAAGCGGCTGCGCCTCTCTGCGCGCCAAAGATGCTGATGGCAGTTCAGACAGGCCAAATCGTTTTATTGAAAGTAAATGAGTGCAAATTAAAGTGAGCTTTTTCAAAAATGCCTTCACTTTCAGTTAGTACAAATCAAACCTTTTTCACAAAAATCCCAAAAAGTTTTGTACTTACTATAACCACCACTTCATTGATGTAAAAAATAGGAATAGGTATTATATTGCTATTTCTGTTACCTAGCCCAGCTATTATCTTTAATTCAGGAAGCAATTAGCTTACATTTATAAACATTTCACATACTTGTAAAGCGGTGTGCAATCGGGAAACAAATTTTTCCTGATATTTTGCTCAAGGCTTCGTTAATTTAAGCACTTCTTTCTAAAATTGTAATAAACATACTTTATTATTATATTTCCTTATTTTTAACAGCATTTAAATCATCTACTCTCTTAATTTTCCGAGTTAATGCTTCCGTGATTTTTTAAAAACTACTAATAATGTAATTCAATTATGATAGCTGCATTTAAGAATATTTTTTTAACAAACTAGCTTTCCGCCCGCGGCTTCGCCCGCGTGAACTACACGAAGTTATCCTGCGGGAATGTGATATTTTTCCGGGATAAAACGTAGCCTAGGTTCCTATCCAGGCTACAAAGTATCTGTGTCACAAATTTCAGCTAGATCCGTTCATCCGTTTTGACGTGATTGAGTAGGTAACAAACATTCAAACACCGGAACATCTAAACTTTCACATTTATAATATTAAAAGTAGGAATAAGAAGGATACATAGTAGGATAATACCTATATGATAAAAAGAAATATCAAATACGATATGGTAGTTCCAAGAGACCATCTTGGTGAAACCACGATTTTTTACCATTCTATTGAAAAGATCTTTCAGTGGCATAAAACTCTTTTAGCAGTTTTTCTAGAGACTAAAGACTCTTCACATAATGTTAAACTGTCACCTCTGCGTGTCTTAATCTTTGGCTGGTCAGGTTATCAATGAAGATGGGAGACGTTATCGGCTGGTGATCGGGGGCGAAAGTGGACTCGCGGTAGGTTATGGTTCGAGGTGCACTTGCCGAACACGCGCGACTGACTCATGCCCCTTTAAGGGTATATCGCCTTGGTGTATCGCACTGTCACTGGGAGGTTGTAACACTCTAAAGTGATATAAATCATCATACTATTTAAAACTGTCACCTCTGCGTGTCTGGTCTTTGCCCGGTCAGGTTATCTATGAAGATGGGAGACGTTATCGGCTGGTGATCGGGAGCGAAAGTGGACTCGCGGTAGGTTTTGGTTCGAGGTGCACTTGCCAAACACTCGCGACTGACTCATGCCCCTTTGTGGGTATACCGCCTTGGTGTATCGCACTGTCACTGGGAGGCTGTAACATAATCTTGCTATGGTGGAAAGCCGGACTTGCATAAAGTGATATAAATCATCTAAATATTTTTAAACTGTCACCTCTGCGTGTCTGGTCTTTACCCGGTCAGGTTATCTATGAAGATGGGAGACGTTATCGGCTGGTGATCGGGAGCGAAAATGGACTCGCGGTAGGTTATGCTTCGAGGTGCACTTGCCGAACACTCGCGACTGACTCATTTCCCTTTATGGGTATCGCACTGCCATGCCACTGGGAGGTGGTAACACTCTTGCTAAGGTGGAAAGCTGGACTTGCATAAAGTGATATAAACCATCATACTATTTTAAACTGTCACCTCTGCGTGTCTGGTCTTTGCCCGGTCAGGTTATCAATGAAGATGGGAGACGTTATCGGCTGGAGATCGGGAGCGAAAGTGGACTCGCGGTAGGTTATGGTCCGAGGTACACTTGTCGAACACTCGCGACTGACTCATGCCCCTTTGTGGGTATACCGCCTTGGTGAATTGCGATGTCATTGGGAGGTTATAAAATACTGTTGCTATGGAGGAAAGTTGGACTTTACGATCTTCTGCAAAGCGGATCCGCTAAAATAAAACTTGAATAATATTATTAATAACAAAAGAAATTGCACACAGGTGATTTTATAATTCAATGACTTGTAATTTACCTAATATTTTTTTATTCAATGTGATAGTTTCTAAAATCTTATATTGGGAGCTTATAGATCTCGGCCTGAAATAAATTATTTTTTGAAGGCAAATCAATTACCTAATAACTGTAATAGTGTGATCTCTTCACACTATAAAAGCCGACCATATGCTTGGAAACAACGCTTTTTTCATATTTTTTTTAACTTATTAAGTACTGTGGTATCATATTGCTAGGATATGATACCTCCCTGCATTGTCTATGGTTGATTTATGTTTAAATCAGTATTCAAAAATATCGAATGCATTGTCATTACGCGAGTAGTTTGTTTTAGTCCAGACGATTCCGCGGTCGCGTGTTGTTGTAGATATAGAATATATCGGCCATGGTGCCGCAGTAAAGATTTATATCGAAATTACATTTATTATTTAATAGAATCCCAGCGTAGGGCTTCTTATGGTGTTAGGCGCAAATCTTCGCAGATCTATACTGTAGTTTCCATGTTTCAGACCCTTTGGTGAAGATGGAACCAAACAAATATGACGGAATACGAGGAAACGTCGAGGAGTTCCTCCGGAGCTACGAAGTCATGGCGGCTCTTCAGAAGTTTGATGACCCTACCAAAAAGCTCGTAGTCGGAGCATACTGCACGGGCCCGGCGCTCCATTTCTATACAAGGATCGTCGACACCGCCAAGGATTACAGCGAGTTTAAAAAATTATTTATTATAGAATTCAAAGGGCTATCGAACCCGATAGCCGCGTTCTATTCGAGGAAACAAGAAAGTAATGAGAACGCATTAGAATACTATTATGCACTGGATGCGTTATCTGCTCGTGCAGGGGTTTCAATTACTGACGAAATATTCGTCCAACAGTTCCTGAGGACAACGGATTATGTCACCAAAGGAAAATTAGCCCCACAGATCTATAAAGATAAAGCACATTTAAGGAACGAGGTGACGTCAACATTTGTTGGTGAGGGGGGAGGAAACCCTGATGGTCCAATAAGGACCAGGGTCATATCCTGTTTGTTGCAGGATCCCTCTAACCCTGACTGGCAATGTTGTCGACACCACGCTACATAAACTGTGGTAGCCCCTAGTAGACAGTCTGCTTAAGGTTACCACAGGTTTATGAAGTTCCAAGCTTGTTGTCGGGCACCTTTTGAGATGAGGGGTTATTTTTGGGTAATTTCGTAGTCAATATATTATTGGTGCTTGTCCGACATGTTTGATCTTGGAATTTCGACTTAGTTAATGCTTAAATGAGCTAGGGTTAGCTTTGATTGTAACTACATATGATGTATTAAGGTTAGGTTGAAGGCTGGGCAGACCTTTTCCCTTGGTTTTGGTATGTCAAGCCAATGCAATGGTTAGTTTGTTTTGATTACAGGAAATTAATAATTATATCTCAAACTCAAACTCAAACTCAAACTCAAAACGTTTATTTGCTTAACATCGTGTAGTACATTGGGGTGGTCAACAATGATATTAAGACGAACAACAATGTTCTACCCTAATTATGTGGGCATGCAAATGTCAATTATATATTATGGGAATGTAATTATAATATCTCAATATAAATTAACAAAAATTTAAAATAATTAAAAATGTCTGATAAACCATTATGAGTCCTAATGTCAGTGGCTAATAAAAATTACAAAATGTCAAAATATGGTCAATACCTACATTAATTATTATAGAATGTCATTTTCTCTCCAAGTACTCATTAATGGAGTAGAAGTTATGCTGTAGGAGCCATTGTACCAATTTCTTTTTAAATATATTTTTATCAAGTGGCTGATCAGTAATGTCCAGCGGTAGCTTATTAAATATTTTGATAGCCATATAATAACAATTTCTTTGAAATAGGCTTAAATTACATTTAGGTATAGCTAATTTATTTTTCCTAGAATTTCTTAAGTTCGTTTTTAATAGGTTACATTTTGTAAAGAACTCTGGGTGCTTTTTTACTAACATACATAATTTTAATATGTAGATACATGGCAGAGGGAGTATTTTGTGTTTTTCAAACAGGGGTTTACAAGATTCCCTTTGTCTTATCCCGCATAAGGCGCGAATACAGTTCTTTTGGGCTCTAAAAGCTCTTTCAAAGTCTACGCTGTTACCCCATATAACTATGCCGTAACGCAGCAAAGAAGAGACATATCCGTGGTACGCTTGTAAAGCAATTTGAAAAGACGCAATGTTTTTGATTCTATTAAGTGCAAATACAAATTTGTTTAATTTAGTGCAAACAGTATCTACCTGATTTTTCCAACTGCAGTATTCATCTAATTTTATACCTAAGAATACTGTGCTGTCTACGATGTCAATTTTATTATTGTTGTAGTGTATGTCAACATGATGATGATGATGATGATGTATGTCAATATTAATTTTTTTTGTTTTATACGTGTGAAATTGAATAGCTTTAGTTTTAGATATGTTAATTTTAAGGTCATTTTTATTCATCCAATTAATTATGTCATAAAGTGTATTATTAATGTCAAGTTCAAGTTCGTCAATATTTTTATTTTTAAATAGAAGTGTGCAGTCATCTGCAAATAAAAAGCAATCATTCTTAGTAACATCTGGAAGATCATTGATGTAAAGAATGAATAGTAATGGCCCCAAAATACTGCCTTGAGGGACTCCATTAGTAATTTTGCGATATTTTGATCTTGCCTTTACTTGCGTTTGATTTTCTATCCGTGTTGTTTCGGTACATTGTTGTCTATTACACAAATAGCTGGCGAACCATTTATGTGCTATTCCTCTTATACCGTAGTCATGTAATTTCTGTAGCAGTATTTCATGATTCACGTGATCAAACGCTTTTGACATGTCAAGAAATACTGCTACTGTTGGTGTCTTATCATTTATTCCTTCTGCAATTTTTTTAATTAAAGAGAAACAAGCTAGAGAGGTCGATTTATCCTCCTGAAAACCATATTGTTGTTGATTTATAATGTTATGCTTGGTAATAAAAGAGTAAAGACGTGTTGCCATCACTTTTTCAAATATTTTTGATATCACCGGTATAAGTGTAATGGGCCTGTAGTTACCCATATCACTATCGTTGCCTTTTTTTAATAAAGGCTTAACTACCGATAATTTAAGTTTGTCTGGAAAGATGCCCTTTTCCAGGCATAAATTTATTATGTATGATAATGGAGTACATATTTTTGGCGCGCACATTTTAAGAACATCGGTACTAATTTCATCGTAACCCACTGATCTTGTAGTTTTTAATCCCATAATGATTTTTTGTACCTCAGTTTCAGTTGTAGGGTACAAGAATATACTGTTATTTAGTCTATTTTTATTCGTATTTACTAATTTACTACCAGTATTTTGTGCAATGTCAATAAAATAGTCATTAAATAATTCAGATATGTCATTTATATTATTCGTAATGTCATTGTTGTGTTTAATTGATTTTATTTCATTTAGATTAGGATTTTTGTTTATGTTATTATTTATTATTTTCCAAGACGCTATGCATTTGTTTTTCGCATTAAGTATATATTTAGAATTATTAATTCTCTGTGCAGCGTTCATACATTTATGTAGTAGTTTAGTATAGTGTTGATATTGCCTTTTATTTCCCTCTTTATTGTTTTTATTTGAATATATATAATTATGGTATAATTTACGTTTTCTTACACAGCACTTTCTAAGTCCTTTTGTAACCCATTTTAATTTTTTAGGATTAAGATCTTTTTTTATTCTAGTAACAGGAAAACAAAGATAGTAAAAAAGAGAAAAAATATCATGAAATTCGTTAAATGCTTCATTAGGATCATTTTGTTCAAATACATTGTTAAATGTCAACGAATTTATATGTGTTAAAAATTGATTTTTGTTTTCATGACTTAAATCTCTTTGTAGTTCAAACCACTGTAGTTTTTTACTGTAGTTTGCTAAATGAGCTGACAGAATTTGACATATCGACCATTGTCCTGGCTGTCCGTTAGTGAGGACCAGTCTTATTGATGTGATATCGTTCCAAGGTAGGCAGGGCCTTCGCTTTAGGGTAATCCATGTAGGAAAAAACATTTCTTTAGTAAGAAAGGTTTTTTTGTTGCGGCGGCGGCATGTGGTATCATATTGCTAGGATATGATACCTCCTTGCATTGTCTATGGTTGATTTATGTTTAAATCAGTATTCAAAAATATCGAATTCATTGTCATTACGCGAGTAGTTTGTTTTAGTCCAGACGATTCCGCGGTCGCGTGTTGTAGTAGATATAGAATATATCGGCCATGGTGCCGCAGTAAAGATTTATATCGAAATTACATTTATTATTTAATAGAATCCCAGCGTAGGGCTTCTTAGTACCTAGGTATATTAAGAAAATATTGACTTAGTCTGAACAAACATATTTAGGTATTCCATCGGACATCCGCAGAGCAGTCGCGAGCTACTTTGAGAGAGCTAAAATGCAGGACGACACGCGGTGACGCGGCACCCCATGTATGGACACGTTTCAGTGCCACACAGATTGAAAAGCCGAAACGATTTTCTAAAATGTGTCGATCCCTTAATAACGGACCCTGCACAGGCGAGATGCAACTTTTGGCGTAAAAAAATAACTCCACCGACGCCGTATGTTCCACTTTCCGAGAGTCTCCCTCCTGGACATGGATTGTCTTGGCCGATATGGAAGTCTTTAAAGAGGCTTCGGACTCAGGTCGGTCGGAGCAAAGACAACATGTTCCGATGGGGACACTCGGATGGCTCTAATATGGGTTGTATTTGCGGTGACACTCAAACGATGTCCCATCTTATATCGTGCCCCGCCGCATGCCCTGAAACCTGCATGTGGGAGGATTTAATGCGTGCCACGGATAGTGCTGTAAACATAGCCAAATTCTGGGCCGCAACAATATAGTGTTTGCCATCGAAACGCTAAGAAGAAGATCGGCCTCATCATTGCCATCGTCACAAATTGTTAAACAATAAAACAAACGTACGTACACCTAATCTTAACTATACCCTTAATCTTTAAATAGAATTCAAATATACGCTTTTACCATTTACAATTCCTAGAAACTGAATAATTTTGTAATACGAGACTTAATTCTGGCTCATCTCCAATCAAACCATAACTTTATTCGCGAGCTGTTTGCCCAAAACAGCTATTAAAGCGCTTTACGCCGATAGTTCTAGCATTCCGCATTCTAAGCTCGGTCTTTGCGACCTTGGGACGTACGCTGCATATAAATAAGGGGGAAATGAGTATATCCTGCTGTATGTCTTAGTGAATATGAATGCTGCAAGGTCAGGGAGAGAAAATAATGGTAATTTGCTAGAAATGGATGCGTGGTGCACTCTCGAAAAGAAAGCTTTTGCAGCTAATGAATGGATTACAAACGTGATTGTTATTTTGTATTTTTTTACGCTAGTAACTAAGTGTATTTTTATTTTTTTTGTTGATAATGACTATTAACGGAGTATTTAATCATCATCATCATCATCATCAGCCATTTAATGTCCCCACTGCTGGGGCACTGGCCTTCCTTATGGATGAATAAGGAGAATGATATAATAATATTACAAATTTTGTTTTTCAACATACTCGCATGTGTCAATTTAATAAAATAAATAAGTAATAAAAGTTATTCGCTAACTTATTAACGGCTATACTTTTAGATATTATTTAAACTTTGTAAGTCTGAGATAAAACTTAGATAAATTTTGAACGTAAAATAAAAATACTTACATGCAACGACCAAAAGGTCGTTGAAGTCTTTTCTATAGAGAAACGTAAAATTGATTCGTTAACGCTCAATATTTTTGGCAGAACTGTATTTGTTTTAGGTTTTTTACATTTTGTTTCTTTTAGTAAGTATGTAAAATGCAATCAAGGGGGCTTCCGGCTAAAAATATGAATATGAGCATGGGCTTCATTTGACATTTGAAGACCAAATTATGCCCATGAATAAGGTATTCTGGACTTCAAATGGCAAATGAAGCCCAGCCATGGTACACAGTTTTTAATGTATTATGTTTGTGTCTATGTTATGTTTTCTTTATTATTGTGTACTCGTTGTGTGTGTCAAAATAAATTACTTTTCTTTCTTTCTTTCTTTCTATAAATAATTCTATTTTAATCTTTATACCTCTTCCCTACAATGACACAATGTATCTATTACCTAAGTCATCAAGTAAACAAAACATAATACTTATAGTTAATTATAGTTCATCATCATCATCATCATGTCAGCCGAACGACGCCCACTGCTGGGCATAGGCCTCCCCCAAGGATCTCCACAACGATCGGTCCTGCGCTGCCCGCATCCAGCGGCTTCCCGCGACCTTGACCAGATCGTCGGTCCACCTTGTAGGGGGCCTGCCCACGGAACGTCGTCCGGCACGCGGTCGCCATTCAAGAACCTTTCCGCCCCAACGGCCATCGGTTTATAGTTAGTAATATATTTTTACCACAAACACATGCAAAACCTCATCATCAATATAAATGACAGTTGTTACTAATTAGTTACACATTTGCATTTTCTATCACTAGTTAATCTATTTATTAATTACATCGAAATGGAATAACAGCTGGTGTCCTCTTTTTTCAGGCTAACTGTTACGCAGCAGTATATTTCGTAACCAATCCCACAGTAATGCAACTTGCATAATTAGGTGCACGGCTAATGTTTAGCATAACTAACCTGTTTGTACATAATCTGTTTACGTTCTGCAATCACTGGTAAAATAAAACATTAGGTTTTATTGATGTCAAACAATCATTATACTTCCTGTCTATTAAGTTCCGTCTCCGATGTGACCGTATGAGATGGAAATTACTTCTGTGGCATTTTTACCAATTTTTTTGTTTGTTTAAACTTCATTCCACAGTAAGGTACAAATGAGAGGGCCAACAACGTTTGTATGTATGTAACGTATATTTATGTCTTGTTAAATCATGTAGCTCTATGTTATAAGCACTGATCGGATAATCGGATGCATATTTACCTAAAGTTGAAGTGTTAGCTGTTATGGAATGCACTTTTGTATCGATTTTTTTTAAATAAATACCACATGCTAAAGACGTATTTTCCACACCATGTTAAGGGCTAATTCTGCGTTCGCGAATTTTCTGGAATCCCGGGATTTATATTGAAAAAACATGTTTTAAGAAGTTGCTTCCACAATTTCCTAGCCAAATATTAACTTTAGGTAAATATGCATCCGATTATCCGATCTCTAGTTATAAGCAATGCATATTTAGACTTGTACGTAAATGTAAATATTAATTAACAAGTACATATTCCAAATATCTTATTTGCAGCACAAATTCTGATATACTACCTAGGTAGGCAATCTTGTCATCATACTGCTGAAAGTTATGTTCTGTACGTGATTATCTAAAAAGCTATTAACACGGTTAACACCTAACCCCATAATAACACATCGACCGGGAAGGAAGATTACGAAATCAGCAGCAATAATGTAATATTACCTATTACTTGATTACCAACATGATGCAACAAACAATCAATCAAGCAAACAGCTGTAATTCTGTAAAATAACCACTGTCTGTATTTTATGCCATATTAAAAATTTAGGATAAGGGAGCACCTATTACGTTCTTATCCCTTTTTAGGGTTCCGTAGTCAGCAAGGAACCCTTATAGTTTCGCCATGTCCGTCTGTCCATCTGTCTGTTCCCAGTCTAGCTCATAGACTCTTAGTAAGTACTATAAAGCTGTAATTTGGCATGAATAATATACGCCTAGATGCGGAACCCTTCATGAGCGAGTCCGACTCGCACTTGGCCGATTTTTTTATATTGATAGCTTTTATAAGTGTGTACTTCCGTGTTGTAGAAGATAAGATCAATTTTTCAATTTATGGCGCTCGTAATAATATCCCGCCGATAACTGCCTCCGTGGTCTAGTGGTTCACACCACCATCGGTTACAGACTCAGAGGTCCCGGGTTCAATTCCCAGTGGGGGTACATATTGTAATCGGTTTGGTTGGTGATAGGTATTGTTCTTAGTCCGCCTGGCTAGCTACCACCATCTTATCTAAGTCTGGCGCCATAAGAATGATGTTTTCAGCATTCTGTGTTCCTGAGTTATAGATCATTGAGGATTCCGGGAGTAGTGCGCTTTCACCTTCAGCCTTATCATCAGTTAACATAAGTTGTGATGAAGGCTAAGCGCTACCCCGTTGAGTATAAAAAAAACATCTCCTGCCTAATAGGTAGAATTTGCGAACCGATAGCTTAGATCTTTGGCAACTCAAGTGCTAGCCTAGGCCGAATATGATATTGAATTAAAAAATATATATTTATCTTTAATATCTTTACCACAGAACATGGAAAGTAATCTTTCCGTGTTCTGTGATCTTTACCTATTGATTGTGTTTTATTTTCTTGGTTTATTTTAAGTCAAATTGCAAAAGAACCAGCCTTTCATTATGTCCCATTAAACGCCATAACAAATATGAATCACGAAAATAGAAAATTACATCTTGTTACCCGTTGTCCACTAAAGGTAAAGATAAAAAGCTAAAAAAGATACCTGTAATCTACCCTACATTTAACGTAGCTAATCAACATGAAATAAAACAGCAGTTTAAACTGAATCCGGAGCTCCTTAGAGCGTCGACCAGTTCTAAAATTCCTCCTGGCTTAAAAATGTCCTTGCGTTCTCGTATTCATAACTCCGCGTGCCAGCATGGCGTGTTTATGAAAGGGCTCGAACAAAGGCTCAGATTATCTCTGTTCCCGTAAACGACCGAATTAAATAGTTAAAAGGGCCAGGAATCCCATGGACTCCTGCAGGAATGCCTGCTTCGGGAGTAGCCTGCTCCCGTTGCTGACGGTGCATTTGATACTTTCGGTTGGCTATGGTCTGAGTAAAATGCATAATGATCAAAACCACAAAACTTATTTTTTGTATAAGCCCAAATAAAAAAGTCCCTGCCTTAATTGTTTTCGAGTATAGCGTATTCTATACTAATAAGTATTATAAAAAGTTTTTAGTAAAAATTTCATTTTTATGACAAGCTTTTTTGCTAACTGTACTTTGTCATCTAAACCAAACCTGTATACAAAATTTCAGCTCCATCGGACACTGGGAAGTCGGTCAAATCAAGCTTGCAAGATTTGTCCCCCACTAACTAACAAACTATAACATGGCAAGTTAAGAAAAAGCTTTTAAAGAGGAAACTTTTGATTGTTTGTTTGCATCGAATAGTCTCCAGAACTACTGGACAGATTTAGAAAATTCTTTGACTATTAGAAAGCTACATTCTTCCCGAGTGACATAGGCTATTTTTATACCGATATTCCCACGGGAACGGGTACCACGCGGGTAAAACCGCGAGGATCCGCTAGTCTTTTAGATTTGTTTCCCAAATTAAGCACAGAAAATTGTATTCGATTCAAAATCACAGCATTGTAATATTCAAATTTGGTTCAACCTGTATTTTCTCTAAAGTAAAATTGAGAATTAGCAAGAGTTTTAAAGACATATCTCATTAATAAACTTTCGATACTCATTTTAGAATGCTCTTTTTACTTAGGTAATCGTTGGCCTTTCAAAAACTTGTTAAATAAAGTATGTAATCAATTTAGACGAATGTCAAATTATTATTAACAGCCGGAAATATAAAATGGATCTTAATACATAAAATAATCATAATTTTCAAACATAATTACTTGATTCGCTGTAACTTTATCTTACTTTTATTGAAGAACTAAAACATTAATACCTGACCTTTCAAACAAGATTAATATACAACTAAATAAGAAAATGTTTGATATAAGCTATTAAAGCTATCATCATTGCTTCATTTCTTGTGGGATAACAAACATGTGAATTTGGACGTGAAGTTTTTTAGGGAAGCCAGCAGCTTCCCAGCAGTTGACGCCCGTCAAGTGACTAACGATGATGAGTATCCTGCCACAGAATAAATAATAGTGCTAAGGCACAGAAGACTCACTCTGCAAGCTCATTCAAATAAAAATAAATCTTTCTGCGTGGAAATAAAGTCCAATTCCGGTTGCTTTGTCATCGCTTACCTATTGTTATAATAACCTAGAGTTCGCGCATGCAAGCAAAACTGTACCCAATATCTACGCGCGAGCGTTTTTATTTCTATAAATGTCTCAAACAGCTCGCTCGCTGGTTAGGGTTGCGAGCGATTTGCGGGTTCGGTTTTGTTGTTTCTTTTGTTATTTCTTTTATTTAGACACCCGTAAACACAACAGTATCTTATATACGGATTATAGGAACATTTATAAGTCATTGTTCGGTGCACAAAAATCACAGAAATGATCGATCGTTCTACGCGCGAACGTGGAGCGTACGAGCCGAGCGGCATCCTTCTGCCATACGCCTGCCCGGCAGGCGCGCCGGCCGAACGTACCTAAACTGCGGAGTGACACCCCCCTGATCCTGCGCAAGACATAAAAATTGGACTCTAGTCCAATTATAGTCCAATAGATACAGGGTACTAACCCTGTATCTAACCACCCAACCATACCCTAAGTGTTTCTCCCATAATTTTGCGCTTACTGAGCAGATTGCGCGTTCAGGGACTATCGAGCGATCTCGTCCCGTCAGGCATATTCCATCGCGCATGCTAATTGGGAACAGCCATGGCCGCACATTTTTTGAATAGCCCCCCTTCCCTTGTCTATTATTTATCCCGGCTTTGTACGGTGCTAATGATCGCGAATGAGTTGTGTAAGTGATAATCAGATAATGCCGCCTCGGAGTTACGTGGTCTTTGAAGATTTTATTTTTTGTTTTTTTAGTAAACAACCAGTAAGCTTTTCAAACCATTGTGAGTGTTTAATGGAATTAATATTTTATTGGTCCTTCGAGTCAAAGCGTTCTCGCTTGGAGGCCTGTCTTACAGATTTTACTTTCCGATTTTAATGCATATATTCTAAGGTATTATAATGTATATCTCATTCACATCACATGTAAGTATATCTCTTGTCCTATATTTTGTAAATACTCGTAATTTGGCCTTAAATATACATTATTGTGAACCTCCAGAATAAGAGGCGAGAACTTATTATTAAATCCATTCGTAAGTTCTAAAACAAAGTAACAAACAACTGTAAAATACATTGTAAAAAGCGCACAAAACAGTTGAGAAAACTACTTACTTTAAATCAGGTACGCTAATAAATATCAAAAACATCATTAACCGCGCCGGTTGACTCGTGAACAAAACCAATAACCTTTCTTTATTCACCCACAGATAAACAAAAGGCAGTTCTCACCAGTATTTCCGCTAGCGAAAATAATTTATCTAAAACACCGCCATTACTCAGGGAGTACCATTCAGCAGCTTCTAACAAAACATCTATTCTGCGCAGGAGCAACAAAACGCAAAGATTTATGAACCGCGATTTTCTATTAGCCAGCACGGAGTCCGCCAATTTAATTAGACGATCACACGGAAGGTTGCAATAACAAAACGCTGTCTTTATGGCGCGCCTGCCTCCTATAGGCTTCATACAATAGAAAGTATCTCTACTGTATGAAGCCTATCCCATAGGTATACAATGTTACTGGAATAGCATAGTAATACATTTAAATAAACGTTCTACGGATAAAATAGATGGAAGAAGAGATAGAACGTAATGTCTTTTGTGTTTTATTACGTTTTTTTTTTGGATTTTCCTGACGTTTCAGCACCTTTTCAGATGTTGTGAGTCGCCGGTATACTTAAAACATAAAAAATACAAAATACCGGCTTATATTATATTTCTAAGTGAAATGAAATGAAATTGAAATGAAATGCAGTAATAAGTTCACTTAGGTCCAGTTGCCCGAAGCTTGGTTACGTTAACTTTAGGGTTAAATTATGGTTAAAGTAAAATTAACCGGCGGTCAAATTTAAAAAGCGTTGTTGAAGAAGCGGGTACTTTAACGAGCAGTCAAATTACACATTTAACGGCGGTCAAAATAACCGACAGGGTGGGGGTGGTTTAAATTTTGACATTAGTAATTAAGGGAAGGTTAATGAAATAGTACAGACAACACTTTTAACCCAACGTATTTTTCTTTGACCGAGGTCAAAATTGACAACAGTTAAATTTTAACTTTTACTTTGTTGTAATGTACGAGCAACCGGACCTTAGGTAGGTAGTAGTAAGTGTTCATTGGACATTTATGATGTAAAAATAATAATTAAAATCATATTAAAATTTGTACCACACTAAGTAACAAACGGAAACCACCATTACAAGGTGTACGTATCTGCGCAGAATTAATTGCATTGCTGTGCGCACGCGCCGATAGTCGATAGATCGGTCAGGCGATTTGTGGGGAACACGCCGCGCCTGCGTATCTAATGTTTATTATATTTACTTCGGGTGAAACTAGGGAAAACTATACCTTGACGAACGAAACCATTTACGAACTTTCCATATGTAGGGCAGAAGCCCCGGTTTTGGCCACTGTACCGGTTTTGGCCACTTTTTGCTCTAAAAGTTTTCTAAACAACTTTTCGCCAATTTTGCTAACGGCAATTAAAATAAGGTATTTTAAGGTAATAATAACAACCGTTAGAATTACATAATTCATACGATTTTTTTTCAATAAATTCCATATTCTGTTTTAAAAAATGTTTTGTATGAAAATTTTAAGGAATTTGTTTTGGATGAAATACTTTATAAACCTTTGTTTTTTATAATTAAATTGTTGTTTGCAATTGATTGGTTTCTAGCGTATAAGAGTATATTGATTTAACCTGGGTTTGGTTTTGATTTTTCGCTATACTTACAAAAGTTTAACTATCAATAAGTGGCCAAAACCGGTACATTTGGCACCTCTCACACATTTTGTGTTATGTACTAATAATGTACTTACTTAACTTTTTTAAAGGATATTTTTCAGTTTTGTATGGAGCCTCGGCTAGGACTTTGTACACTATACCATAGGCAAGCAAAAGATAAATATATTAACTGAAAATTAATTATATCGCAATAAGCTAACGCGTTTGATGGTACAAAAGCATTATTTAGTCTTATATAAGCAACCCCGATTCAATACGGCGGTAAAACGTCACACTCACTTAAAAAAAAATGTTGAAATTGACAGATTATCATCAGTCGTCAAAATGGTCGTCAATGTCCAATCAATGTCATCGTTTTTTCTTACAGAAACATCAATGTTTCCGAACGTGGTTGCCAGTGTGACCATGGATGGTAATGAATTTTTTTTTTGTACCATTTATTCAGAAAGACAATGGGAATTTTAATATTTTATATGACTTTCTTTTCTATATTTTTTACTATTAGTACGAATAGTGTACAAAGTCCTAGCCGAAAATGAAAAATGTACCTTTATAGGTAGATAAACTATCTATAATTTGAGATATAATTTGTGTCTTAAATACCTATGACCATTTAGTACTTAGTGCTTAAAAGTCAAAAAATCCTTAAAGTGTGAAATCTCGTCGAATCCAGCTCGGATGGGCAGCGTTTGGGAAGCTACGACATATATTCGCGTCCGAAATACCTCAATGTCTCAAGACGAAAGTCTTTGACCAGTGTGTGTTGCCAGTAATGACTCATGGAAGCGAGACGTGGTCTTTTACTATGGGTCTCATAAGAAGGCTCAAAGTCACCCAGCGAGCAATGGAGAGAGCGATGCTTGGTATTTCCCTGCTCGATCGAATCAGAAATGATGAAATCCGCAAGAGAACTAAAACAACCGACATCGCTCGAAGGATTGCATCATTGGAGTGGCAGTGGGCGGGACACATAGTGCGGAGAACCGATGGCCGTTGGGGCGGAAAGGTTCTTGAATGGCGACCGCGTGCCGGACGACGTTCCGTGGGCAGGCCCCCTACAAGGTGGACCGATGATCTGGTCAAGGTCGCGGGAAGCCGCTGGATGCGGGCAGCGCAGGACCGATCGTTGTGGAGATCCTTGGGGGAGGCCTATGCCCAGCAGTGGGCGTCGTTCGGCTGACATGATGATGATGATGATGGCCACAAAGTTGTGAGTAGTAACAACAACAACAAAAAACTAAGTAACGACTATCAACAACTAATTATTTTTAATATTTTACCATAGGTTTGTACATTTACTTGAGTGACATTGCATCATATCATTTTAGCGGTAACAATCAATCAATTTATTGAAAGTCATCTGTAAAAGATATATTTTCATTACTTCTGATAAAATAAAAAAGCTGGTTTGCTCCAGGTTCCTTATAAAACATAAAGAGGTTAGCAACAATATACGCTTAATTCCATTTTAAACATACATAAAATATACCTGCATTCGAAAATATATGGGTAGTTCTTGGGAGAGCAATTTTTGAGTGTCACAGACTCATATCTCCTATAAAAATAAATAATTTTGATTAAAACTACTATTACATCGTTTCTACATTTCATTAAGCATCGTGTCATGTAGATTTCACTGGTTAAAAACTACGTAGATCCGAGTAACTCACCCTCAACACCTTAAATCCGGTAAATTTTGCACGTTTTTACGTGTCACACGTGCGCTAACTTCTGAGCATTCTCGGATATTCTTGAAATCACCCACCTTTTTAATTAGTTTTGTACATACATTTAAAAAAGATAAATAGGTTTACACACAGATCAAATTTTTAATCCTATCGAAAATAAACTTTTGATTTTATGATCATAAGTACATATGTCACACGCTTAGCAATATTTTCGTGGGGCGCCTTGCGAGGGGCACTGCTCAGGACTGGCAAGGCGTATTCGAACCCTGATTGGTGTTTGGGAATCGTCAGTTATGCCCTAGCTAGCAGGTGTGGTGACCATGTCGCTGTTTCCCGCTTGTTCGGTGTTAGAGTAAGTTCTTAAATTTTTTATTTTTTGGTTCTCAGTTATCCGGCATTCCATGACACATTTTTGCAAAATAAATTTACTACTTTTGGTAAATGGGTTTCGAGTTGTAATACCTAACTCCTAAATCTAGATAAACAGTAAAAAACTAGCCGGTTATATCTTTTCAATGCAGAGTTATTCCAAAAAATATGTTTTTTGGTGATTTCCATGGTGTAATTTCCATGGATAAAACACCATGGAAATAACGTAAGACCCATGAAAATTACCTTAATTTGGGGCACTATGCAAGTGCACCAAGGCACCAAGTTATGTGGCATAGAAATAAAAATAATTTACTGTCTCTAAGGCAATTGAGCAGTCCTATCGGAAACTATGCAAAAACTTCTAGACAATGTACACATGCACATCACTTAGGCATGTATTACATTAAAGAAGAAGGTCTACCACAAAATTTAATATCAGACTCAACTCATCACAACGATTCTCTTAGTTCTATGAAAGACATTTTACCTCCTGACGATAGTTTTTGGACAGACGTTTCACCACCAATAATTAATAAGACAGGCATTCAAGCCGAAATTATTTCAACTTTTCCAAAGGTTAACTTCGCAATGACCGATCAGCAAGATGAGGATTCAGATTTCGATGATAATTTTTTTTTATTTTGTTTTATTTATATTCAACTAGCATTTTTCATTTTTTTCGCTAATAAGGTTTTTCGTTTTTTGTGTATTTATTTTATATATATATATATATTAGTTTAGCGCTATGATACATATTAACACATTAAAAAATTATTTCATATAGCCTTCCGCCCGCGGTTTCGCCCGCCTGTACTACACGACGTTATCTCGAGGGAAAGTTATATTTTCCCGGGATATCAATTAGTCTTTGTCACTCTCTAGCTCCTAAAATATCCACATACTAAAAAAACACGCCAATCCGTTGCTCCGTTTTGACGTGAAAGACGGATATACAAACAATAGAAACAGTATGTCAAAAGAAAGAGCTTATTACGCTGAACAACTTCTCTTAAGATGCTATCTCATATAGTTTAACCTGGCTGCTAGGGTTCCACATCAGCTGGCCTAGCATGAACGGCTTTTATCATGCGATATGATATAGCACGTCATGCTGTCTTGCTTACCTACCCCACTAAAGTGGAAGCAAGACAGCAAGACGTGCTATATCATATCGCTTGATATAATGATGGTAATGCTAGCCAGGCAGGTGTACCAAGACCTTCAAACTTTGTACGTCAATAGAAAATGCTCATCACATTTAAAAAATTTCCATAAGACGGTATTTTTATATCTCTCATAGTTTGGCTGGACTGCTATGGTTCCACATCGGCCATTTCGATCTTCTAAATAAATTATAGCCTACCTATAAGTTGGCGACAACTAATAGCTATATAATAAAAAAGTTTCATTAAAATCCGTTAAGTAGTTTTTGCCTGAAACGTGGACAACAGACAGACAGACAAAAAATTCAAAAACTATATTTTTGGTATCTGTTCCGTTTAAGAAGACCCTTGGTGGTATTTTTTTCTATTTTTTTTCAATGTATACAGCCCCTGTACCGGCAAAAAAATATGGATATGGACATGGGCTTCATTTGACATTTGATGCCCATATTTTGTGCTTTTAAGGGCATAATATGGGCTTCAAATGTCAAATGAAGCCAATGCCCATACCCATAATTTTTAGCCGGTAGCCCCCTGAATAGAATCGCATACAGTTTTATAATAAGTATGAATTATTACATTTATTTATTTAATATACACGGTTATTTTTTATCACCCCGGATAAAATTAAAAGGATTATTCTGCTCATGAAAACAAACAATTTTTATAATGAGACCAACACTAAAATCGCAAAAACAAAACAGCTATTCCATACAAAAGTGCAAAAATATTTAATCAAAATGTATGGAACAGCTGATATTTTTTCGCGATTTCAGTGTTGGTCCTATAATAATAAAAGTTGTTTGTTTTCATGAGTAAAATAATACCTAAAAATATCCGGGGTGATAAAAAATACCGTGTATATTACATAAACAGTGCCTAAGTATTAACACATTAAAAATTTATATCACATAGCCTTCCGCCCGCGGTTTTGGCGCGTGTACTACACGACGTTTTTCCGATGGAATGTGATATTTTTCCGGGATAAAATTTGCCTATGGGCCTCTCTAGCTCCTAAAATATCCACATACTAAAAAAAACAGGTCGATCCGTTGCTCCGTTTTGACGTGAAAGACGGACATACAAACAAACACACTTTTATAATATTAGTATATAAGTATTATTGTATGTCAAAAGAAAATACTTATCACGCTGAACAACTTCTCTTAAGACGCTATGTTTGTATCTCATATAGTTTAATCTGGCTGCTAGGGTTCCACATCAGGTGTACCAGACCTTCAAACTTTGTACGTCAATAGAAAGTGCTCATCACGTTTAACAATTTTCCTTAAAACGGTATTTTTATATCTCTCATAGTTTGGCTGGACTGCTATGGTTCCACATCAGAAATTGCGATCTTCAAAATAAATTATAGCTATATTTTGGCAAGGACCAATAGCTCTATAACAAAAAAACTTTCATCAAAATCCGTTCCGTAAACTTTTTTGCCGACGTCATCACACGAAAAATATCATCCCCTGTTTTCACCCTCTTTAGGGTAGTTTTTTTTACAAACTTTGAATGTCGTATTTATTTATCTAATCAAAAGCCTATAAAATAATTTTGAAGCTTCTAGCTTTAAAAGTGACGTAATTTCCATACAAACTTTTATCCCCTATTTCAACCCCTTACAGCCCTTTGTTCACATAAAAAAGTAGCGTATGTCCTTTCTCAGGCTCTAGACTATCTCTGTACCAATATTTATTCAGATCGGTTCCGTAGTTTAGGCGTGATTGTGTAACACACCGACAGACAGATTCGCATTTTCGCATTTATAATATACAAACTTTTATCCCCTATTTCAACCCCTTACAGCCCTTTGTTCACATAAAAAAGTAGCGTATGTCCTTTCTCAGGCTCTAGACTATCTCTGTACCAATATTTATTCAGATCGGTTCCGTAGTTTAGGCGTGATTGTGTAACACACCGACAGACAGATTCGCATTTATAATATAAAAAAAGTAAGGATATAATATAAGTAAAGATTATAATATAAGACAGTAAGGATAGAGATTTCCAACTATTTTGAGGTTTAGGTTGCAAGAAAATAATTATATTTCAATGATGATAGCATTTTTTTATTTATTTTTTATATTTCGTTTTAGTAAAGACTAGCGGATCCTCGCGGTTACATCCGCATGGTACATGTTCCCGTCGGAATATCGGGATAAAATATAGCCTGTCACTCGGGAAGAACGTAGCTTTCTAATGGTCAAAGAATTTTCGAAATCGGTCCAGTAGTTTCGGAGCCTATTCGATGTAAAACAAACAAAAAACAATCAAATCTTTCCTCCTTATAATATTATTATAGATTTTCAAAGATTTTTATTATTGCAAGAGTTTAAGTATCAGATGATCAGATTTCGGTAACAGAATGTTTCGCTTTTGTATTAATAGAGATTTTCTACGATTTTGAACTCCTCAACGACCAGGCGCGTGTATACACGCGCATGCAACTACCCCCAATTGTTTTTTTTGTTAGTATAGCAATTTTTATATGTTTTGTATGCGGTTTTCGATGTTCAAAAGAGAGAAAAACTCGTCGTACTATAAAAATACATTATAATATGTGATCCAGAAGAAAAAATTTATAAAAAACATTTAATTTAGATTTTTTTTTAAAGCGGAAGTAATTAGTTTTTTGAAAATTTCAAAAATAAAGTAATATTTTTTTTCGTATATTATATTCCTATCGGATAGGTTTTCTCATGTAGATTCTAAATATATATATACTTCTTATATGTTATTTTATCGATAACTATGTGAAAAAAAATTATATCGCATAGTGTAGACCGCACTATTTTTCTTTGTCAAGGTCAAGGTCAAGTTCAAACGACCATTATAAAAACAAAACATATCGTAAAATTGTCGAAAAAGTTTTAGTTTATAGCCTTGTTATTCAGCTTATCATAAATGTAACCAAAGATGGCCTAAGTATAACCAGATGTTCGGGATAGCGATAGCCGCGCACTCAAGTGTTTGTTTACATTAAAAATGGGCCATTAAAAAAGACCCTGGCTTTAATTAATTAATAAATGTTTTTATAAAAGGGGTTAATAAATATTAACTAGTAAGATAAGATAAAAACAATATTTATTCAAATAAACATGATACACATGTACTTTTAAATCGTCAACATTTTCCTACTGCCCATTCAAGACTTTATTAACTGACAAGAAGAACAGGTGCAAAATAAATATCCAAATTTATTTGATAGAAGAGTTAGATTTTTAAAGAATTTAAACTTTTTAATAAAAGACTTCAACTGATTGATGAAAAGACTTATTTTATAGATATAATAAATGGGGAAAATGAAATATTTAGGAAAAATCTGACCCGTCTCACAAGTCTCACAACCGGCTCCGATGGGACTCGAACCCACGACCTTTTGCTACCTCTAACCACTGAGTTACGGAGTCGTTACGAGAAGCGTCGAATTTATCAAATACTTCTTACGCGCTGTATAGCCAGCGTTAATTGCATTGTGAATGCAAAAAAGTAAAAATTTACATAATTTATAATAAATGTGTTATTTTTTATATTTACTATTATGTTGATCCATATGTATAGTATTATGGGACAATTTTAATGTATAAGAAATTTGTTAATTGATAACAGTATTAAGACTTTCATCATCCTACTTTGAGTTCCATATATGATAGTAAGTTTTTTAAATAAAGCTACTATTTTTGCTAAATATCGTTTTAATACAATGTAGATTTATATACTAGCCCAACTAACTAATATGCCAGCTTAATTACATATCTGACATAGTGTTTAGCTAAATTTAATCTGCTGGGTAATTTCCGTGGCCTTTATTGTAATTTCCATGGTCCGCCAATTTTCTACATTTTTTTTCAGCAAAAGTATCGATCTCGTACGTGGCGAATTTTTATATGTTGTTTAAATTTGCATCATCATTTCAGCCGTACGACGCCCACTGCTGGGCATAGGCCTCCCCCAAGGATCTCCACAACGATCGGTCCTGCGCTGCCCGCATCCAGCGGCTTCCCGCGACCTTGACCAGATCGTCGGTCCATCTTGTAGGGGGCCTGCCCACGGAACGTCGTCCGGTTCGCGGTCGCCATTCGAGAACCTTTCCGCCCCAACGGCCATCGGTTCTCCGCGCTATGTGTCCCGCCCACTGCCACTTCAACTGAGCAATCCTTCGAGCGATGTCGGTCGTTTTAGTTCTCCTGCAGATCTCATCATTTCTGATTCGATCGAGCAGGGAAACACCAAGCATCGCTCTCTCCATTGCTCTCTGGGTAACCTTGAGCCTTCTTATGAGACCCATAGTAAAAGACCACGTCTCGCTTCCATAAGTCATAACTGGCAACACACACTGGTCAAAGACCTTAGTCTTGAGACATTGAGGAATTTTGGACGCAAATATATGCCGGAGCTTCCCAAACGCTGCCCATCCGAGCTGGATTCGACGAGAGATCTCTTTCTCGAAGTTGGACTTACCTAATTGGATTGTCTGTCCTAGGTAGACATAGTGGTCAACAACTTCGAGTGTAATGTTCCCAACATTAACTGGAGCGGATGCAACATGGGCATTGGACATGATTTTCGTCTTATCCATGTTCATCTTCAGACCCACTCTTTGGGAAGCATTGCTGAGATCTTCGAGCATTGTGTTCAGGTCTTCCAAAGTCTCAGCCATGAGAACTACATCATCGGCAAACCGCAGGTGTGTTAGGTACTCGCCATTGATGTTAATGCCGAATCCTTTCCAGTCCAGTAGCTTAAAAATATCCTCCAACGCAGCTGTGAACAGTTTGGGAGAAATGACGTCTCCCTGTCTCACACCTCGCTGTAGTTGGATAGGATTAGAGCTCTGGTTCTGTAATCGGACCGACATGGTGGCGTTTTGGTATAAGTACCTCAGCACCTCGATGTACCTGTAGTCTATTTGGCACCTCTGGAGAGACTGCAGCACTGCCCAGGTCTCGATCGAATCAAAGGCTTTCTCATAGTCCACGAACGCCAAGCATAGTGGCAAGTTATACTCTTCGGTCTTCTGTATAACTTGCCGCAGCGTATGAATGTGGTCTATGGTACTATAACCTTTTCGGAACCCGGCTTGTTCGGGAGGTTGGAAGTCGTCGAACCTGCGAGCGAGACGATTCGTAATGACTCTCGAAAACAACTTGTAGATATGGCTCAGAAGCGAGATGGGTCGGTAATTCTTCAGGAGAGTCTTATCACCCTTCTTGAAGAACAGCATCACATCGCTTCTGCCCCATGCCTTTGGCGTTTTGCCCTCGAGGATGACAGAGTTGAAGAGCTTCTGGAGGACCTTAAGTATCGGCTTACCGCCCGCTCTCAGAAGTTCTGTTGTGATTCCGTCATCGCCCGCCGCCTTGTTGTTTTTGAGCTGCTTGAGAGCCATTCTAATCTCGTACAGGCTGACGTCCGGGATATCTTCGGTATAGTGTCGGGTAAGTTTGGCTCTAGGTTCTGTAGCCTTACTTTCAACAGGTGTTTGTGTGGAATATAGCTGTCCATAGAAACTATCAATCTCCCTCAGGATTTCAGGTGTTGATGAAATGATACTACCGTCCTCAGCTTGCAGCCTCGTCAGTTGACTTTGCCCTATAGCCAGATCTCTAGCGAACACTTTGGAGCCTTTGTTCCGCTCAATGGCCTCTTTAATACGCTCGGTATTAAATTGGCGAAGGTCGCTTGTCAAGGACTTGGAGATCTGCCTATTTAGCTGTCGATAACGAAGGGCATCCGCTGAGTTCTGTAGTTTCATTTCGTTTCTCTGATCCATGAGTCGGATAGTATGGCTGGAGAGTTTCTTTAATTTAGGACGGTGGGTTTTGTAGTGCTTGGACCCTACCGTGCGGACAGTGTCCACCACCATGTTGTATAGATCGTCCATATCGATGCTGTTCTCAAGGGCTTCGAAGCGGTTTTGGAGCTCGAGCTGAAAGCACTCGGGGTTTTGAATTTGAGCCGGTATTGGTCGGAGCGTAGATTTTATTAGTCGAGATCTTTCCAGCTTGACGTTGATATTCAATGTGCCTCTAAGCATGCGGTGATCGCTTCCCGTCTTTACGGCGTTGATCACAACGACATCATTGAATATTTGCTTCCTCGTTGACATAATAAAATCTATCTCGTTTTTGACTTTACCGTCCGGACTAATCCAGGTCCATTTGCGGCTTACGGGCTTCTTAAAGAAGGAGTTCATCATGTAGAGGTTCTCCCTCTCCATGAAGTCTGCCAGCATCTGGCCCCTTTCGTTCCGTTGCCCAAATCCAAATTGCCCCACTCTCAACTCATCACCGCAACGTTGCCCCAACTTAGCATTAAAATCCCCCATCACAACCGTGTAGTGGGTTTTGTAGCTATGCATGGCTTTAGAGATCTCCTCATACATAGCCTCCACTTCGACATCGTCGTGTTTCGAGGTCGGAGCGTAGACCTGATGACATTCAGCGAATATCGTTCCGATATTCTGAGTATTAGGTACGCTACCCTGCTCGAAACACTTCCGATGGTGATCACGTTGTTGACAAGGGATTTATGGACGATGAACCCGACACCACCTTGGGACTGTTGGTCGCCCTCCCGGTGGTATAGTAAGTTACCGGATTGAAGGGTAATCGAGTCCTCCCCCTCTCTTCGGACTTCAGATAACCCAATAATATCCCAATGCAACTTACTAATTGCCTCTTCCAACTCTATAAGCTTCGCGTCGAGCCTCAACGTGCGCGTGTTGTAGGTTGCCAGGTCAAGTCGTCGGTGTTGGTAGCCGGAACCAACCCGGGGATTCTTAGCACCCCCTGCCCCGCCGTTACCATAGCCGCTACCGTAGCTAGGAATAGCGGGGCCGCCGGGGACTGGGGGCCGATTTTTAGTGTGTGTATCCATTTTTACGGCGGGGGGTTTGCCATAATCGCCACGCTTGGCAGGCGGGTTGGCGATCGCAGTATAGCCTGTTGAAGCCTGGAGACGCTGCTGCCCATCTCCTTTGGCAGTTTTCCCTCTGTCGGCTCTTACGACACCCACGGGAAGAGAGGGGGTAGTGCTATTCTTTTTTATGTGCCGGCACTACACGGCACTAAATTTGCATAAGCTTTCGAAATATTTGTGTAATACACCATAATTTAGCTATTTCAAAAACACCCTGGAAATTACACGGAGAACACATTTCCGAAGAACTACCCATATCTTCTCCTTTCCTTATACCCTGCCAGCCAACCCGCGTGAACTTCAGTAGGTTCTCTGTGATCATGTCGCATACAACTGTGCCAAAGCATCAGAGACTCGACAACAACTCTGAACATATCCCGCTTTTCGTAAAAGCTAATCTAATTATATACCTAGCTAGTATGTAAAAAAATCTCTATTCTTTTGATCACGCAACTTGAGAAGCACCTAACCGATTTCATTCCTTTTTTAAGTTTTCTCAACCTTTGTTTGTAGAAGATTCTTGCGGTAGGTAATAAAAATTAAGAGAAAACTACTGTATGGGAATTTCGTAAAATGATAAAATGATGATGAATGATGAAACTTGGACTGTTCCCGAAGTTGGAACACACCTAATTTAAGTCAAAAATAATCATGTATCGATATGAATTTTATACTTTGTTCAATGTAAGTAACTAGCATGGGTCCTACGCTACGACAACTCTCTCGTGCAATGCAAAAAGTTCTTCTTCTTAGCTTGTCGTGTCGATGGCGATAAACACTAAATGGTTGCAGCCTAGAACCCGGCCGATTTGACAGCGTTGTCGGTTACTGCCATCAAATCCTCCTACGTGCAGGTACAGTGCAGGTGTCGGTGCACGCAGAGCACGATGATAGATGAGCCATAGTTTGAACTGCCCCACATATTATATGCAGTTTATGAAGCCGTAAATGCTATTGGAATACAACTCAAGAAAATCAGCATAAAGACCTTTTTATGCAGATGATTCATGTAGTACTTAACTAAGTCTAATCTGTGATGATGCTAAAAATGTTAGTCCCTTATTTCTTGTTTGGAAACAACATTTTGCTTTGCACGAAAATCTGTCATAGGACCCATGATACATTGAAGGTCCTATAGTTTTTGAGAAATTCTTAGACAAATATACAAACTTAAAACCTACACTTACAAAATTTTGCACACGCATTGCTTGAAATTCTCTCAAATATTAACCAAATCCTTAACCAAGTCATATCACAATATCACATACAAACAGGTCAAACTGAAATCCTTCTTTTGAAGTCGAATAAAAAGGTACCTTGACGTTTTATCATCCTTATACCTATTTAAAACGAAATTTGGAAAGGGTCGTTTCCTAATTACCTAGAGAAATTATTTGATTAGTGTACGGTTGGATGCACTCCACACAAGAGAATTTGCGGTAACGACGACCAATGACGAAAATGACATGTGCTTTCTCTCTTGTTTTCTGTTGTGTAATATATAACAATGGCACTGTTTAAGTAGAGGATAATCTTCAAATGATTAGAGTAAACAAAGGCAGATTGAATGTAATAAACTTGGTGCGAGGGATTTTTTGACATGTCTGCATTGTCCCGCTGAGAAGTTAGTGTAGCTAGAAAATACCTAATTACGTAACGGAACTATCGTTAAAACGTAAGTCAAAAAAAAATGCTTTTAAATGAAAAATTAACTACTACGAACGAGTAGGTGTCTCATGAAATGCTGTAAGCATTCAGGAAATCTGAAGTAGGTACTTACATAGATACTTAAGTACCTATAAATTATTTAAAGTAAATTCTAAATAATTTATCAACTGAAACATGGAAAGGCTATTAAATTATGTAGGTACTAGGTAATTATACGATATTGATGTTTATGTAGGTATTAAGAAAGTATTTATTACTTTTATTTCTTCCCTGGCGCTGAGCCCGTTCACGTACTGAATTTATTCGGATAGGGTAGGTAGATATATGAATAACTAATAAAAAATAGTTTATTGTTCTCTCACACAGAGCAATACAGTCATGGCGCTGTAAGGTGATGCGACCACATTTTAATTCAGATTTGAAAAATGGAACAACGCATCACCCTCTTATACCACCACCTTGGTTCTCTAGTTGAATTTTGGGAGTAGAGTTGTAATTCCGGTGCAAGGCCGTAATAAAATATCAATATAATTGTAAAAGTTTATATAGAAAGAAAGAGAGAGAAAGAGAAACATTTATTGACCATACACATATATTCAGAGATGACTAAATCTAAATTCTGGGTCTACCTATAATGGCAGAACTTTTTATGGCATAATATTGTTATGCATAACTATGAATTAACTATTAGGTATATTATTTTTTTTTTCTAACATAATGCAGATACTTCATTTCGCAGAAAATCGTTGGCATACACTCATCTAGCATACATTCAAAACGCAGAAAGTTTCTAGTCAGAATCGTTGTTTGGCATACTTATCTCTGATAATTAAATGGCAGAACCATCATATCGCAGAAACTTCACAGTCAGAATCGTCATTTGGCATAAATTTCGTATCTATATAATAATTAAACGGCAGAACCATCATATCGCAGAAAGTTTGCAGTCGAAATCGTGCTTTCCCATACAATTTTTTGTATTCTAATTAATTTTATGGTATGTAACAGCATGCATGCAGCAGTCAAGCAAGCATGCAGCAGAGGATGCAGCATGCAAGCAAGCATGCAACAGTCAAGCAAGCATGCAGCAGTCAAGCAAGCATGCAGCAGTCAAGCAAGCATGCAGCAGTCAAGCAAGCATGCATCATGCAGCAGGCATGGGCTCACCACCTGCTCCTCAGCTCGCAGGCCGCCTGGCCCCTGCGCGCCTTCACGGGCTTAAATTACACTCTAGGGGTAGGGCATACAAGACTACGTGAAGTCGGTTTTGCAGCGATTCGTTTCTGACACTGACTTTAGAAGCACAACATTCCAGAAAACACAACTTAATGACTTTTTTATACTATATTTTAATTCAATTGAGGCTTAAAATGTAATTTTATATAAATGACAGTATGCCTTATGAAATTATTCCATATACAATTTTGCCATCTTTTAAGTATGCCAAATGAAATTATACCATATAATCGTGACACCAAAAGAACGTTATGCTAAGCGAAATTACGCGAAATTTAAATTATGCCAAAGCTAAATTTAAATTCTGCCATCTGAATAGTATGCCAATGTAAATTCGGACATACAAACATTCGGCCAATCAATAATTATGCTAAATATGTTTTCTGCCCTAAAAAAAATATTAAGCCAAGTATGTTATGCCAAATAAATTTCGGAGAATCGAGATTCTGCCAGATAGATGGAACCCCTAAATTCTAAATATTTTAAGGAACATTAGTGTACAGCCAACTAGGCCCCCACCTCAGCATAGTGTTGCAACAGTAAAAACCGGTCAAGAGAGAGTCGGACTCGCGTTCCGAGGGTTCCGTACAATCATAATATAAATTAATAAAACGTAAAAATGTTTTCATCGACGAGGCTACATTTGTCGGAGAGTTTGCAATGTAGATTATTGTAGTTTAAGGTCAGCTCCATCTCTTGACCGATAGTGGAACTAATATAACTTTTGCTGATGATTTCTGAAAATGTTTACTATTTCGAGACATCGTTTTATTTTTCCTGTAATCTTTACATTAACTTCTATCACATGAAATATATATCTTTACATAAACTTCTATCTCATGAAATAATTTAAGATTTTTCTCTATGCAAACTTCGGAGATAAGGGGGGAACGGTATTTTTTTTACATTTTTCATCATAAGTCGAAAACTATGCGGCCTAAGAAAAAATGTTTGACAATGCGCAAGTAGCGCTCTTTCATATTATGATACCCCATATTATTATATCCTAGTAGCCCCACTTCGAATTTTTAAGATCCCCTTCCAGTCCATGTTGCAAAATATTTTTATTTCTCTCTTATTTGCAAAATAGTTCGGCAAATGTCATCTAAAACTGTTCCAAATTTCAAGTTGATAGCATTAGTAGTTCTCGAGATGTCCAGTTATGACATGCATGACAGGCAGACTGAGTCTCACCATATGGGTTCCTTTTTACCATTTTAGTTCGGAACCCTAAAAAGCATACTGTTGCAACGCTGGTATTCTGGTATTTCTCTATCTTTGATCCCATCTTACAGTACCTACCTACACAGAATTTCGCGTTATTATTATTCTTATGCCCTTATCACACCCTTCTCCAAGGTCCATAGGGCCCCCACACTCTGGCAGAACTAGTATGTGGGGAACAGAACTGTGTGCCTGCAGTTCACCTGCAGTCCCCGATCTTCTTTGCCCCACACGAACAGGCCGCCTTTGTTTTTAACCCCCGACGCAAAAAGATAGGGGTGTTATAAGTTTAACGTGTCTGTGTCTCTATCCGTCTCTACCACAAGCTCTAATAGCAGCTATTTTTAAGTTGAGAGAGTGAGACGGCGCTATACGGCGTGTAAAGCAGCTTGTGGTAGGCCACCTGTGGTATCGTAGCTCCCAAACGGATGAACAGATTTTCGGTCGGGGGACCACAAAAATAGAAGTACTAAAAGGGTAGGTAACTATATTATGCCTGCGTTGGTGGTCCCCCGACCGAGAGATCAATTTTATTGTTTTTACTTCTTTGAGTTTTTTTTGTATGTAAAACTGTGAGTGTATGGCCATTGCGGCAGGCCGTCGCCTGCAGTCGAAATTGCTTCTCTATAATAAAAACGGTCAAAAGGTAACCAGTCAGTGGCGGGTATAACTTTAGTCGCATGGGCTTTATGACAGCAGGGATTGATCCCTATCGCTCATCAAATACGAGGTATCGTCGAGACTTTGTAACGTGAAATATGCGCAAAATGTGCCGATATAGACTAGACTACTCAGCCCTTGGTAAATCCGCCACTGAAGGTAACAGAGAGAATAGACAAAGTTACTTCCGCATTTATATTATTAAGCTAACTATGAATAAATTAAACATTTTCAAAATAGCTTACATCAGATCCGTTACCAACCAACTGAGCAGATTTATCAGAGCTCCACGCAACTTTTTGTTCGCACCATGTCGTGATCGTGGCGTGGTCAACATTTGGAGCGTGGCTGCAACATTTACGGTTAACCGTAAACATGATACTTATTATGGAGACTAATGTCTAGTTTTTTATTTGCCTTACCACTATTTCTAAGGAAATTATGTTTAATAATTATTTCTAACTATCGTTCAGCTGGCGACTTACGAGAGGAACTCATTTATTTTACCTAGTTACCGATTTTAACGATTTTATTTTAGCATTATAAATTAAATTGGCGTTTCTTCATTGGCCGACACGACACCCAAAAACCATATCGGTGGATGCATTTTTCTATGAAATCCTATTATACTAGCCCTCACGAAAAAAGGCCGCTGGCAAAGTACCTGCGCAGCGCATATACTTACTTAATTCCAACGAAGGTTCCAACGCACTAACAAGTTGATATTATTTATCTACTATAAGCATTATTCACACATAAATTAAAAAACACAACCTAATAAGTGATGGTATAAGCTAAAATTAAAAAATTCAACCGCCTTCAAACAAAAACTGCCAACAAAAACTCACTTCCCAAAAAAACGTAAAAATAAATTGAATCATTCAATTCAAAGGACGAAAGGGCGGGACTTTATCTAATTAATCTTGGAACTTACTGATCTGATAGAAGTCGGTGCCAAGCATAGATAGTAGGAAAGGTATTTCTTTCGTGTGTAAGGGTAGTAATACCTTCACATTGATGAAATTAGCGCTGTCTATATAGCGCGTAAGAAGTATTGGATAAATTCGACGCTTCTCGTAACGACTCCGTAGCTCAGTGGTTAGAGCAGTCGCCCGGAAAGCGAAAGGTCGTGGGCAATACAAAGGTACTTTGTGGTCGTGGGTTCGAGTCCCATCGGAGCTAGTTGTGAGACGGGTCGATTTTTTCTAAAATACTTCATTTTCCATTTTTCCACTCTTTTTATTCTAAATTTGAAGCTTCTATGTCTGCTAGAAGTGCCTTAGCATTTTGATAAAACGGTCAGTGAGTGAGTGAGTGACAAAATCAAGAAACTTTGACTAGTTATAATTCTTAAACTACTGGTTCAAATTGAATGAAAATTAAAATATACCGTGTTTATACAATGCCTGCTTAGCTACTGACAATTCAGGCTTCTAGTTTTATCAACAACGAAGTTATGGGGGGCCGAAAATGACCTGCTGCTTCGAGAAAAGGATGGTACGGCCGTGACGCTTTTTTTTTTGCTCGAATTGGTGGGGCATCGAAACAAATCTTTATAAAAAAATATAAAAAAGTTATATATAAAAAAGTCTCCCGGTCTCGCTTCGGGACTTACCTGGACAATCCTTCCCACGACTTGTGGTAGCGACCACTATCCAATTGTCATCCTAACATCCGACAATCGTCTTGAACGTGTTGACGCCGGCCCAAACTCTCTTCGCTCCCGCCTTAAATTTAATACCTACAAGGCCGACTGGGCAGTATACAGCCAAAACTTAGAACAGGCTATTCAGCAACTCCCAGATGTTACGGCAGAAAACTACCTCTCGGTATACAAGGACTTCAAAAATAGCCTACTGCTGTCAGCGGAAAATAGCCTACCAGTCAAAAATATTTTTAAAGGCAAATCTTCTTCTCCCCCCTGGTGGTACTCTGAATGCACGGCGTTGTGCAAAGCGCGAAAAGAGGCGGAGAGAGAATACTCTAAACATATGACTGAGGGTAATTTCATTAAATATAAATCAGTAGCGGCTAAGACTGTAAGAGTTCTCACAGAGAAGAAGCGATTGGGTTGGCGTCGGTTCTGTGAATCCCTGTCACCAGCATCCCAACCTTCCCTAGTGTGGAAGAGTATAAGGAAATTTCGATGCTCAGTTTCGGGTAACAGCAACGTGACATCCAATGACCCTTCAGTTTGGCTGGACTCATTCCAGAATAGACTTGCTCCTCCATCAGTCCCAACCGAAATTGAGTCGTCACCATGTACGTCGCCGGTATCATCCCCAATATCCGAATTTGATTCTCCTTTCTCTCGGGACGAGCTTAATGCGGCATTGGATGGTCTCAAAGATTCCTCCCCGGGTATCGATGGGATCCCCTATTCTTTTATTGTTAACAGCAGCCCCTTAACTAAGGACTTTTTTCTTAGTTTACTTAATAACATATTTTTAAGAGGGGTTCCCCCTGAGGAATGGAAAAATCAAATAATAATCCCTATAAACTCAGTAGCGATCCTAATGGATATAGACCCATAGCTCTCTCATGTACAATGGCCAAAATACTGGAGCACCTTATCAAAAATCGACTTGAGTGGATTGTAGAAAGTAGGGGCCTTCTTGCTCAAAGTCAGTATGGGTTCCGCAAAGGCATGAGTACGATGGACAGTCTTAGTATATTCTTAACTGATATCTGGATAGGCCTGTCCAAGCAAGAGCATGTGTCGGGAGTATTTTTGGATGTGTCATCCGCGTATGATAATGTTCTGCTTCCAATACTCAGGCAGAAAATGCTCAATCTGAGTATCCCCGTGAGGCTTACGAATATGATCTTTAATCTACTCTCGTCCCGATCTATTCAAATTTGCTTGAATAACTCGCTTTATCCAGCAAGATCTGTCTGGAGGTCCCTTCCCCAGGGATCAGTTTTGAGTCCGCTGTTATACAGTCTTTATACCTACGATCTTGAGCTGTCACTGAAACCGTTCTGTAATGTCTTGCAGTATGAGGACGACCTGGCTTTGTACACATCAAGCAGCGACCCCGATTTGACTGCTTCCCGAATGAACTCTGCTTTAAACCACCTACACAATTGGCTATTTGATCATGGCCTCTCACTTTCAGTTGAGAAAAGCAGCATGGTAGTTTTCAGCCGGTCAAGGAATACTCCCATTATACAGGTTAAATATAATAACGAACCTATTCCCCTTAAGAGCCAGGCGAAATTCCTTGGAATGGTCTTGGATAGCAAAATGAAAGGATCTCATCATGCTTCATATGTATCCAAAAAATGCGAAAAAAACATCCACATCCTCCGCTCCGTTTCAGGCACCTGGTGGGGTGCACATCCCTTCTGTCAAAAACTTCTGTATAATGCAATAGTGCGGTCTCATTTGGACTACGGATCATTCTTGTTAGAACCATGTTTAAAGTCATCACTTGCCTCCCTTGACAGAATCCAGTCCAAGTGTCTTCGTATTGTTGTGGGTGCCATGAAATCCTCCCCGATCAATAGCCTGCAGGTGGAGTGCATGGATCCGCCATTGAACATCAGAAGGCAGTACCTGGCCGATAAATACTTTTTTAACTTAATACAAAATTCATCCCACCCTCTGATAGCCAAATTACATCAACTGTCGGAACACATATCCTTTAACAAGTACTGGAAACACAAGATGACACCCTGCTTATTCCGCAGTTTTATCAGATTTATTCGTTTACCATGTCCCGTTTACCAATGTTCTCTTAAACCCTTATTTGAGAACCCATATCGCTCTCTCATATTCCAGCCTGAGATACACCTTGACCTAGGCATTAGTAAAGACTCCCCTGATGCAGAAGCCCAGTTACAAAAGATTATTAACGAAAACTGGAAGGACTGGCTTGTGATGTACACAGACGCATCAAAGTTGTCTGACGCAGAATATGTTGGTGCTGCGGTCTGGATTCCCAAATACAGTATAATCATAAACTCTAAATGTCCCCAGGCCTCGTCCGTGTTCACTGGCGAGGCTACTGCCATCCTCGAAGCGGTCCAATATGTGGAGTCACATAAACTGGACAAGTCCATTATCTTTACAGACTCCAAGAGCTGCCTGCAGGCAATTTTATCGAATCCTTTCCGCTCCAAATCAAACTTCCCATATATCCTTAAAATCAGACAAATTTTATTCAGATGCTCTACATTAGGATATCGAGTTCAATTGGCTTGGATACCGGGCCATACGGGAATAGTGGGTAATGAGACTGTCGACCTTATTGCTAAAGAAGCTACCACCAACGGATTTTCTATCCACGACAAAGCTTTCGCGCACGACCTTATCCCAATTGCTTCACAAACCATGCGAGCTGTCTGGGAAACCCAATGGCGAGAAATTAGTAGAACAGTCGGTAAACACTATGCTGACGTACAACAATCCCTACCAGTTAAACCATGGTTTTTCAAATATAAAAAGGCATCGAAACCATGTACATCTGTCGTGTGTCGATTGAGGCTAGGCCACGCATGTACCCCTGTCCATCTAGCAAAAATTAGGGTTAGAGACTCGTCGCTTTGCGAGTGCGGTCTAGAGGAGGGAACGACTGATCACATTTTCTTCAATTGCCGCAAAGTCAGTTCGACTTCACTGTATGATGTCCTCCCTCCATGTATCCCCAAACCTACCAACTTTAAAAGTGTCCTCAGTTACGTAAAACCTCCTGGCATCTCTGTTTTGTGTGACTTTATTACTAAAAATAATATACGATTATAATTTATTTATTTATAATCTACTAACACATTTTATATATAAGTATTGTGCGCGTCTTTATTTCAGATAGGTCCACAGCAAGTTCTACAGCCTCAAAATTCTAAAACTTAGACCACCTACGTTGTATTCTTACGAGACGCCTTGAAGAAGCAGAGTCTTTAAGAACAAAAAACTGAGCGAAAAACTGGACATTGGCGAAATCCAAAAGGGAACCGCCACCGCATAAAAAGAAGAAGTATAAAAAAGTTATATTGAGTTTATTTCCTAGTGTCGCACACTCACGTTGCATATTGCATAGCATATAGGCAAATATAGATACGTGGCGTACGTGGGCTCAGTTTGTCTCTTGTCTTTATCAAATTTTGAAATGAGGCAGCATGGTCTATGACCTTAGCCTGTTGTACGCCCTACGGTACGAAAAAAAACAAATTTTGACAAGTGGACGCTTCGATCATTGGTTGAAATAAGTTACCTACCTAGTTCTTGGTAAGTATGCACCAATGAGAACAATGTAACCAAAGAAATCGAATCATCAACAACCAATAGGAAAAAGCGTCATATAAAAAAATTTACTTGTTTTTAGTTTTACAGGTTGAATGAAATTGAAATACATTTTAAATTATTAAATAGAAATGTATTATTATTGTTTTGTAATTACCTGTTGAGTAATTATTAATATCCTTTAATAATGGATGATATAGAAAAATTAAGTTGCAGTAAGTTTCCGCCTAACCTAATTTTTATTATTCTGCCTGCAATTTTCTGAGCACCTTACCTTGTAATTTCAGAAGAAGAGTTAGAAATTAGTGATATAGAGCACTCTGCTAATGATGATCCTAAGGAGCTTGATGACAAACCAAAGAAGGAGAAAAAGAAGCGAAGACGCCGTGAAGTTGACATGGTAAGCTCGCTTTTAAAGAATTAAAGACCGCAGTCTAATAGAAAATCTTATTCTCTGTATGACATATAACAGGGAGAAAAAAACAACCCTTGGAGTTTCTTGCCGGTACTTCTCCAAGGTCTCCCGCTGTAGGGTTTGCGAACCGATGGCGGCGTAGCTTCTATGACGTTCACAAGTATTGTAAATAATCTAAATTGAATAAACAAATTGGACTTGACTTTACTTTCAGTAAAGTATTTGTGGTCAGCAGAGTGCTGCTTAGCAGCTAAAAGGTTTTAAAAAGTGTTTATTGTGTTAAAATATAGATAATACTATCTGATGCGGATGATACCGATGATGAAGGGCTAGCGAAGAAACTGCTGCGCCGGTTCAGTCCTGGCCCCAACTCACCGGCCTCCCATCGGGAGCCCCGCACTTGTGTCCTTAAGGTTGGTAGATGATCTCTCCTTATCGATACCTAGCATTTTTCTTTTATGTCCAATTTATAATAATTTATTTAGCTTTTTTCTCTTCCAATAAAATTAAAGTTATTCATAGTGAATTTCTATAATTAGATTTTAAAGTTGTCATTATTTTTTTAATAGAAAAATATTGTTCCATTATACCTTTTTAAGTTGTTGCATTCACAATGCAATTTTTATTATTGAAAATGATATATTGAATAAAAAAGCCCGTGTTTGTTTAGTTTAAACTTAAACAAAATATATAACGTTGTTGTGAATGGGTTGAACTTAACACTACAGTCAGAGCTGGTTGTGAGACGAGTAGATTTTTTCTAAATACTTCATTCTCCATTTTTCAACCATAAAAATTGCATTGTGACTGCAAAAAAGTAAAACATTTAAATAACTTGCCATAGTAATTTCTTCTTTAGCGATTGTCAAATATCTGGAAAGGTATTTCTTTCGCGTGTGGGTGTAGTAATTATCTTCACATTGATGAAATTAACGCTGGCTATACAGTGTGTAAGAAGTATTTGATAAATTTGACGCTTCTCGTACTTCTCGTCGCCGGATAGCGAAAGGTCGTGGGTCCCATCGGAGCTGGTTCTGAGACGGGTCGATTTTTTCTAAATACTTCATTTTTCAACCATAAAAGTTGCATTGTGAATGCAAAAAAGTAAAAAAAATAATTTAAATAAAGCTACAGTCTCCTTTTATTGCAGGCTAGTCAGAAACGCCGTCCACTATCCCGCCTCTTAGAGCAATTGCTTCGCAATTTAGAGAAGCGAGATCCTAATCAGTTCTTCGCTTGGCCTGTCAATGATAATTTTGCACCGGGCTACTCTACTATTATTAAGAGACCTATGGACTTTTCTACAATTAAACAGAAGATTGATGATAATGAATATAAATCTTTGAATTGTTTTATTGTGAGTATATTTTTTAACCAGCCTTGTAACTTGTTTGCGGAGAAGAAAAGTTTATTGATCATCCAACTAAGCTTAGCCAACCTACAAAAATACTAAGTTAGCACCTAATAGATCATAATTTTCTATGATATAGACCATTAATCTTTCTAATTAGACAAGTAGAGTGTTACCAGCCAGTGACGTCACATGCTGGTAGTGCCATACTTTTGCCATAGAAAATTTTGTTTTAGAAAGAGATAGCAAGAGTCACTATTAATTAGCACATAATTTCGCTTGTTATAATACATACTAAATTTTTTTTCACAATTTTGTTATTCAATAAGGGTCTATTTCTGAATGTGAATTAAATATCTACATTTCGACTACAGTCAAATACCCTATTGAACTACAATTGAAACATGATTGAGACATGATTATGACTTACCGTTAGCAGAATCAGCACCCTGTTTGAGTGCATTTCAATATTTTAGGCGCTTAGTATTTTTAGCTAGCTTACTATCTTTTGTACTTAAGTATTTCTATTTCTTATTTCTCAAAAAAAATTTACATAAATGGCATACTTACTTAATTAATAAAATGACTTATTATTTTCAAAGTTGAAATTAGGGCCGACTTCAATCCTTAAAATAATGTTGAACCACTTTTAAATTGATTGATATTTGATTTTGTGTATGAACATTACAGAGTGACTTCAAATTAATGTGCAATAATGCAATGAAATACAACAAGCCTGGAACCGTATACCATAAGGCAGCCAAACGGTTGCTGCACGCTGGCCTCAAGCAGCTCACTCCGCAGAAGCTGAGACCGCTAGGCAACTTGCTCACCTATATGTACGAGATCCCAATACGAGAGCTTGGCTTTGACATTGGAAAGATGGATGTTGTAAGTGTTGATATTTTTTTATATTTTCATAGATATATGTAAGTACCTAGATGTATATTAAAAATAGGATGGTGTATATATATATCTGCCACAAACAATTTTAAACAAACAAAATTACCAGTTGTAAAGTATAACTAACCATCCATTAATTAACCATCCAATACTTCCAAGTATTGGATGGTTTCAATGAAAAAAAAACAGGATCCTTACATAAAACAAACAATGATAGTTTTATGTTATGGTGAGAACACTTAAAAATACTTGGAAGATATAATTTAGGATACAAACTATTCTAAAATAATATTTACTGTCTAAAATCACTAATGTTAAGTTTTTATATTATTTTTATTTTCGTTTACACTTTTCCAACAAAACTTGTGGGGGTAGAATATAAAATATTTAGACACCTTACTTTTGTGGGTCTCCCTACCCTGTTATATTATAACATTACATTCATATTGGTTTTCTTGTCAAGTCCTTGCGATTTTAAATGTTTTCTTTTTACTAAAGTTTTGAAAAATCACTTTTTACAACGCAGCCACTTAGGACATACGGGCGCAAGGTGAAGATTTACAATTTATTCATTAAAATAAAGTTTGTTTCCGTAGTGGATTGTTAGAAACTAGTCATTTTAGTATGCTTTGAAAAAAATCGATGTTGTTCTGTGAAGTTTTAACAACTAGGGGAATCCGTGACAACTAGTGCCCTAGTGTTTGCATGTAAAGTGATTTGAATGAGTACGATTATCGAATCACCTCCATTCATAACCTACAAAAAAATCATCATAACCTAAGACGGAATTGTAAGTCCTAACTTAATTTCATAAAGTTACTTTTCAACATTAACATATTCGATAATCGTACTTCACTAGTATGTAGTCGGTAGTCGGCCTGGCAACGGTGCCAGATGAAAATGAACCGTCGGCCTACAGCACAAGGTGTTAAAGCGCACGAGCCCGATGAAGAGCGGCGGCTCCGAGGCGGAGGCGGCGTCCGACGGCGGCCTGGAGCGCCCGGACGGCGACAGCGTCAAGATACAGATGGAAGCGGCAAGGGAGCAGCATCGGAGGAGGCTCGCTAAGAAAGGTAAAGTTTGAAATTGTCTTTTGAACGTAAAAAGTGACTACCTATTGAATGAATGAATGTCATTGAATTTATAACAAAATTTTTACCATGTTTTGACTTGTTGTCGTTTTTCGTAATATTTACAGTGTTAATGACCATGAAACTTCAAAAAGTTATTTATAACAAGAGTTATAAATCAGTCTATAAATTGTAAAATTATTGAGATAAGATAATATGGCTGCATTCACATTGCTATTTTTCTAAGACTAATTTTATAAAGAAACATATTATTTCGTTAATAACTTTCATCAGAAAACAGTTCTAGACAGATGATCTTTTTCTGGTATAATTAATATATTTATGAATAATTTTAAAATGTTATTACTGGTTACTGAAATATTACTAAAATTATAATCTTAAGAAGCCTTGGTGGCCTTTAAAACACATTTGAACTGTTCAGTTCAGTTTGCCTACACTAAAGTTGCTTTATTTTTTAACTAGCTTTCCGCCCGCGGCTTCGCCCGCATGGACTACACGACGCTATCCCGCGGGAATGTGATATTTTTTCGGGATAAAAAGTAGCCTATGTTCCTCTCCAGGCCACAAAGTAGCTTTGTCCCAAATTTCAGCCAAATCCGTTGAGCCGTTTTGGCGTGATTGAGTAACAAACATACAAACATCGAAACATCTAAAATTTCACATTTGTAATATTAGTAGGATACTCTATCTTAATAAGTAAAATCTTTATGTTTTAGCATTTCCGCGCATGGACTCTGATGGGAAAACGACCCTATGCCTGGTGACAAATACGGTTGACGTTGCATCGGAAGAGAAGCCAATGACTCTTGGCAGATTCATTGGCAAGCTGCAGCAAGGAACTGGCACACTGCACAGTAAGTTTCATTATTATACAGATGAACAAAGAATACAAGATATTCTTTGTTCATCAGCCTGCCTAGCATGACCATCATTATATCACGCGATATGATATAGCACGTCATGCTGTCTTGCTTACCCCACTAAGGCGTATGAAAAAGCCGCTCATGCTAGGCCGGCTGAGTCCCAAAAGATTTTAAGCCCCGATAATAAGTATTATTAGTGTTCAAATTTTCAACCAGCAACATTGTCTTACCTAATTTTGAATCTGAATCATATTTTGATACTAAGCTGTATTTTAATTTCTAGGAGCATAGCTTCGATCAACAATAGTACTAGATAAAGGCTCACGAACTAAATGAAAACTTTATATGGACAGACTGACTTTTTTTAAAACAGAGAAAAAAGGTTACGAATGTTACGATCTTACATTAAAAATGACAGGAAGCGTTCCAAGTTTGAAATACCTTAGTATTATTGACACTGTCAAAATAATCTACTTATAATAAAATTATACTCTCAAGTGGGCTTATGAGGCTTGGACATATCTGTCACTCCAAGTATGTATCTAGAACTAGGTGTTATTGTTAATCGAAGGAGCATAGTGAAAGTTAAAAAAACTTTGTATTAACAATAAATCTATCAATTAAAAAAATTCAAAGTTCACATGTCCAAGAAATCCCCAAATATCTTTGTATGATAATTTAAACTTCCTACAATTTCCCCATAAAAAACGGCAATCTCGTATAGGTAAAGACCTATTAGGTATTAATAACGTAAAATATAAATGCACTACACTTGTAATACAGCTTTTGTCCAGATTACTTGAAGTAAGTATTCGATTTGCAGCGCCTCGCGAGGACCGTCGGAACTTAGCCAAGGGTGTGAAGCCGCTGAACTACGGCCCCTTCAGCTCATACGCGCCTTCTTATGATGGAACCTTCGCTACACTCACCAAGGAAGAATCGCACCTCATCTATCACACTATGCGTGAGTTTTCTTTTTGTCTTTATATTACCCGATTCAATCAAATTGACAGTAGTTACATTGAAAAGCATTGCATTGAAAGCATTTCATAGATCTTAACTTTCAATGCTGTTGTTGAGACGTTTCAATGTCATTGCAGCAATGGAATTGAAAGCAATATTGAAACATGTAATATTAGCTTTAGAGAAATCTACCCTTTAGAGTTGGACTACATCTGGTAACACGCAATACTTTACTAATTTACTAACTCTGATTACTCTGACATAACGGTAAAGATGTATTTTTTTAAATAGTTTACATCTAAGAATGATTAAAATCTTAACATCTAAGTATGTATCTACTTTCACAATAGACGCAGAGACCGGTCAGGGCAACGAGGAGATGCTCCGCTTCGAGCCCGACTCCCCGTGGAAGTTGTTCTATGACATGGAAGCTCTGTTCCCGGACAAGAAGTCGCAGCCAGAACCCGCGCTGACTAAGGATGATTTCGTAAGACTATAAATACACCACTAAATTTTAATTTGTACCAAGATTTTAGGGAATGATAGTAACCAACTAGTTTTTTTTTGGGTGAAATGGTCCCGACCTAGGTGACTGATCACCCGTCCGGCTTCGCTGGCGTCCCCCCTATAAATAATAAATAAACCAACTAGTTACTGATCCACACAAAAGTACAACAGCGATTCGACTGAAATGTGTGGATTAGCTGGTTTTTTTTCGCGATTCGTGGTTGGCCCCATAGTAAAAATTGTTTGTATTGATGTACACTATCATCCCCTAAAATCTTAGTACTAATTAAAATTTAGAGATGTATTGACAGCTTTAGTTTTATACTTAGCTCGTTACGTCTTTTATGAGACTGGTCAGGTAGATATAAAATAATTCATAATTTTTTTTTTTCATGTGAAAAAATGTTAATTGAACTGCCAAGTGTTAAATAATAACTGTATTCAATTTATATAAATAAATATTCAATTTACAACATCAAATAGCAAAATTTCAATTTTTAATCAGTGAAAATGTTTATTACTATGATATGATTAGGTAATACGCTGACGATGTTTTTACTTACTATATTTTTGTTCACAGGACATCGCAAAGATCAAAGTTGACCTAGAACAGCTTCGCAGCCTCTCAGAGCTGGGTCTAGACGTGGAATTCCTAAACGAGCTCGAAGAAGACATAACATCCTCCCAGCACGACTATGGCATCGGGCCCGCACTGCGACACACACACGAACTGCTGCAGAAGCTGGAGAAAGAGCAGAGAGACAGGTAACGTGTCATGCTCGGGAACAATGCTCCCATCTGCTTATATCAAAGTGTGTAGGTTACGGAGAGTAAGGTGGCATGAATAAAGTAACGTGGCTCATGCGTCATGCTCGGGAACGGGTTTCGTCAATGAAAGTGGATCGACTGTAGAGCTCTGAACGAGCTTGAAGAAGACATAACGGCATACGGCATCAGGCCCGCGCTGCGACACACGCACGAGCTGCTGCAGAAGCTGGAGAAGGAGCAGAGAGACAGGTAAAGTCCGTTCGGTTAGATAGTGTCGGTACACCCGCACGGCATTGTGGCTCTTGCTATAAAATGCAGATATAAAATAATACACTCAAGTTGGGTACCAAAGTCAATTTTAATGAAAATTTAGATATTTTTATATAAAAAGAAGTTAAATAAGTGATTTACAAATAATAATAATTATTATGAATTTTTTATGATTATTATGATTAGGTACTCATCATCGCTCGAATTGTCACAAGTCACAACCTTCGTTACCATCTGTATTTATAATAAACATAGATTATTTAAGAAAATATAGTTTAATAAAAGCCGAATCCCAAAATCCAATTCCATTTGCGGGTGTACGCCGCACGCGGCTTCTTTTGTTTATGCGGCGGCATCCTTTGACAAGAAGCGGCACGTGGCAAGGCGGCGCGATAAAAGGGCGACATTATCTAAGTGAATGGACTTTAACTGGTGTGATTACTACACGTCATGCTCGGGAACGGGTGAGACCAATGCTCCCATCTACCTATCTCAAAGTGTGTAGGTTACAGAGAGTAAGGTTGCATGAATAAAGTAACGTGGCTCATAGATCATGCTCGGGAACGCGTTTCATTAGTGAAAGTGGATCGACTGTAGCGCGCTGAACTAGCTTGAAGAAACATAACGGCATACGGAATAGGGCCCGCGCTGCGACACACGCACGAGCTGATACAAAAGCTGGAGAAGGAGCAAAGATACTAAGTTACTAGAATACGTAGATGACTATGCGTCATACTCGGGAACGGATTCCACTAGTAAGAATGGATCGACTGTTGAGCTCCGAACAAACTTGAGGAAGAAAAAGCGTCGCCGTAGCACGACTATGGCATGCGACTAAGATACTACAACGAGCTACTGCAGAAGCGAGAGAAAGGGCAGAGAGACAGCTAACTAGAATGATTGCTTTGCGTCATTCTCGGGTACGGATGCCACTATAAGGATGGATTGACTGTAGAATTCTGAATTGAGAAGGAGCAAAGAGACAGGTAACTAGGATACGTGGATGACTTAGCGCCATGCTCGGGAACTGGTGCTACTACTAAGTATAGATCGACTGTAGAGCTCTTAACTGAGAAAGATCAGAGACAGATAACTAAAATAAGTGGTTAACTTGTTCATGCGTCATGTTTGCGAGCGGATAAACCAATGCTCCTGCTGCTATATTCGTGAAATTGACACTGCAGTTAGTATAGAGCAGTACGAAAGAGAGAAAGAGCGGTAACTAGAATAGTTCATGCATCATGTTCGAGATCGGGTGTCATTGAGTTGTAGAGCTCTAAACATAACGCCGTCTAGAAACTAGAACGATTCCGATGCGTTATGCTCGGGAACGGGTGTCGCTCGTAAAGATGCGTTGACTGTAGTCACTTTACAACCAAAAAGAAAAAAGACAATCAAATTTTACTTCAACAGCTATTTTGATTTCATCACTGTCAATGTGGCAGATAAGACGCGGACCGCCAATAGCTAGCAGACGATTTATGTCAAAACGCGTTCAACTCGCGCGTAGTTCTGGACAGGCTCTTAGTGTGCGGTGCGCCGACACTCAGTACGCACACTTAGACATGGTCGCGTACGTATTCGCAAAGCGTACGCTTACCGAGCGCGAAGAAAACGTGTTCCACGACGAGGCAGAATACTTGCTACACGCAGCTTTGGCGTTTTGAAGTCAAGTGAAGCTCGATTGGTGAACCTAAACCGCCTCTGTGGTTAAGTGGTTCACACCACCGATTTCAGACCAAGAGGTCCCGGTTTTGATTCCCAGTGGGGGTACATATTGTATTCGGTTTGGTTGGTGGTAGGACTTGTTCTTAGTCCGCCTGGCTAGCTACCACCATCTTATATAAGTCTGACGCCATAACAATGATGTTTTCAGCATTATTGTCTTTCGGCAGTTAGAGATTGAGGATACCGGGAGTATACGCTTCCACCTTCAGCCTTATCACCACGTACAGCCTTATCACCACTTAACATCAGGTGTGATGAAGGCTAAGTGCTACCCCGTTGTGGATAAAAAAAAGGACAGGAATTTAAGTTATCGGTTGTTTCTACGGGTACCTGAGAAAAGAAATCTTTAAAGACACGGGCAGCCTCATCGTTATTAGCTACTTTGAGAGAGAAGGAATTTATATGTTGTTTTGTTTAACCTGGGGGCCAAGTCTGCTAACGTTAAGTCATAATAGTGTCTCAATCGTGTTTCAATCAAAGTAGTTCAATTGTAGTGCTTTTTTACACACTAGTTACAAGAAATGTGTACTTTTTTCACAATAGGATACCTACCTACTTCAGATGGTCACACCACACACTACATTCACATCACATCATAATTCTTGTAACTAGTGTGTAAAAAAAGCACTGCAATTGAACTACAATTGAAACACGATTGAGACACGATTATGACTTAACGTTAGCAGACTTGGCCCCCAGTTGTTTGTTTATGCAATGAAGTCATGAAGTAGCTCGCTTGGTGAACCTGCCTTGTAACGAAGGCTCTATGTTGCAGGTTATCAGCACCGCCACCATGGCACCTGTCCCTAGCAGCGCGCCCCAGCGGGCCGGAGCGCGAGCTGGCGCGCCAAGTGGCGGCGTGCCTGCGGGGCATGGCCGCGCGCGTGCCGCCCGCCACGCTCGCCACGCTGCCGGCCCTGCGGCGCGCGCTCGGCGTCACGCTGGACCACCTGGGTATGTCATCATCATGTCAGCCGAACGACGCCCACTGCTGGGCATAGGCAGGCCTATTTCACTCCCCGTGTCGGCTCGAAAACGCGGCGGCAACGCCGGCTGTGTAAATCCATAGAAATTAGGTCCGCAGAAGAGCTAGAATATATGCGATAGAAAGAGTTGCAACGATTGGCCGTTCGTCATTTGCGCCGTACAAGCTGAATTCTACTTTATTGCGTTATAGTTAGAGTTGCTATTTATTTAAATGACTTAGTGGAGTGAACTATCTGTTACATAGTAACTGTTTAGTAATCTGTGTCATAGGCCTCCCCCAAGGATCTCCGCAATGATCGGTCCTGCGCTGCCCGCATCCAGCGGCTTCCCGCGACCTTGACCAGATCGTCGGTCCACCTTGTAGGGGGCCTGCCCACGGAACGTCGTCCGGTACGCGGTCGCCATTCGAGGACCTTCGGTTATCGGTTCTCCGCGCTATGTGTCCCGCCCACTGCCACTTCAATGTTTTTTTATTTTTTTTTATTCGAGCGATGTCGGTTGTTTTAGTTCTCCTGCGGATCTCATCATTTCTGATTCGATCGAGCGGGGAACCTGGGTAATTGGGTATGTATGGTTATATAACTGGGCCACAAGTAGCGGGGCATGGCCGCGCGCGTGCCGCCCGCCACGCTCGCCACGCTGCCCGCCCTACGGCGCGCGCTCGGCGTCACGCTGGACCACCTGGGTATGTATGGTTGTATAACGGGGCCACAAGTAGCGGGGCATGGCCGCGCGCGTGCCGCCCGCCACGCTCGCCACGCTGCCCGCCCTACGGCGCGCGCTCGGCGTCACGCTGGACCACCTGGGTATGTATGGTTGTATAACGGGGCCACAAGTAGCGGGGCATGGCCGCGCGCGTGCCGCCCGCCACGCTCGCCACGCTGCCGGCCCTGCGGCGCGCGCTCGGCGTCACGCTGGACCACCTGGGTATGTCATCATCATGTCAGCCGAACGACGCCCACTGCTGGGCATAGGCAGGCCTCTTTCACTCCCCGTGTCGGCTCGAAAACTCGGCGGCAACGCCGGCTGTGTAAATCCATAGAAATTTGGTCCGCAGAAGAGCTAGAATATATGCGATAGAAAGAGATGCAACGATTGGCCGTTCGTCATTTGCGCCATACAAGCTGAATTCTACTTTATTGCGTTACAGTTAGAGTTGCTATTTATTTAAATGACTTAGTGGAGTGAACTATCTGTTACATAGTAACTATTTAGTAATCTGTGTCATAGGCCTCCCCCAAGGATCTCCGCAATGATCGGTCCTGCGCTGCCCGCATCCAGCGGCTTCCCGCGACCTTGACCAGATCGTCGGTCCACCTTGAAGGGGGCCTGCCCACGGAACGTCGTCCGGTACGCGGTCGCCATTCGAGGACCTTCGGTTATCGGTTCTCCGCGCTATGTGTCCCGCCCACTGCCACTTCAATGATGCAATCCTTCGAGCGATGTCGGTTGTTTTAGTTCTCCTGCGGATCTCATCATTTCTGATTCGATCGAGCGGGAAACCTGGGTAATTATGGTATGTATGGTTATATAACTGAGCCACAAGTAGCGGGGCATGGCCGCGCGCGTGCCGCCCGCCACGTTCGCCACGCTGCCCGCCCTACGGCGCGCGCTCGGCGTCACGCTGGACCACCTGGGTATGTATAAGAAACCACCATATGTAGGGCGGACTCTGTTGATTTGTCTGCAGAGTAGGCGTGTTGGTTTGGATTTATGGGGTTCCTGACTTATACAGTACTCCTTATCTCCTTGTCTATTAGTCTCTCCAACACCTTTAAAAGAAATCATGTGAGGCTAATTGGTCTAAATGATTTACGTTGAGTGTAGTCTCCTTTGCCGGGTTTAGGGATAAAGACTACTTTGACTTCCCTCCATTTCATAGGAATATAGCGGTGTGCTAGGCAGCTTCTGTAGATGGCTACGAGGTGGTCAATAAGACCTCCGTCGCTCCACCTCATCAGCCCTGAAAAGATTCCGTCTAATACCGCTGATTTGAATGGAAGGAAGCTGTTGATGCCCATCTTACTTTCTCTGGGTTGACAACCTTGTGGGGCGGTGATCCAGTCGGTTTCAACAGGTGAAATCACATCTTTTCCTTCCCATGTCCGACTTTCCGTTATGCGGCATCCTGAGAAGTGAGTGGTCATTAACAGTTCTGAGGTCTCTTGATCTGTTTTGGTGTATGTTCCGTCAGGTCAGTGTATGGACCACCTGGGTATGTATGGTATAACTGGGCCACAAGTAGCGGGGCATGGCCGCGCGCGTGCCGCCCGCCGCGTGAACTTTAGGAGAAGGATATAATTGCTGTAGGCCTTTTTATGATAGGTATACAATAGGGTATTTTACTGTTGTTGAAATGTAGATATTTAATGATGACGTTAAAAAATATTGCAATTAAGAATACCAAATGTGAAAAAATAATTTGAATCTGTTTTATAATAAAAGAATTATAGTCTGTTTGATTTTGACTATAGCTGTCTCTTTCTAAAACGAAATCTTCTATGGCGTGACTATGACGCTACTAACCCACTGACGTCACTAAGATAGCGTCCTGCTGTCCTTGTCTAATTATAAAGTTTGAAGTCCTATATCTTTGAAAATATTCAAGATAATTCAAAATGAAAACTTGTTTTGTGTAGCTAATATTTCGAAAAACATTTTAAAGAAATAAAAAAAAATCAGTAAAATACCGTATTCCATAGTCTTCGATCAACAATAGTACTAGATGAAGGCTCACGAACTAAATGAAAACTTTATATGGACAGACTGACTTTTTTTTTTTTTCAAATGGACAAAAGAGGTTACGAATGTTACGATCTTACATTATAAACGACAGGTAGCGTTCCAAGTTTAAAATACCTTAGTATTATTGACACTGTCAAAATAATCTAGATATAATTGTACTCTCAAGTGGGTGTATAACGCTCGCCATATCTGTCACTCCAACTATGTATCTAGAACTAGGTGTTATTGTTGATCGAAGTCCATAATACATTATTTTGAATCACATACGGTTTAGCCAGGCGTTCGCTACGGAAGCGCGCGAAAAATCGTTTATTTTGACGATTTCATCACAAAACATAAATACTTAAATACACAATTTACTTGCTTTTTTATGTTTTTTCATTTTAAAATCTTGCTACGGAAAGTAGGTGGCGCGCGTGCGTCACTGCTAGCTCGTGAGTCGCTCCTAGATTAGCAACGCCGGCGTTGCCGCCGCGCGTAGGTACGTTTTCGAGCCTACACGGGGACTGAAACAGTCCCGCCTGTACTTAAAATGGCAAATACAGATAGGATTTAAATCTCTCCTAAAAACATGTTAAATTAAATGCATTTGGCAACCCTCCGAGAGTGTGGGAGGCCGTTGGTAAATCCTGCATGGATACCCACAGCCGCCTGAGACTTTGTACAGTTCTAGGGCACCATAAAGGTGAACGCACCGCACTTGTCCGCGGCAAACGCGCCGAATGAAACGAATTTTAGAATTCTGTATGAAATCCGCGTCAAAGTTATCCACGTATAAGTCGACGGTCGAGTCCGGCAGGTGTGCGAGGTTTCATAGAATTTCAATAAAGAATTTTCAAATTAGTTTTGTTTGGCCCGTTCGATGCTATCGCCTCGGACAAGTGTGCATTCACAATAAACAAAGAAAAGGCTAACAAAAACTGTTATTTATACACTTCTTAATAACATTATTGTTTGTTATCTTTACAGATACGCCTATGGCAGTGGATGACTTCGAGTTAGAGCATGAAGGGCGAGACAACACCTCAGATCCCGACTCCCGGTCTAGCCACGACAAATAAAAACTTATTAATCCTCGGCAATAATTATTTTAAGAGATCACTTCTACAACTCTTGGTAGGACTTAGGCAACGCTCACTCAGAACGCGTATTCGTACGAATCGACTTCGAGTTAGAGCATGAAGGACGAGACAACACCTCAGATCCCGACTCCCGGTCTAGCCACGACAAATAAAAACTTATTAATCCTCGGCAATAATTATTTTAAGAGATCACTTCTACAACTCTTGGTAGGACTTAGGCAACGCTCACTTAGAACGCGTATTCGTACGAATTTTACTCGTACAAACACCCAAAACTTATCAAAACCTTACAAGTGCTAGTGTCTGCCTTCTGTGCTAGAGGTCACGGGTTCGAATCCCGAACAAGAGAAATAATTGTGTGCATGAACATGTCTGTTGGTCTTGGTCTGGGTGTTTTCTATGTATATTGTGTATGGATTTTTTGTGCTGTAATGAGTCACACCAACACATCAAAATATGACTATAAAAATTACTGCATTTAATGCGCGAACTCGTGCAAGTACTAATAGTTTTTGTTTCATCGAAATCTGGCCAGGATTTCCAAAGATACAGCGTTGTAAAGTTTCACCAGCTTTTGAAAATTTGCTTTCCTTGCGCGCTATTGCGATGACGTCATGTCGCACTGACATCTCCGTTTGCGGCTGTTGCGGGTGATTTCCGTCTAACTGTACCTACATAGAGTTCGTCTGTGCGCAATCTTCGCGCAACTCTAAAACTGTAACACTCTAAAACTGTCACCTACTGTCGATACCGAAAGACATTTATCCCACAAACTTTTCTGGCCCAGTGGTGGAGGCGCCACTAGCAGTATAAAATTATCGAAATGGCTGTCAGTTTTTAGGGTGCATATTTAACTACCAAGTCAGTTAAGGTTGTAAGTACATTTTGTTTTGACAGTTGCTATATGTATTGACAGAATCCCGCCCGCCATTACGAAAGTTGATTTAATTTATTATTCACGAAATTAAAGCATTATTTGAAGGTGTTTTTTCACATGGGCTCAATACAAAATAACTTAAACATTTCATTGATCGACTATATGAAAAATAAATAAATTTATTACGAAACCGTGAGAGCGCAACTATATAGCCAAAGGATTCTATGTAGGTATACGGAAGTGCGACGGTACTTTAACGTTTAATATCTCAGTCATTTTTGAAGATAGGAAAAAAATAAAAACAGATTCTTTTTTCTCGAGTTACATATTTTTTAGATATGCTGATAACAAAAATCATTGGTGTGACTCATTGCGCGCTGACTACAACGTGTTAATGAATTAACCCAACACCTCGTGGTGATTGTGCTCGTGAATATGAACAACTTTTACTATGAGGCCAACTCTGCAACTCAACAAAAAAAATCTTCTGTTTCATACAAATTGTCAATACCTAATCGACCAAAGTGTATGAAACAGCTGTTTTTTTTGTCGAGTTGCAGAGTTGGCCCCATAGTAAAAGTTGTTCATATTCATGAGCACAATCACCACCTAAGAGGTTTTGGGTTAATTCATTAACACGTTGTATATGCGAGTATGTATGTAGTGCGTACTTAATTATTTGAATTGCCGCTTAACAAAAGTAAGTGACCGCAGATGCCTTAAAACAGCAAATTGTAATAAAGAACGAACTTTGGAAAGTCAATGTATTTTTTCTTCAAACGGAAGATCATTTACTTAAGTTACTAAGCGCACAACGTATAGAGAAAAAGGATAGCAGATATCTTCTCTTGTATTCAATGAAAATCATAAGCATGATATGATGTACGATACTAATATATTTTTATTATAAGTAATAAATACATTGTAAGAATTTTTGTTTTTCTTTTTTAATTTTCTGTTACACTGCATGTTATATTACAAACATCAATCCTTGTCCCAGGTACAAATCGAACCTACGACTCTTGGCATGGTCAGTACCACGGCGCCTAAGTGCACACGAGCGACAAACGCCGCCACTTAGAGCTATAATAAGAAACAAGCGACGACTATAGAATAAGAAACAAGTGACGACTATAGAATAAGAAACAAGTGACCACTATAGAATAAGACACAAGTGACGACTATAGAATAAGACACAAGTGACGACTATAGAATAAGAAGCAAGTGACGACTATAGAATAAGAAACAAGTGACGACTATAGAATAAGACACAAGTGACGACTATAGAATAAGACACAAGTGACGACTATAGAATAAGAAGCAAGTGACGACTATAGAATAAGAAACAAGTGACGACTATAGAATAAGAAACAAGTGACGACTATAGATCAAGAAGCAAGTGACGACTATAGAATAAGAAACAAGTGACGACTATAGAATAAGAAACAAGTGACGACTATAGAATAAGACACAAGTGACGACTATAGAATAAGAAGCAAGTGACGACTATAGAATAAGAAACAAGTGACGACTATAGAATAAGAAGCAAGTGACGACTATAGAATAAGAAACAAGTGACGACTATAGAATAAGACACAAGTGACGACTATAGAATAAGACACAAGTGACGACTATAGAATAAGACACAAGTGACGACTATAGAATAAGAAACAAGTGGCGACTATAGAATAAGAAACAAGTGGCGACTATAGAATAAGAAACAAGTGACGACTATAGAATAAGAAACAAGTGACGACTATAGAATAAGAAACAAGTGACGACTACCGGCTTCGGCGTTCATATAAAGTGTATGGAAACTACAGGAAAGTGGTCGGTGGCGGCGTTTTCCAGTGGCCCGTGTGCGGCGACGCTAAAGTCAGGATTTTGTCATCTTATGAGGGGTTTACACGGGTCGATTTTCGCCGTGCGCTTCACAAATCGCCTCCCAAGCCGCATCGCTAGCCCATTTAGACGGGTGACTAAAATCGCATGCGGCTCTGTCATTACCTTCAAAATGTTGAGAAGAATAGGTGTTCGTGTTGGAATTGAAATAGTTATTCAATTATTCAAGAAGTGCTTGAAAAACAAAGAGAGATGAAAAAAGAAAAGAAGAAAACGTAAATTTTGGGTACGTGAATGGATTTCTCGACGTAAGGTCTTGGGTGCGAGCGAGCGGAGACACAGCAGTTGCAAGCGATCGCCTGCGACTAAGCATTTACACGGTCGATTTTAGTCACCGGCCGGTCGCCGCGCGGCAAATGTCGGATGCTTGCTACCCAACTTTGGGCCTTGCGGCTTTAATCACCTGCGGCCTAGCCGAATTGCCATTTAGCGGCGGAAATCGTGCGGCTTTAGTCACTAATGTAAACCCCACATTACGGCCGATTTCAATAACCTATCCTCAGAGATAGGCTGACTAAAGATTTGTTGCCTAGATATTTCTGTTAAATGAAAGGAAATTACAACAGTTGCCTAGTAACAGATCCATACCATAGTAGGCATATCACTTACTGAAGATAGATTATTGAAATCGGCCGTTAGTCTTCAGCCCTGCCCTGAATCTATGGGCGTCTACCAGAAGCACCCCCCCCCCCCCTCAAAATAATTGTTTAATAAAATTCTGGACAAAATCTGATTCAAATAAGAAACTACATCCATCAATCAAATAAAAACGAAATCCATTTTTTCGAGAGTATGGTATGTATGATTAGATTGATTAGTATTCATATTATTAATCGACATGTTACAATCCATCCATACTAATATTATAAAATAATGTGAAAGTGTGTTTGTTTGTTTGTCAGTCTTTCGTCAAAACTGAGCACCGGATCTTCGTGATTTTTGGTATGGGGATAGTTTGGATGCTAGAGAGTGACAGGTTACTTTTTATCCCGAAAAATATCACATTCCCGTGGGATAACGTCGCGTCGTGTAGGCTAGTATCAAATATATAACTGCTAACCGCCATTATACTCGCGTGGTACACTCGACAGCACGTCAGGTTAAACAGTTGAACTGCGATAACAGCTTTTATTACGTAGGGCATAAAGGCGGTCTCAATGTCAACATGTCTAGTCTGATGTCCGCCGTGTGTACATACCCGTTCCATTGGACATATCCGAATGAAATATTTATTTACAGGTGAAAGAATTTTCAAATTCGTTCAGAAGTTCCAGAGATGACCTGAAATAACCAAATAAGCTTTACCTCTATATACTTAATATCAGTAGTATCATACATGAAACAAACCCCTTAAAATAGAACATAGTAAATTAACGGACGACATCACAAACATTGATGATTTCAACATACTTAATGAAGCGCTTATGAGAACCAAAATGAGGGCATTAGAAAACAACACCCAGACATGGAACAAACGCAAATCATCATCTGCGCGGGATATAAATGTTTTTGGTTAAGGATCGATCGAACTCATGTCCCCCGGCTCGGTATGTATTTTTATTACCACTGCGCCATCGGGTACGTTCCGTTTATCATATAGTTCCATCGACGAATCATAGATGGCGCTACCAGTCTTATTTATTAGCTCTCAATACTCATCATCATCATCATTTCAGCCGTACGACGCCCACTGCTGGGCATAGGCCTCCCCCAAGGATCTCCACAACGATCGGTCCTGCGCTGCCCGCATCCAGCGGCTTCCCGCGACCTTGACCAGATCGTCGGTCCACCTTGTAGGGGGCCTGCCCACGGAACGTCGTCCGGTTCGCGGTCGCCATTCGAGAACCTTTCCGCCCCAACGGCCATCGGTTCTCCGCGCTATGTGTCCCGCCCACTGCCACTTCAACTGAGCAATCCTTCGAGCGATGTCGGTCGTTTTAGTTCTCCTGCGGATCTCATCATTTCTGATTCGATCGAGCAGGGAAACACCAAGCATCGCTCTCTCCATTGCTCTCTGGGTAACCTTGAGCCTTCTTATGAGACCCATAGTAAAAGACCACGTCTCGCTTCCATAAGTCATAACTGGCAACACACACTGGTCAAAGACCTTAGTCTTGAGACATTGAGGAATTTTGGGAAACGCTGCCCATCCGAGCTGGATTCGACGAGAGATCTCTTTCTCGAAGTTGGACTTACCTAATTGGATTGTCTGTCCTAGGTAGACATAGTGGTCAACAACTTCGAGTGTAATGTTCCCAACATTAACTGGAGCGGATGCAACATGGGCATTGGACATGATTTTCGTCTTATCCATGTTCATCTTCAGACCCACTCTTTGGGAAGCATTGCTGAGATCTTCGAGCATTGTGTTCAGGTCTTCCAAAGTCTCAGCCATGAGAACTACATCATCGGCAAACCGCAGGTGTGTTAGGTACTCGCCATTGATGTTAATGCCGAATCCTTTCCAGTCCAGTAGCTTAAAAATATCCTCCAACGCAGCTGTGAACAGTTTGGGAGAAATGACGTCTCCCTGTCTCACACCTCGCTGTAGTTGGATAGGATTAGAGCTCTGGTTCTGTAATCGGACCGACATGGTGGCGTTTTGGTATAAGTACCTCAGCACCTCGATGTACCTGTAGTCTATTTGGCACCTCTGGAGAGACTGCAGCACTGCCCAGGTCTCGATCGAATCAAAGGCTTTCTCATAGTCCACGAACGCCAAGCATAGTGGCAAGTTATACTCTTCGGTCTTCTGTATAACTTGCCGCAGCGTATGAATGTGGTCTATGGTACTATAACCTTTTCGGAACCCGGCTTGTTCGGGAGGTTGGAAGTCGTCGAACCTGCGAGCGAGACGATTCGTAATGACTCTCGAAAACAACTTGTAGATATGGCTCAGAAGCGAGATGGGTCGGTAATTCTTCAGGAGAGTCTTATCACCCTTCTTGAAGAACAGCATCACATCGCTTCTGCCCCATGCCTTTGGCGTTTTGCCCTCGAGGATGACAGAGTTGAAGAGCTTCTGGAGGACCTTAAGTATCGGCTTACCGCCCGCTCTCAGAAGTTCTGTTGTGATTCCGTCATCGCCCGCCGCCTTGTTGTTTTTGAGCTGCTTGAGAGCCATTCTAATCTCGTACAGGCTGACGTCCGGGATATCTTCAGTATAGTGTCGGGTAAGTTTGGCTCTAGGTTCTGTAGCCTTACTTTCAACAGGTGTTTGTGTGGAATATAGCTGTCCATAGAAACTCTCAATCTCCCTCAGGATTTCAGGTGTTGATGAAATGATACTACCGTCCTCAGCTTGCAGCCTCGTCAGTTGACTTTGCCCTATAGCCAGATCTCTAGCGAACACTTTGGAGCCTTTGTTCCGCTCAATGGCCTCTTTAATACGCTCGGTATTAAATTGGCGAAGGTCGCTTGTCAAGGACTTGGAGATCTGCCTATTTAGCTGTCGATAACGAAGGGCATCCGCTGAGTTCTGTAGTTTCATTTCGTTTCTCTGATCCATGAGTCGGATAGTATGGCTGGAGAGTTTCTTTAATTTAGGACGGTGGGTTTTGTAGTGCTTGGACCCTACCGTGCGGACAGTGTCCACCACCATGTTGTATAGATCGTCCATATCGATGCTGTTCTCAAGGGCTTCGAAGCGGTTTTGGAGCTCGAGCTGAAAGCACTCGGGGTTTTGAATTTGAGCCGGTATTGGTCGGAGCGTAGATTTTATTAGTCGAGATCTTTCCAGCTTGACGTTGATATTCAATGTGCCTCTAAGTATGCGGTGATCGCTTCCCGTCTTTACGGCGTTGATCACAACGACATCATTGAATATTTGCTTCCTCGTTGACATAATAAAATCTATCTCGTTTTTGACTTTACCGTCCGGACTAATCCAGGTCCATTTGCGGCTTACGGGCTTCTTAAAGAAGGAGTTCATCATGTAGAGGTTCTCCCTCTCCATGAAGTCTGCCAGCATCTGGCCCCTTTCGTTCCGTTGCCCAAATCCAAATTGCCCCACTCTCAACTCATCACCGCAACGTTGCCCCAACTTAGCATTAAAATCCCCCATCACAACCGTGTAGTGGGTTTTGTAGCTATGCATGGCTTTAGAGATCTCCTCATACATAGCCTCCACTTCGACATCGTCGTGTTTCGAGGTCGGAGCGTAGACCTGAATGACATTCAGCGAATATCGTTCCGATATTCTGAGTATTAGGTACGCTACCCTGCTCGAAACACTTCCGATGGTGATCACGTTGTTGACAAGGGATTTATGGACGATGAACCCGACACCACCTTGGGACTGTTGGTCGCCCTCCCGGTGGTAAAGTAAGTTACCGGATTGAAGGGTAATCGAGTCCTCCCCCTCTCTTCGGACTTCAGATAACCCAATAATATCCCAATGCAACTTACTAATTGCCTCTTCCAACTCTATAAGCTTCGCGTCGAGCCTCAACGTGCGCGTGTTGTAGGTTGCCAGGTCAAGTCGTCGGTGTTGGTAGCCGGAACCTACCCGGGGATTCTTAGCACCCCCTGCCCCGCCGTTACCATAGCCGCTACCGTAGCTAGGAATAGCGGGGCCGCCGGGGACTGGGGGCCGATTTTTAGTGTGTGTATCCATTTTTACGGGGGGGGTTTGCCATAATCGCCACGCTTGGCAGGCGGGTTGGCGATCGCAGTATAGCCTGTTGAAGCCTGGAGACGCTGCTGCCCATCTCCTTTGGCAGTTTTCCCTCTGTCGGCTCTTACGACACCCACGGGAAGAGAGGGGGTAGTGCTATTCTTTTTTATGTGCCGGCACTACACGGCACAAACTCTCAATACTGCTCAATACTAATTTAGTTTGTAGTTGTAGCCGCTCTTGTTTTGAGGTGCTAGATTTTTGCCTGTAATGTAACGTTACAAAGTCAACAGTTACACCAGTGAAGGAGGGAAACAGAGCATTACAGTGCAATTTGTAATATTTTGATACAACTTGTAATGGTGCGCTTACATGTTGGGCGAGCCATCACGAGCGGCCAGCATTTAAACGGCTGTTTGTGATGGCTCGCCTTGGCTCAGCCTTTGTTCTCGGCTCGTGACTCGTGTAGGCTCGCCGAGCCAAGGCCAGCATGTAAACGAGGCATAACATCAATGCACCGACTCGGAGCTAAACTAAATGCTCAAAATCAAATCTGAAATGTTACATTACCTACATGCGCGAATTATTAATACGACAAAATCTAATTCGAAGAATAGCAATCCATCCAATCCAATGACGTTTTATTAATAGACACGTTACACTCGAATAAATTGCATTCTAAAATGGCGAATTTGTTTTTCATGACGTACAAGAATCAAAATCCAAGCACAAGTAGTCAAAATATATTTATCTCTTCCTAACAACAGGCATTTCCGCATATCTATCTCTTTTTCACCAAAAATAATGTTAGTCAGAGACATATATACACAAACCCCCACTGTCAAAAAGAGATAAACAATTATTTGCAAGCACTGTCTTATGTGTCAGTTTTCTGTCTCTTTCATGCGTTCACAAAACTTTACAAGCTTACTCGCTCATGCATGTCGAACTGGCAACAGCGCAAAAGTCATCACTAATTATTTAATTTTTAATTTAAATTTATAATTTCAATCATTACGTATGAAATGAATCAATTTTCATGTCTTTTAAAGATCCGGCATAGATTTTGCAACTTCTCTAAACACAGGAAGGCATTAAGTTTATTATTTGAGGCGTAATCGAAAAATTGTTACAGCGCGTTGCCACGACAAGGGTCTGTGTGTGACTGAGTAAACTTCGGGCAATTAGGTACCTTACTTTTTCGTCGCCACTTTTTAGTTCAGATAACGTATCTACATATAAAATATCATTGATCCAATCCGTAAGTAATATCCGTATCCGTGAAATGTATAAGTAGGTATTATATTAGGTATCTGTGCTTAAACCAAAAACTAGTTAGTATAAATACTTAAGTAGGTATACCAAAAATTCAACACCATAGATAAACAACGAAGTAAAACTAAAAGTAAATCTAATAAAACACCTACTTATAGCCACCACAATCCACAACTCACAAGGCACTTGGGCCTGCTGATTTGTACGGAAAATTAGGACATTAGGTTCCAGCGCGTTCAAAACGCGCTAATGGACTTTTTTAGAAATTTGATCTGACTTTCACGTGTTGAGTAGGTAAGGTCGTAGGTATATTGTCACAGAAAATTACATGTTTAAAAGATCGGTGCGTTATAATTTTTATGTCCACATAATGCTACAGACATTCGTTATCCACCTTACTAGACCTTACTACTCGTAGTACCTAAAGGGGGCAACTTTTATTACCCGCTTTAGAATTAACTGCTGCAGTACTAACACAGGACATTTTTATTTCCCATATAAGTAGGTAGGTACTACCTTTTTTTTCTTTTTTTATAGTGAGGGCAAATACAGTCTTTTCGTATACCGCTAACGGCATGTTGGACTCAGTCAGACAAGGCCTGTCTCTCGCTGCGCCCAGCCCTCCCGCCAAGCCTAATAGGCTTCGCGTCAGGGCTGGGTGGTTTTAACCCCTGCCCCGCCCCCTGACGAGCTCGAAAGCTCGACAGGAGGCGGGGCAGGAGGAGAGAGCCTCCTCTCAATCTCCCCATAAGGTTACCCACTCCGGGTGGGCTGACAACTAAACCCCTCACTACTTGCTCTCCGCCGTCAGTTTTAAGGTAGGTACTACCTACTGCATACTAGGATATGCCATAAACCGTGTTTTCCCCGTGGGTCCACGAATAAGTTTTTTTGGAAATTCAATAGAGAACTTTTTCCCCGTAGACCCACTGCACTGCACAAGCCCCCTGATTCACAAACCGTCGGAAACGCCCCCGACAGCGGAATGTATGCATGCACCGTCTCTGTCACTCACTATAGAATAGACAAAGGACAGAATTCGAATCCGATTCCGTATCCGATGATGGGAAAGAAATGTCCTTCTCGACAGTTCGATGATGGTGTTGATCGGATTACTACTACGAGCAGTTAGTTGTAACGCGGGTAGTAAAAGTTGCCCTATTTACCTACTACCAGTAGTACACTCGACAGCACATCAAGCTCAACATTTGAACTGCGATAACAGCTTTTATTACGTAGGGCATAAAGGCGGTCTCAAGGTCATGAGACCGCCAACATGTATAGTCTGATGTGCCGATGTGATGTGATGCGCCTGTGTACCTAAGGTCTGGTAGGGTAGTAGGGTGGGTAACGAATGACCACAGAATCTTTTGTATGGGAGGTTTGCGTACAGATACCTACGAGATTCGTCATCCGATTTGTAATAAAAAATATACTTATTATCGGAAACCGGATACTAATCGGATGCAGTACGCAACCACTTTTACACAGTTTTTACGCATGAGTTCTCTGGCTTGCATTTTTTTCCATTTGGGGCACAAGGGCACACCCCGCGAATAGGCGAATAGGGTAAAATAGTGTTCCATACTCCAGTAAAACAGTTTTTTTGAATAGTGTCAAAGTTTGTCTATTCTATTTAACAGAGACCCATGTCTTACAACTCTTAGGTTTAGGTACCTACCTACATTTTATTTTTTTGGCACCACTTCCCGAAAAGGATTCCCTATACTTATGTCGAATACATGCTCGTCTCCAGTTAATCAATGCCATTTAAAGAGCTGACAGGACCCAATACGTCATCAAATCATCGAATCATCGATAACCCCAGTGAAAGGTATAATAAAAAATGCAAATAACCGCGATGAGGAGGGGACGGACGGCGCGTGGGAGCGAGGCGCGGGCGCAGTCACACGCGACTCGCACGCGACCGATCGCGATTCATAGGGGGAGAGCCCGATATCGCGATTATTGACGATGAAACCAGAACTTTTATTATCGCCGAGTTGGTAGAAGAAGGATAACTGATGCCAATTTTCAGCAAAAGATCTTTCGAAAATTTTTAGCAAAACAAACGACCACAGAACTCTGAAAGATTTTTTTCTTTACTTTCCATGTTCTGTGCAAACGACATTATTTGATGGCATAAAAAGTTAGCGGTAAGTAGAGGTACATATTTTTGAAGTTTATGTACAAAATGCTTACGGTTTACTTCGACTTCAAGGCCGAACTTCTAACATGAGATTACTCAAGTTTCGTATAGAGTTTATAAGACATCTTTTAGTTTTTCAATTCTGACAAAAGTTTGACTCCTACAACTTCTGGGTTAGACCCATAGTACCCGAAAGCCGCAAGAGGACCGAGGAAACTAACTTTTGCCTTTGCCATCGCCTGTGTTGCAAGAGCATCTCGTACTGCCCGCATTACCGACATTGCATTAGTTAGACGACCGATTTGGCGTAGGGGTAGGATAGCTACCCTCTGCGCCGGAGTTCCCGGGTGCGGTTGAACATGTCTTGGTCTGGGTGTTATGTATGTATATTAAGTATGTATTTACCAAAAAAAGTAGGTATATAAGTATGTATTTCACGTGACGGGGCGTCAACCCCCCGCACGTCGCATAGGGTGATGGCTGAAAATCAGCATTTCATCTTTTGGTGGATATAATTTGCCGAGCCTAGACCTTTTTGCTGCTGCACACAGGCAAATCTCCATACCGGCATTACTTAGGTTTATTTTATTTTAATTCTGCCTAGTACTTATTTATCATTGTATTTTTTCTTGTTAATTTAATGTGTGTACCTACCTATGTGTGTGGCAAAAATAAACTTTAATATCTATCTATCTATTTATCCATTATCTAGTTTCCTTAAGGTGTATCGATGTGCTCAGTGGCGCCGCCAATGGAAATAAATCAATTGCATTTTATTAAAGGCTTGGATTAAAAGTTTTGGTTATTTCGCGCAAATAGAAGAGCGAAATGCAATTTTTAATTGTTTTTTCATGGCCTCAAATATGAGCACCAAGTTATGGATCTCGATATTGTCAAATGTGGCCACTTTTGGCACTATTGAGATTCACTACTTATTGCGTAAGTTTGAGTTCTCAAAAGTATATTTAAAAAATGCATTCCACTCTTTCACCTGCGCGAAATAACCGAAACTTTTAATACAAGCCTTTAATAAAATGCAATTGATTTATTTCCATTGGCGGCGCCACTGAGCTCATCGATACACCTTAACACAGTTTCTTAATGATAACTACTTATGAGCTAGATAATTGGTGTGATTGTAAGAAATTTATTTATATTATTTATTTATTACCAGCCGAAGTTGCCAGTCACTCTGTAGGTAAGTACCTACCTAATGAAAATAGTCGAGTGCAATTGGATAATTTTCATTATTTAGAATAACTTCCACCTACCGCGAAGAACGCTGTTCCAGCTAAACCATGCCGTGTTTGTATCATAAATAAAAAGCGGAAGGAATCATCCTTTGAGTGTGCTATCTGTCCTGAAAAGCCCGCAATATGTGTTAAAAACTGTTATAAAAATTTACCACACCGATCCCCGTTTTGCATATGTTTTTAATAGTTAATGAGTTTTTTTTGTTTTGCGTTTATTAAATAAGAGTTTTTGTTAAAAGAATTACTAGTAAGAAGTACCTACTGTAGATATTACTAGATTATTGCAATTATTTACCAGAAGTTCCTAAGAAAATTCTGTTAAGTATTTGAAAAAGTTAAGTCGGTACAACTTTTTTATAATGATTCGTTTCATTTGAGATGCCAAAAGGCATAAAACGCCTAATCCAGGAGGCAAATATACAAATCACCGTAATAATCGATAAGAAAGAGCTACGTACTTAGTACCTAACCTATTGCGTAGTCGGCCTCTGGAATGGTTTATCAACTCGTAAGTAATATTGCGTAGCTGGCATTCAATTGGTTAGGCAATAATAAAATAATGACATTAGCTCATTTCTAAAGAAAAGCAAATGTTTCAAACCTATATATGGGCAAGTAAATTATCTCGCAAAGTAAAGGCACCTTTCTGAAATCCCACGTAATTTTTACCTTCCATATCATTAATTCAGAAATGTCACAGGCTTAATTTCCTCGCATTTTACATTAAGCGGTGTCTGTCACTGTTTGACTTTGATCAACCTGCTCAAAAGTGAGTGGGTGCAATTGTACACTGTATACCTAATACATTAAACAATCGCACAATGGCATTGTCCACACGGCACCCCACCCCATCCACCCCGCATTCACACGGGAACTGTATCTAAAAACCACAAAAAAAAACAAAAGAAATAACAAACTCACCCTTAACTGTATTGCTTTAAGAGTGACACTGGTTTTATTATATCGTGGCAAGGAGACCGGCGGCGGCGGCGCGCGGTGCGCAGTATTTTTTGTCACTAATCGTATTTATTCGGTAACTCTGGATATTGACTGATCGTAATTGTTATGCGGTAGATAATTTTGTGTGTAGGTAACTGTTTTAGACCCGCTACCCGACAAAAAAAGTTTAGTTAACCACGGATCGTAAGTATTCGTAGGTACCTAGGTAGGAATTGTTTTTTATGCCGAAGAAAGTTGAAATAGTTACTTATTGATTATTTCATAGCTGAGATGAGATCGAGTTCCATGTCGTGACGTGACCATGAATAATTGTCTGGTCTGAAAAGAGCAAAAGCAAAAAAATCGTTTCTCGTACCTACTACTAGTAATGCTACTTGTATATTAAGTACCTACCACATACCCATTACTAATATATTCCCGCGTTGTCCTTCTTTTAGTGACCGCCAACTCAACTTAATTAAATAAATTTTAAAAATATATTTAATCTTAAACTAGGTAGGTACTTATTTGAATAGGTATGCTTATGTCGGCTCGTGTACCTTATTATTTTTGAAGGCTCATGATGCGATTAAAATGGTTTTTTTTTTCAACTTAGGAAATAGCATACAAGTAATTATTCTGTGCAAGTAGGTCTAACTAAACCTGATCACACTTTGTCCATGTAGTTTAAGTTTAAAATACCCTTATTTTAATTTTTAGTTTTTTGCATTCACAATGCAATTTTTATTACAGAAAAATGGAAAATGAAGTATTTAGAAAAAATCGACCCGTCTCACAACTAGCTCCGATGGGACTCGACTCTAACGACTCCGTAGCTCAGTGGTTAGAGCAGTCGCCCGGAAAGCGAAAGGTCGTGGGTTCGAGTCCCATCGGAGCTAGTTGTGAGACGGGTCGATTTTTTCTAAATACTTCATTTTCCATTTTTCTTTAAAATACCCTTTGTAAAAATATGCAGGGTTAAAGACCGGGTGGGGTGGTGGCCGGTAACACGGTTTTGGCTGTTTTTGACACAAACCGGCGTCGTCCTCATGTTTATTCTAATCAGTTAACCCTTTCGCGAGCATTGGCAAAATATTTGCCAAGACGGTTTTTTTACTGTCCAGTAAAATATCGTGCGTGGTTTGGCATTCCGACATTTGATACAGCTAGCGCCATCTCTTAGCAAAGTATAACAACAATTGTACGTTCATTCAATCGAATGACGGGAACAAAATTTGACATTTTGTGACAGGAGGTGAAATTGGAGGCCGGTTTTTAGGTTATTTGTTGGAAATCCAAAAATATCAAGAAATTCACCGCGTAAAAAGTGAGTATCTTTATATATTTCTTGTGTCTAATGTCTAATCTAAGGAATTGTAGTAATATTTTGTTGAATTGTGTAGTAATTGTGCATTTACGAAACGAAATGTTCGACCTTGCCTTTGCCCACTACCCGTGGCAAAATAGCTGCCTATGCCCTGCAATTATTTTATCTTGGTTATATAGTTGCCAATGCCCGATTTTTTTTCTTCAGATGCCACATCGAAAGCGTAAACGGGGAGCACCACTGGCATATTCAGAATTAGTTGAGTTGATAAACATACCTGATGGGTCTGAATCAGAAGATGACCTCGAAAACTATGATTTTGAAGAAGAGGATGCCATAACTTCAGTATCATCTGTTTCAACAGTCTCTTTAGAACCATCGACTAGCCGTACTAACAGTTTTCAAGATACAAACACAGTTTCACATCAACAATTAGTAGATATAGATGGGCTTTTCATCAATGAAAATCAAAGTGATTGGTCTTCAAGCGATGAAGAACCTTTACAAGAATATAAACATCGGAAGAAGGCGAAAAATTCAATAACACAAAATCAAGATATTACACGTGACGATTCGGAGCTGTGTGTTAGCGATGATGATCCTGTTGAGCTAAATAATGATTCGGATGATTCGGATTGTAATGAAACAGAATGGAAGAAAGTAAACTTAGAACAGCTGGACGAAATAACTAAAATTTATGAAGAAAATGGGTTTGATGTAGATATTTCTCCAAACTATTTTTTTTCCATTGTCACGCCACCAGTAGAATACTTTGAGCGGTTTTTTAACAAGGACGTGATAGGTATTATTACAGAACAAACAAATTTATATGCTCATCAAAAAAAAGCAAAAAACTGGACTGACACAAATGCGGCCGAAATAAAGGCGCTACTTGGGATTCACATGTTGATGTCTTTACACCCTCTACACGAAGAAACACAGTACTGGTCCTCCAATCCACTTTATCATGTCCAGCAAATAGCTGATATCATGCCATTGAAAAGGTACAAGAAACTGATGGAGTGCCTTCATCTAAACGACAATTCAAAGATGCCAAAGCAAAATGAACCAGGGCATGATAAATTGTACAAGCTGCGCCCTCTGATAGAGCTTTTGAACGACCGCTTCATGAAAGAATGTTCAGTTTCTAAATCCCAATCCGTAGACGAATGTATGGTGCAGTTCAAGGGCAGGTCCTCACTAAAACAGTACATGCCCATGAAACCAATCAAGCGAGGTTACAAGGTTTGGGCCAGATCAGATTCTGCTACGGGATATTTGTACCAGTTCGAGATATATTGTGGTAAAACTGCAGGGACCGTGGAGGTCGGCTTGGGCCCTAATGTTGTTCTACGACTCACAGAAACGATACAAAATAATGGTTGTCATGTCACATTTGACAATTTTTTCACGTCGGTGGGTTTGATGCGCAACCTGTACTTACGGGGAATATACAGCACAGGAACAGTAAGAACAGACCGAGTAGGCCTACCTATAGTGACGAAAGGAAAAAATTCAATGGAAAAACACGCAAGTAAATGGCGTGTTTCCACTGTAACAGGTACAACAGCTTACGTTCAATGGAAGGATACGAAACCTGTAAGTATTCTCACCACGGGATATAATCCTAAAACAAAGGTCAGTGTCCAAAGAACACAAAAAGACGGCAATAAGGCCCTAATCGAATGTCCTCTTGCTATTGCTCAATACACTAAAAGGATGGGTGGAGTAGATCAGTTCGACCAATTTAGAGCACATTATAAATTAGGACGAAGATCAAAGAAGTGGTGGATGCGTTTATTTTACTTTTTTGTGGAGAGTGGTGCAATAAATGCATACATACTCTATAAATCCATTCACAGAGACAAAAAAATTAGTCAAATGAAATTTCGCGAAAGATTGGCCTATGGTCTGATTGACGGCTATACTTCAAGAAAAAGGGCAGCTGATCTACACTGGAAGCGATCCAATACATCTCTGCCTGATGTCTCCTCTAGCAAAAGCAGTGTACCCCGAGAGATTCGCTATGCTCAACTTGGTTTACACTGGCCTGAAGAGCTGTCAACTTTCAGGCGATGCTATCTATGCAGCACGAGGACAAAAAACAAAAGATCTCGTATCAGATGCTCCAACTGCCTCGTAACACTATGTATTACGCCATGTTTTCACAAGTTTCACCAACTTTGAAACAACAAGGTGTTCTTATATTTTTTGAAACAAACTAAGATGTGCAATCACTTTGAGACTGGTAATTTTTCTATATTTTTAGTAAAAGCCAATTTATTAGTAAATACCTAGTTCAGTAATGTTTTTGGGTATTATATAATTGATTTATCTAATTTGCTTCTTGATCTCGTAGGTATTTGATTTGATTTGTGATAATAATAATAATAAGTAAGATACAATATTCAATTATCTGTTGAGGCTGATAATTTTTTATAAAAATATTGGCTAAAAGTCAAAGTTAACTACTTAATTATTAGTTGTTTTAGTATTCAATTATGGTCAATGTGCCTGATTGTTTGAAAGTACTTATTCAATGTTGATCTTAAAAATCTCTAATTTCTTAAAAAAAATAAAAACTATACAATAAAAACTTTTATTTACGTACACCTCCATTATCGATAAAATTACAATATACATAATATAATAATATATGCATAATCAAGTCACTGTAAGGCATTGGCAAGAATAATTAAAAAGCTGAAGTCGTGCATTGGCAACAATTTTGCCACAAAACAAAGTACAAACGGGCATTGGCAAGCATTTTGCCATGACCCATTTAAATAGTAGGGGGTGTTTGGGGGGCTAAAAATTATCGTCAATATTTTAAGAATCACTTATAAACACGTTTAAAACAGTTAAAACCGAAATTAACCACGAAATGAGTATTGCCCGTGAAAGGGTTAAATGGGAAACTGTCTATGCTATAATTGTTTCAACACTAAGCTCCTTACTTTAAGCTGTTATAGAATAAATTTGTAATTGAAAGCAAGGTGCCGCTTAACACAGAATACCTACTCCAAATTAAGATTTTATTTGATTAATTTCTTGCCACACATGCACGCACACATGCACGTAGTATTAGGGCTCTGCAGAATTATCAGCGTTGCAGGTGATGTTCATGCTGCAACTTGTGCTGAGCAGTGTGCATTTAGTTTCACGTTGTTTTCTTTTAATTTATAGTATTATAATATAATGTTTTTGATTTTGTAGAACTAAATAAATATTTTTGAAGTTTGAATTTTGAAATTGGATTTATGATTTTGTGTTATGTCAGTAGATTGGTAATTTGCTTTCTCGATTATATCCGAGGTAAAAGGTCAAAGCAACGCTCGCAGCGTTCGTCGCACAAAAAAAATAAACGGGTTGCACTCCGGGAGTGCCGACAGAAGTGAAAGGGGCTCCCTAGACATTTTCACAAAAAAAAGGAATACTTGTGACAAAAAAAAGAAAATAAGTTTTTAGTAAAAATTTCATTTTTATGACAAGCTTTTTTGCTGACTGTACTTTAATATTGTATTGTCATCTGAACCAAACCTGTATACAAAATTTCAGCTCCATCAGACACGGAAATGTGTCAAATTAATGCAAGACTTGTCCCCCACTAACTAACCCCTGGGTACGTCCTTGTTCGTAGTTATTCTAATGACATTGTAACAGTTTTTTGATCGTCATGTGTTCGTCTTACGAATTTTCGATGACGGTCACGTGATGTCCTGACGCGAGTTCAACATTTTTTACCCATCACAAAAAGTGCACAACGCCGCTAAATAAGTTTTCACTTCAAAAAGATTAAGTTGCATTTTTAAAGCGCTTTGTCACTTGTTGTGTTGTGTTACTAGTGCTATAACGTCACAGCGGTGACACTCCGTGTCCGTGAGAGTTCGAGCGCCGGTGACGTTTAGCCGACGCTAGGGTTAAACCGAAATTTAATATAGACTTATGGCAAAGAAGGTTACGTGTAGGATGTTATATAATTTGTGTAAGAATATTTAGGTAATGAAAGACACGTTCAATCTTCAATCAACTTTTATAGATACTTTTATTAAATATCTTTACAAATGGGAAATAATAAAATTTCCGACAAAATAAAATATGAACGACATTGAATAAAATACTCAAATAAGAAACCGAGCAGCGTTATATTTTGTTTGCGAAAAATTAACTAAGCTAGCGACAATTTACGAATGACTAATTTCGAGTCGAAAATACTTTAGTAGTACATGTTCAGGAATACGTAGGTATATCTCGGTAAACAAGTATCATTTTGGTGAAACCGCAGGTTTTGTCTGTACAGTTATGGATAAGGTTGTGATGACGAATAACTACCGAAAGTATATCCTAAGGGATGGCACAGTGGATATATTTTGCCTAGCGTGCCATCGTCCGGGTGAATCCCTTAGACATATAATGTCCGGTTGTTCTCGTCTCGCAAACGGCGAGTATTTGCATAGACATAACCAAGGATAATACACCAACAACTTGCTCAGAAACACAATCTTGCGGCATCCGAGGTGCCGTACTACAAGTATGCACCAGAACAGGTTCTTGAAAATAGCCATGCTACATTGTATTGGGATCGATCTATCATAACAGACAGGCAGGACTATTGTAACATTAGCTACAATACAACAATATCAGGCTTATTAAAAGCCTGATATTGTATTGATAGATCGACATGCACGCCACGCAATAATTGTTTATGTCGCTGTTCCCCATGACATGACAAGTTGACGACAACCTTGGGAAAGCTGAAAAAGATAAAGAAAACAAATATCTTGATTTAGCTCACGAGATTGTTGACATGTGGGACATTGATTCAGCAATTGTTGTTCCGATAGTCATATCTGCCCATGGTCTGATAGCCAAGAGCCTCGATAAACACCTTAAGAGGCTTGCGTTAGGTGGGTGGATCGGGAGTCAGATGCAGAAGGCAGTACCTACTTCTGTTCACGGCCCGTATCTGTCTCTGGATCCTTAACCATCGGTAGCCGGGACCCTGATCTTGCTACCGTTGGGGAACTGCATTTTTGTATTTTTAAATGTTATATTTTTTATGTTTTATAATGTAAAAAAATTATGTTTAGAAATAGAATTTTGTAAGTATTTTAAACGTAATAAAGGGAATAATAATAATAATATATGTACGTAAAATAAACTACTAACAGTGGGACACAGTTAATGTGTCCGAATAAAATACTAAATCGTCCAAAGAAAATACTAAGTTAGCGACAAAAATACTGAGTACTTAAGTGAATCAATAATCGCCCAAATAAAAATTAGTCCTCTCAATAATTATTTATTATCGACTGAATTTTAACAACTTTCGCATTTTTTGGCTTCCTAGTAGTTCCTATTTGAATGTATGAAGATTGCGCCAGCCCTAGGCCAAGGCATTCACCCGACTGCCCGTTCCCCGCCCCGCGCGCCTCTCACGGCCCCCGCTCACATCCAGACACCCACACATAGCCGCAAGCGATTTTACGTGCACACATGCTTAAGTGTCGTTTCTTTTCGCGTAAGTGTATATATTCTTTGATAACGTTGTGTCGGTATCGGTAATGCGTGACTACTAGGTGTGATGCGATTCTATAAAAGTCGACGTTCTTTTTCGCTTGACTCTCATTTGTTTTTTATGAATTTGAAATAAGAATCGTTTTTGAATGCGGAATGAAGGCAAAGTGACGGTGGAATTTCCTTAGAGAATCGCAACACTACTGGGCAGCTCAGTGCGTCAGCCAACAGAACTAACCGTGCACACACATGCCGCCCAGCGACCCAGTGACCTATTCCGCCCGCCCTCGATCGCTTGCATACTTCAACACTTTTTAATAACCTACGTGCCATACAAAATGTTCTGAAGAGGTTAAGCTTGTTTGGAAAACTCTTTGAGTTGAAGGCAAAAATACATAATAGGTAGGTACTAAAAGGCGGAACATAACCTAACCTAACTTAAATCGCAATAGCTTTAAGTTGAAATGATATTATTGTACCACCGTATTGCAGCAGTTTCTATCTAATATTAATTATTCCATCTAGTACATAATAAATTTCGCACGTGTTAAATTGAAACTGAAATGAAAGCGATTGTGTTAGAATTAGAATGTTGAGTCACAACACAACGTCCCCGCATAACCAAACTACAATAAGGCTGAACTTTGAACCGCGTTTGAACCCGTCGCGTCGGGTACTGTAAAAAGGATTACGGGTTCATCCAAACTTTTTACACCACGGGTAAGTAGTCATGTAACGCTATGTATATTTTTGTGAATTTTATTATGTTTGTTTAAAGATGGGACATACTTCAGGGGATGAAAGTACCCATGAATACAAACAACTTTTACTATAGGACCAAGTGCGATATCGCGAAAAAAAAAACATACAAAAGTGCAATAACGAATGGGCCAAAATGTATGAAACAGCTGTTTTTTTTTCGCAATGTTGTCCGTATTTTACTTCAAAACGGAGTAACGGATCGACGTGATTAAAGAAGCTCGACATGCTTCGCTGAAATTTCAGCATGCAAAAATAATAAAAACCATTAAATTAATATCATCATTACCGAATTCATTATTATCATAAACATAAAATTAATAACATCATTATTTATATGGCTGAAGCCAATACAATTCTGCTGAAATATTAATTTGATATACCTACCTATTCTTGAAGATTCTTGAATAATAATAAAAATGTCAATCGAATTCTCATAAGCATAGTTAAAATGACATAAAGTTCTAGTACTTACAGTTTAATAATTATTAAATAAAAATGCCCCAAGAATTATAAGACCTACTTGTAGATACTAAAGAAAGACTGAAAAAATTAACTACTTAATTATCGTAGGTAAGTATCGTTATAACATTTTATCATTTGTAGATAATAACTAGGTAGGTATAGAATCCGTAGGCATAGCTAGAAGGTGAGAGGGTAGGTTCACGATAAACCGTAGGTATAGGGTTAATGTCTGTATCTCCTGACTGACTTTCGTCCTATAAAAGGTTCCCTATTCCGGCCACGTACGAGTATGTAGTCTGCAATTTGCGGAAATCCCGTAACAAACGTCCGAAAGAGTTATGTATCCTCGCAATTATTTACTTTTTTGCTTTATCTAAAGTATTGATAAAGACAATTTCTTGTGAAGTGTGATTATAAAGGGTTTTTCATTAAGAGCGCTCGAACTTTGAAATGGAATAAAACAACCCGTTTAAGTGCTATTGCCACAATTTTTATTTTATTTTAAAGAGCACTTGATGACATTATTTATGGAATATAATTTCAGCCAAATGACCACCGCGATTCCGCTGAAGGTTGTGTATCCTGGTGGACAATTTTGGAGCACATTTTCGCATAAATGGGGCTCAATCTCATGAATAACGCGAGTTATGTTGGCCTTCAGGGCAGCAATTGTCTGTGATTTGTCAGCATAGACTCGAGATTTCACGTAGCCCCACAGAAAGTAATCGAGCAGTGATAGATCACACGATCTCGGTGGCCAGTTGATGTCACCCACCACCACGCGAGATAACGAAGCCCTCAAACTTCTCATCCAATAAATTTAATGTTTCCCGTTCAGTGTGGCAAGTGGCGCCGTCCTGTTGGAACCACATGTTCCATGGTGAAATGTCACGAATAAATATGTATTCCCGCCAAATTTGACAGCTATCGTTTTTCCAAGATGACCGCTATCAACTTTCAAAGTTCGAGCGTCCCTATTGAAAAACCCTATATAACACTAGCGGATCCTCGCGGTTTCACCCGCGTGGTACCCGTTCCCGTGGGAATATCGGGATAAAGTATAGCCTATGTCACTCGGGAAGAATGTAGCTTTCTAATGGTGAAAGAATTTTCTAAATCGGTTGAGTAGTTTCGGAGTCTATTCGATGCAAACAAACAAACAAACAATCAAATCTTTCCTCTTTATAATATTCATCATCATCATATCAGCCGAATGACGCCCACTGCTGGGCATATGCCTCTCTTCAGTTTGTTTCTTATTCCTTTTCCTGTGCATGCCGTTCGAATGATGGAATGCACTATACCAGAAGACATCAGAAAGGCTCAACCCTAAATAAATAAATAACTTTTCACAATCACATGAGTCACACCAATGGTTTTTGTTATCAGCATAAAATATCTAAAAAATATGTAACTCGAGAAAAAAGAATCTGTTTTTTATTTTTTCCTAGCTTCAAAAATGACTGAGATATTAAACGTTAAAGTACGGCCTCCGAGGAAAATTTGGGTGAACCAATGGCATTAACGTGTGACGTCACGTCGCACTTCCGTATACCTACATAGAATCCTTTGGCTATATAGTTGCGCTCTCACGGTTTCGTAATAAATTTATTTATTTTTCTTATAGTCGATCAATGAAATGTTTAAGAATTTTGTATTGAGCCCATGTGAAAAAACACCTTCAAATAATGATTTATTTTCGTGTAAAATAAATTAAATCAACTTTCGTAATGGCGGGCGGGATTCTGTCAATACATATAGCAACCGTCAAAACAAAATGTACTTACAACCTTAACTGACTTGGTAGTTAAATATGCACCCTAAAAACTGACAGCCATTTCGATAATTTTATACTGCTAGTGGCGCCTCCACCACTGGGTCAGATAAGTTTGTGGGATAAATGTCTTTCGGTATCGACAGTAGGTGACAGTTTTAGAGTGCGCCTGCGCGCGGTCGAAATTGAATACTAATCATTTACCTACCATAACCTTAGAACGAAGAAAATGTACTGTAACTATAGCGTCAAAAACGCACGAGTTGCGCGAAGATTGCGCACAGACGAACTCTATGTAGATTACTTACAGTTAGACGGAAATCACCCGCAACAGCCGCAAACGGAGATGTCAGTGCGACCATGACGTCATCGCAATAGCGCGCAAGGAAAGCAAATTTTCAAAAGATGGTGAAACTTTACAACGCTGTTGGAAATCTTACAATCTTTGGAAATCCTGGCCAGATTTCGATGAAACAAAAACTATTGTACTTGCACGAGTACGCGCATTAAATGCAATAATTTTTATAGTCATATTTTGATGTGTTGGTGCGACTCAGCTCATAAGTAGTTATCATTAAGAAACTGTGTTGTGAAAACTAGATTACGGATAAATATATACTTTTTTGTAAATACATACTTAATATACATAGAAAACACCCAGGCCAAGACAAATAGACATGTTCATGCACACAAATATTTGTCTTATTCGGGGATCGAACCCGAGACCTTTGACGCAGAAGACAGGTATCCTACCCTTGCGCCAAATCGGTCGTCAACCCTAAGATCCTTTGGAGCTCAGTAAGAAGCTATTTCTTTTCTCTTACTCATTGTGCACCCTTTCCCCCATTCTCCTGTTTATTTATTTCTTTCACCCAAGGTTGCCTGGAAGAGATTGTTATGCAGCAATAAGGCCGCCTATTGTTTGTTTTACCTTTATGTTTGCTTCTCTGTATATGTCTTATTCCTGTCGTGTGCAATAAAGTGATTTTTGTTTATTTTATTTTATTTACTGTCGTATTATCGTATTATTTGGTCTTTTAGCCTACTGTTTGTAAGACGTTGTATTTTTAACAGTATTTTTTTAAATCAATTTAAAATGTCTCATTTATCATTCATATCAAACATTGTATATTTAAGACAAAGCAATTACTGAAAAACAGAAAAATATATTTACTTATATAAAACGATTTGCACAAAACGTATTGTAATTTGTAACTACAATACGTTAGTAACTAAGTAAGTACTCAACTGTGACTCAATTCAAAGTAAGTGGGCCTTAAAGTTGTTGAAAAGTAAAGCTAAGAATAATTATGGATTAAGAATGGACAGTTATATAATACCAAAAATTTATAATAAAATTGAGTGGTTACGAGAAAGTTAAAAAGTTAGTAAAAGACAATTAAAGTGTAAGTTAAAGAATGATCTATTACATGAATTGAGCATATAGTAATTAAAAATATCGTTATTAGGCTAATAGTAATGTAGAACAATGATTTTATTAAATTTTATTAAGTTTTATTTGCAGTTAGGTAATTTTTTTGTAAATTTATAAGTTAAACTATAAGATATACCTTTGTTGGTAATGAGCGCTGTCTTGCCAACAACCTGCTATGATCAGGTTGGCGAGGTTTTAGATTAAGTAAAAACATGTATATCTTTTTGATTAAATAAAGAAATAAATAAAAATAAAACTGTCGCAGCCTTCTAAGGCACTAAAGCGTCAATCCTCAACCAGTGTACTCGAGTGCTGAACATTGAATACTGCGACTAATACCTGGTCGTGAATAAGTATAAGTACCTACTTATTCACTTTTTGCCGTTAATTGTCTGTTTTTATTTATCGTGAGTACTAGTACCTACAGACAAACTGTTACTGGATACCTTAAAACTATTCATAAAAACTATTCACACTTTCACTCTAGTTAATCATAAAGAAAGTAACTGAACCTGAAAACCAAAGCCTATTATAGCAAAGTAGCAGCTTTAAGCTTAAAGCTGCTACTGTGCTGCTACCTACTGTGCTGCTACCTACTTTGTGCCTAGGGCATTTCAGCGGCAAGCCAGGGAATTCTAGTGCTGAATATTAAGTATTGGAACTGGTTTTTTACGAATTCTAAATATTACTTACTCATTGAAAATGAAGTATTAGAAAAAAAAACAATCCGTCTCACAACTACCTCCGATGGGACTCGAACCCACGACCTTTGACTGTCCGGCCAATAAAAAAATATGTTTATTACTTACTTGATAAAGCAAGAACCAGGCAAGAACATAATTTAATTTATTTATAACTATTCACAACAGTATTATATTGTACTTTCTTGGCCTGAAAACTGAAGCCTACTTATAGAGCACAGTCGCTTTAAGTCGCTTAAGGCACTTCACCATCAGCCTCGGAGTATTCGAGTGCTGAACATCAAATACTGCGACTCAGTTATTTACTCGTTGCATTAACTACGACGTTACCGACTTCTCGCAATGCATATTTCAAGTCGAGAACTTAATTACATCTTTGCATTTTTCAATGACTTGTGCACTTTTGAGAGCCAACGAGTCTGTAAATATTTAATATTATTTACTCTTTTAATGACTTTCGAGTTTATGCTTAGTTCTGATTCTGTAAGTATTTTTAACACTGAAGTTTGTTACATAACATTGTTGGGCCGAAGTTTACATTTTATTATTGAAAACATGGTTTGTTAAATGCTTTTTATATTACTTATATCAGCCAATAACTGTAAAATAATTTATCTTTTAGGTGTGTAATACTTGCAATGCTCTGTACCTACCCTTATCATACAATTTCACATTTCGTGGTCATCATAAAAATTTACAGCAATCTTTGTTTACTAGCAAAACCACCACTCTGTTTACAAGAAAGAAAATAATAAGAAGTGTTATCCGAAACGAAAACATTTCCTAAGGAAGTGAGAAGCGATGTTCCCATTTTTCATTCCGTCTCCCACAACACAACAGAGACTCGTAAATCACAAACACAAACAAAAATATTGACTTCGCTCCTAAAATGGCTCGCGATAGCTAATCAAACTCGCATAAACCTCAAAACCTGATTTAAAGGCTTTTCATACCTGGGACAAAGTTATTACTACATTTCAACAACACTTTACTACCAAAGAGTTTGCACGTTTTTGAAGCAAATAAAGATTTTGGCAAGTGTAAAAATATGTTTGTAATAGCCACAATGTGCCGTGTAAAGAATACAATAGTTGATCGAATTCGGCACCTGCCCAAAAGTCCCACCGAGTATTCTCACGCCTTCAAAAAAACGGGTTGCATTTTTGGGAGCGAACAAGTAACTCGTATGAAATAGATTTTTTGTCACAATTTGACTTTTATTCCCATTGATCAGAACTATCCTACCTAGTGTTTTATTCCTATTTGAAGATAGTGTAGTGTAATTCTTTCGTTACTTTACCTTCGTCAAAGAATAATACTAAACCTTCGTCGTTCCCCTAAAAATATATAAAAAAAAAATAATAATAAAATACGCTTTATTGCACACAAAAGAAATATCTATAAAAGAAAAACAGTTACAACAAAAGAATGAATACAAAAGGCGGCCTTATTGCTTAACAGCAATCTCTTCCAGACAACCTTAGGTGGAAAGAAAGAAATAAATAAAAATGGAGTATTAGGGGAGTGGGTGCCGTATGGAAAGAATGTTAAGAAGGAAATATAAATAAATTACGATAAACTACTTCATCATGTCAGCCGAACGACGCCCACTGCTGGGTAAAATATAATTTATAAGCAATGAAAGGGATAAATACAACATATAAATGATAGTTAACACTGAGGACCAGAAGAAAGGAAATAACTACGAACTCCATTGCGAAAGGATCCCAGAGTTTGGGCTTTCCTGATACCTTCACGTACCGACGACCGATTTGGCGCAGGGGTAGGCTACCCACCTTCTGCGCCAGTGGTCTCGGGTTCGATTCCCGAACAAGACAAATATTTGTGTGCATGAACATATCTATTTGTCTTGGTCTGGGTGTTTACTATGTATATTAAGTATGTATTTACAAATAAAAAGTATTTAAGTATATATTTATCCGTTATCAAGTTTTCCATGATACAGTTTCTTAATGAAATTAAAATGGGCTTAGATAATTTGTGTGAATGTAAGAAGTTATTTATTTATTTATTTATTTCAGGTAATGAGTTCCACAGACGAACAGCGTGTACGGAAAAGGAGTAGGAAAAGAAGTCGGTAGAGTGCCGTGGAAATTCTAGAGTGAGATTAGTTGTAGACCGCAAAGTACACTGCGAAGACGAGGAAAAATACTTTACCTTCGTCTAAAAGTTTACTGTTTTAAATTTGTAAGATTTTTGATCACGTGTCTAAACTTGTTCAAGTATTAAGCAACCCAACTTTTTATAAAATAATGTCTCGCTAACTTTTTGGCAACCATTAAAAATCATCCAAGTATAAGGCTTATTTGCTATATTTTACAAAAGACCTCAAAAAACTGTCCTCCCAACAAAGTTACAAGGTTTTGTTCAGTCCTTGAGCTACGGAATCCTATTTTTAGGGTTCCGAAGTCAACAAGAAACTCTTATAGTTCCGCCAAGTCCTTCTGTCTGTCCGTCCCCAGTCTAGCTTATAGAGTCTTAAAGTTGTAGTTTGGCATGAATATAGATATTTATCACGCCAAGAAAGTGGTAAAGTAAAATTTTAAAAAATATTTTTTTTTAGGTTACCTTACCTTCACGTGAGGTGGGTGGGTATGTAATTTTTTTCTTGTCTACCCCATAGTGTGGAGTGTCGTTGGATAGCAATTTTAAAAATATTGTTGGTTCGGAAAGACAGTTTTTTGATTGAGGCATTCGTTTGTGAATTATTAAGCTTTAAAGTGCATAATTTTGTTAGAGTCATGTGTCCCCCCCCCCCCTCCCCCTGCCAGCCAAATGGTTATTTTTGGATAAGTGAAAAAATTCACGATAGTAGTACATGACAAAGTTAAAAGGAAAACTATCACAGCTAAGTAGGCTTTACAAGTTTTTGAGATCAAACACATTTTCGAAAACCGCAAATATTACTTTGTCATTCATACGAATACTATGAAAAACAAAAAAGACAGTGGTATTTTTGCTAGGTGTACGTAATCGGTACGTTAAGTGGGTACGGAACCCTTCATGAGCGAGTCCGACTCGCACTTGGCCGATTTTTTCACTTAAGGTACCTTACCTACTTCTAAGATGGAAAACGGATTACTTGCGGAACAATGCCCAAGAGTGGGCTTAAAGGCAAACCTGATGGGATTAAACAAGAAGAATACACACGACACTTTTGTAAAAGAGCTGTAAAAAAAATTGCGCAAAAACTTTAGTCAAGTGTGAGTAACTGAGGACCGACCGAACTGTGGCAGTACGAAACGAAAAAAAAATTAAACCGCCTTCAAAAAGAATCTTCAAACTAAAATTAACAAACACTAAAAACTAAAAAATAATTAGAATTTTTAATTCAAAGGACGAAAATGCGTGACTTTTTCTAACTTCCTCTTTTGAAGTCGCAAATCGGTTAAATAACTAAAAAGTTCTGCGGTACATAACACACATAATATTTTTTTTAAGTCGGTTAAAAAGGGGAAGCATTTATTTTTTTTATTAATACCATTACAGATTTTTTTCTTTTATTAGTGTTTTTGATTTGTCATGGTCAATCAAAGTAATCAAATCTATCGCTATTTTACAAAATAGTAGCCTATATAGACTCCCTTCGTCCACTTGGCTTCCATTAAGGTTCGGTTTAATCTCTACCAATATAAATATAATGATTCAACATTAAAAATATTAATATTAGGCATAATCTCATCTCCATATCCTACTAATCCTACTATAATTCAATAATTCAATAATTCAAAATCGTTTATTCAATTTAGGTTTGTTTAACAACACTTATGAACGTCAATGAAGCTACGCCATCGGTTCGCAAATCCTACGGCAGGAGACCTTGTAGCGAGAAGAACCGGCAAGAAACTCGCCAAGGGCTATTTTTTTCTCCCTGTTTTAACTTATACAGAGTCGTCAAATTTGAAAAATGACCTTCACATAATAGTAAGGTTACTTTCCATCACAAACAGAATACCGCTAAAATTAAGTACAATTTTGCTTATTACCTAAAACAGTAAACAATTTTCAACCAAACAAGGAATCAAATAGTTTAATGAACACACTAATCTTAATCTTATTCATATTATATTATAGGATTAATAAAAAGGAAACTGCAAGCTGCGCCGCATATTCAAATCTATAAGTATTAACAAATAAAAGGAATTTTTGAATAAATAATACAATTATTAGAAAAATTGCCGTAACTGTAAGACACGGGTACCAAAATTACCATGAGACACACCAGCTCGCTCATAAATCTATATAATACTATTATAAACCATATCCCGAACACCTTTAACACGAGTAGACATGAGCAGACCCACCCCACTGGCAGCACCCGTTCACGAGCATGACGCATGAGCCAGCCATCGCTTCGCTCAACCATATTTTAGGGACCGTAACGACCCGACTCACACGACACCACCGCAGGAATGTTTAACGAGAGCATGACATAACTATCCTATTGATCCTACTATCCTACTAATCCTACTATCATACTATCATACTATCCTACTATCCTACTATCCTACTATCCTACTATCCTACTATCCTACATCCTACTATCCTACTAATCCTACTATCCTACGATGTTTGGATGTTTGTTACTCAATCACGTCACGCCAAAACGGCGGATATAAACGGATTTGGCTGTTTGGGACACAGATACTTCGTAGCCTGGAGAGAAACATAGGCTACTTTTTAGCCCGGAAAATATCACATTCCCGCAGGATAACGTTGTGTAGTTCATGCAGGCAAAGCCGCGGGCGGAAAGCTAGTTTGTTATATATTCTTTTGGATCGGAAGCATTTGTTATACTTATTCCAAGTTCAACAAAATATTAAACATTCTCCTGGCAACAAACAGCTTAACAAAAAGATAAAGATAAGATGATGGACCCATTAAAGTTTGTTTAATAATAAAGTTTACCTTAGAACGAAAGTTTGCCTTATCTCACATTGCCACTGCGTAGTCTGAATCCCAGGTACTAAAATTTACCTGGAAATTTGCTTTATTCAACTACCAATTTTCATTTTATAGTTAAGTACATAAAGCTCAATATCTTTTGAGGAAAATTTTATTATGGAATGTGCTGACATGTCGTTGATTTGTATGCAAAGTTTTACGTTATCTACCTGCTGAATCTTCGTCTAAGTTGCCGACATGATTACTTTACGTAACTTGAATAAGTTTGCAGATTTACAACATCTGTTAGGTAACAGTAAATTATTGCTATTCTTTAAAGTGGGGTGGTAGGTACTGCAAGGAAATTATACTACTGTAGATCAACTGGTTGCGGTTCTCGAAAAAAAAATATAAATCTGAATATGAAATACAACTAAAATATTGAAACAAAAGCACTTTTTTATGGATTTAATCACGCTTTTTCACACATTAGTTGTAACTTATTTTTATTTTATTTTTTTTTGCATTCACAATGCAATTTTTATAATAGAAAAATGGAAAATGAAGTATTTAGAAAAAATCGACCCGTCTCACAACTAGCTCCGATGGGACATGGGAGCAGTCGCCCGGAAAGCGAAAAGTCGTGGGTTCGTGTCCCATCGGAGCTAGTTGTGAGACGGGTAAATTTTTTCTAAATACTTCATTTTCCATTTTTCTACATTAGTTGTTTTTTAAAGGATTTTTAGTTTTTTGCTGGTTGCATTGCAGAATAAGAGCTTAGCTCGATGGCACCACATGACACATTGAAACGCATACATTTAATTGTCATAATTTCATTTGGCACACATCATCCATACCGTACTAATATTGCAAATGTGAATGTTTGTTTGTTTGTCCGTCTGTCACGTCAAAACGGAACAACAGATCGGCGTGATTTTTAGTATGGGGATAGTTTGGGAGCTGTAGTGATAGAGGCTACTTTTTAAGCCGTAGCAGGAAGCCGCGGGCGGAAGGCTATAGTAAAACATAATAATTATTAAAAACTTTTTATTATTTGGCGTAAATTGCATAACCCATAAATCATTATAATCTTATTCATTATTTTCAAATAATGCATAATTGTTGAAAGGCATAATATTAAAAAAAAAACATAATCGTCGGAATCTATATTTTCGTTGATCATAATTTCGTTATCATAGTCATTATGCAGCCATTTAATGCCCCCACTGCTGGGGCACTAGCCTTCCTTATGGAAGGATAACGAGAAATGGCTCCATGACCCACCACGCGGGCCCAGTGCGGATTGGTGGGTATTAACGACTGCAAGTGCAGCCGGGACCAACGGGTTAACGTGCCTTTGAAAAGGCCACAGCTATGAAAAACTGCGTCAGTTATATGAGCTAAGCTAAAATAGCTTAGTTCTTGGGAATGTTATTTTCAAAAACACTGAAAATTTTCATAATAATTTATGGTCATTTATTTTTTTTCAACTATAAATTCAAAAAGTCAAATTAAGAGGTCAAAGAACAGCCCTTTGTCTGACGCATGTTGACGCAATATAGAAGTAAAATGACGTAGTTTCATTCAACCCTGTACTTAATTTATGCATGTCAGTGTCGGTAGCTCCTATCGTTAAGCAATAAAGTCGTTTTTCGCACTGAAGTATACAAAGAATTCAATTATTCCTAAGCGATTATGAATATTCAAAACACGATCACGCCTACAGTAATAAATATCAATTAATTTTAATATCATAAATAAGACGTTCCGTCTGCGTTCGTGGAGACGATTTTCTTCATTCTAATAATTAATTGAACCCACAGAATACAAGAATGTTTGTGTATTAATATTAATAGTAATACATTTGTATAATTTTCTAATGTAACTACATAATTTATTCAATATTTTACAAAATTTTCATTTTCTAAAATATTAATTAAATTTTAAATTCCATTTCCATTTTCCGTAACCAATTTCGATAGTTTATTTTTTCGTTTGTCTTAGTTTTTTACAAATAGATTCTAAGATGGCCGACCTCAACGAATCCAAATAGTTTGTACAGTGCCACAAACTTTTCTGTTCCGGTGGTCAAAATGTGAAACTAACGTGTTTTTTTAATGTCATTTTGCTGTCAAGTTGATGTCCAACCATAGCGCTGCTGGCGGCTGAAGTTCTTAGAAGTCAGGGCCGGTTAAATTGCTACAAAAAAAAGAAAAACGTACGTAGCGCCGCTGTCACCGGAACAGAAAAGGTTGTGGCACTGTATTACAATTTGGCTTACTATTACTTATTATAGACAAATAGGTTGGAAGGAGTTTTTAAACATCTGAAAACTGAAAGTAGTGTTATCGCCTACCTCTATGTATCGCCCTATGTTCACGTGAACAAATTCAAAATTGAACATAGGCTTGAAAAAACTACTAATGGGATTTTTTTTCTCCGCAAAAGTGTAGCGACGTCGCGTGATAGCTAACTTACTATTTCCAAACTTTTTTTGTATGCTAAGCTTGCTAAGTGTACCCCCAAAGGACTTAACAAAGTTTTACCTAATCAATAATAATACCTTTGTAAGAAAAAGATGTGCAAGCAAACGAAACGTAAAGAAAAGGAAAAACAAATAGTATTATTCAAAGCTTATCTGCTCTCGTTTTTCGGCGGCAATTACTTATTTACAGTCAACTTTTGTTAGCTTTTGATAAAGGGATGACAAAGGAAGGATTAATTTTGATAAAATTCGTCCTTTATACACTTTGTTAAATTCAATTCATCAAAACCAACATCTAAGCTTGCCGAAAACACAATAAAATTAATGTGATATTGTAAGTAAACCTTTTCTTAACAAAATTATTTCGAAGTAAGTACTTATTATTACTAATTTAGAAAACTATTGTAAAATATTACAAAATATAGGCTCAATTGCTTCCACTTCGTCAGTAGGTATCATTAGTGTTTTTAATTCCATCGCATAAGTAAAAATATTTTATTATGATCTTGAAGAACTGTTTACTACCTATACTATAAAATATCTATGCTTATATGCTACATCACACTGATATGTTTGGTAAAGTCAGTAATAATTCAAGTACAATTTCAACCTGTAACTGCAAGTCGAAATTTTACTTCACACAACTTTCAGCCAAATTTCCAGTAGGTATGTAGAATTTAATTTTACAAAGTAACCATAGTCAGTATTTTATATGAGCTTACTGCGCATGCGCCGACCGACCGAGACGGCGACGCGATATACACGATACACGTGTGTCGCACGCGTTTCACTTTAGTTCATTATGAAATGAAGGGATATCAAAGGGATGTCAAGTGGGCAAAGTCAAATTGAAGAGAAATATCTCTGAAGCGTAGTGCAAATTATAAAAAGTATAAGCGCACGACATGTTAATTGAAAGTAAAAAATAATAGAAAACTTCATATTTAATTGCAATATAGAAGGTTCGGCGTAACGGATAAATGAAACAATACTAGCTATGAGTTATTATTCAGCTAATAAAGGATTACATGCGCTTATTTACTAAGATGGACATGCATGTGTGTTACTACGGTGGTACACACACTACATATGGTGAAGGAGGTCTAAAGAGATGACGGAAAATAGATTTTTGTTTTATGTTCCCTACGCCTTCTGTAATCTGTTTTGATGATGGTAAGGTTTTATTAATATTTTACAGCCTGGTTCTTATTATTGCGACCAGTTCTTATTATTTGAAGTTGTTACTAACATACAAAAACAAAATCGAAGACAAACAAAATTGCAGACGAAGACACGGGCAGTAGTTACTTCGTACATGAAGTCTTTTCCCGTAAAGTAGGTAAACCTTATCGCCCTTACCTGTTATTGGCAAATGACATTTAACCTGCTGAAAAAATCACCTCAATATTAAAATAATAAGGTGCCAATTGAAAATCAGCAAAACCTGACATCATGCTGAATAGGGTATTTTACTGTTGTTGAAATGTAGATATTTAATGATGACGTTAAAAATATTGCAATAAAGAATACCAAATGTAAAAAAATAATTTGAATCTGTTTTATAATAAAAGAATTATAGTCTGTTTGATTTTGACTATAGCTGTCTCTTTCTAAAACGAAATCTTATATGGCGTGACTATGACGCTACTAACCCACTGACGTCACTAAGATAGCGTCCTGTCCTTGTCTAATTATAAAGTTTGAAGTCCTATATCTTTGAAAATATTCAAGATAATTCAAAATGAAAACTTGTTTTGTGTAGCTAATATTTCGAAAAACATTTTAAAGAAATAAAAAAAAATCAGTAAAATACCGTATTGACCTCCCAGTTTGACGCAGCTGTGAGATCTGTTACTTATTTATTATAGTTAGTTCTTATATTTGTATTTTCCATTCACCTCATGATTGTGTCAATATAGTAGATTGTACAACAAGTGCATAAAACGTATCATTTTACCCGAGACGTATTATATCCACCCGAGCCGTAGGCGAGGGTAGATAGTCAAGTCGAGGGTAAAATGGGTTTTATGAACGAGTTATACACTCTGCTTTTCACTTCGAATGCGAGGAAAATAAATAGCAATATTGCAAAAAAGAAAAAATAAAGACTTCGCCATATTGGCGGGAAGACATACGATTTCATTTAGCAAAGATCGTAATCCATAATGCTCTTGAAATACTTATTTCTTAGAAAACTCATTAATTTGCCTAGTTTTATTAATTCAGTAAGTAATTTAACATGGATTATGTACAAATGTGAAGAAACAGAATGAAATAGCAAGTTTATTTAACGAAGTTTAATTGCGTGTGTGACTGTTTACCTGACGACCTTTGTCATAGAGTCTGAGTGAGACTTTAGACGAAGATTTTACTGTATGCACTAGAGCATAAAAAGCGATTTTATGCAGCCTATACCCAACATAAACACGAACTTTACGAGCATTAGAAGTGAAAAACATATTTTCTTTCTTTCTTTCTTAAGTTATCTAATTTCCTGACCTAGGTGTTATTGTTGATCGAAGATTTTCTGTTTGTTTTCTTCAATTACCGTGTCACATCTCCTCGCCACTCGTCGTTTGACACCACGCGGCGCTCAGCAGGAGCGTACCAGGCTCGTTACGGTCATATTGGTCAACTATTGACAAAATAACAGTTTGATCAAATTATATTTAGGATATTGAGGTCAATGAAATGTCTAACATAATAAATAATATTAGGTCATCAAATATAATACCTAAGTCATTAGGTATCTACCTCTACAACAATTATGAGTAACTGTTTGCGATATCTATTAGCTGTCAGCTAATAGGCATGGATCATTCATGATGAGCATGTTATTAATCAATTAAATGCATTCTCCTATTATCATTCACATAAAAATTACAGATGGCGATTTTTGCGAGTCACTTTTATCATCGGAACCCGACAACTTCAGCGCTTCAGCAGTTGAGCGTTAAAGATTTTCGTCTTTTTTTAAAACAGCAAACCCTGAATGATATCAAAAGTTTATTAGTAATAATGGCTGAAAAATAAGAATAGTAATTATATGCGTTGTAAAATTATTTCGTTAACTCAATTTTTATTCCGTAAGTTTTGTTAAATAACTTATTATCGTTTGATTTTCATTTCTATTTGACCCAGCCTCATAAAATATAACTAATAGCTTTAATAATTAATCGTATTGGAGAAAAATCCCATTGACACCATGACCTAGAAAATTCTACTGGCTATACTCCTAAATTCTAAGGCACAAATTATTTCGTGCAACTGTTTCACACGTGCGGGCCGCCCGCCCGCCCGGAGTGCGCGCGTGCCCAAGAACTGATAATGATACCTAAGTCTTTTACTTACCGATTGGTTTCTGTAAAGGACAATTTGCTCGTCGCTCGTATGAACATTAATACATTAGGTGCTTCGATTATTACAAAATTTATGTCAACGACACATGTGGCTCATGTGCCTATTGTAACGAGAGAGCGATGAAATGTAGTTTAACTTGTGTGTTTTTATAGTATGTGCATACGATTTGTAGGACATTGTCAATTTGGTTTGATTTACCAAACTTTCAGGGACATAAAAAATCTTTATTGTTATTGCAAGAAGAAGAAGTATGATAGACGTTGCCGTTTGATGGACACCGTGACCTAGAAATCTCATTCACGTAAGAAACTAATACTAAGTTACAAATTATTTCGTGCAAGTGTTACACACGTGCGGGCCGCCCGCCCGCTCGCGTGCGTCGCGCGTGCCGCCCGCCCGCCCAAGAACTGATAATATTAATGTCTTTTACTTAGCGTTCGGTATCTGTAACTATTATTAAATGGGTGCAATTTGCCCGTATGAATTAAAGATTAGTTGCTACAATTATTTCAAAAGACGCGTGTCAACGAGATCCAACTGAGGAAAGAATTGTGGAAAATTTATTAAGTTTTGTCATCACTCATCATAATTGCTTGATTAAATCTAAAAAAACTAAATAAAATTCTAGTTAATCCTCTATTTACTTACTTACATAATGGGTAAAAGTTAAGCGTAAGAATTGAAAATCAATGTTTACGAAAAATATAACAACAAAGTTACTGAAGTTACTTCATTAATTTTCATAAGCCATCACTAAAAACCTTTCACAGCGCCACTTACATAAAGATAAGCCTAGCTAATGTTTACGCGAAAAATCACAAGGGGTAGACACAATGGCGGGCTTAAAATTATATATAATCAATGGGTATGTACTAGCACCGTCCCACGGTCGACCCTCGTCCGAAAAACATTCACACCAATAGTTCGCGAATGGAATTGCATTTCCTAATTGCTCCTCAGTTTCCCACCGTACGCCTGACACGCGGCACTCTGAACCACCCAAATTATAAAACCCCACGCAAAACTTAACCTTATTCCTTTGAATTTAAAATACTGTTTCGTATGAAATGTTATAAAAACTAATAATCTGAATGTTTAATATACAGCTTAGCTATTTACTGCGTCAAGCGTGATCCTTATTTCACTGCAATAGAAGCTTTCCTAGTGTGATTAAATTGCAAAAGTTTTTTTGTTGTAACCAAATAGTTATCTTCACAAAATGCATCTATCATCACCTTCTAGTGAACCAAATAGAGTTTATATTTGAACGTACGTTTTTTTATTTTATTGGTGTATTCTAAACGTAGTGTGTATGGGGTACGCACGTCGGTAGGGTGCCGGCACACGGGGCGGCACGCGGCGCGCACTTCGCGTCCGGCCGTCCACGCGCGCGCACGTGGCGTGTGTGCACCGCGCCTTACCGATCGTCACGTGTCTCCAACTTTCTTGAGTGATAACATCGAAACTTTTTGGTTACTTCCTACTACTTTTGTGCAAGACAGTAAACTCGTTTTGGAACATTTTCTTCCTTTGAACAAGACATTAGAAACTATCTAGAACTTTTAGTTAGTGATAAACTTCGAAACTTTGGTAGTGCACGAAGATTGAAAACTTTTTGAATTCTTCCAACTGCTTTTCTGCAAGACAATAAAAAACTTTTTGGAACTTTTTCCGTCTGTGGTGCCAGACTATAGTGATATAAGTGAAATGGAGTACCATCATCGTCATATGGAGCAGCCTCTGCAGAATCAGACCGGTCCCCAGTGGGGGTACGGGTGGGGGCCCCCGGCGGCCCCCCAGCCACCCCCTGCGCCAGCGCAGAGGAAGAGGACCCACTCCGAAAGCGAAGATGACGCCTTTTCTGAAGAAAGCAGCAGTAAAGATGCGCAGTACGTATACTTACAATAAATTATCTCAAAGTATACCACAATATACAAGTAATTTGAAGTACATTATACAAACGATTAGGTTTTTTTGTATAATCTCAAGCTATTTCGCGTAGAATTTATTATATTCCACACTGTCTGTAATTAAACATACACAAAACTTTCGTAGCGTCTACGGCGTAGCCACGTACTACGAACATATGGAGCTACATAAATACGAGTATTGTCAAAGTTTGCGAATATTTTATCCCTTTTAAATTAACCACAGTTGATTGAAAATCAGAATGTATTTGAACTAAACTCATAGTTTATCTGATATTGGTTGAAATACAATGCATATTAATTAAACTACTGAAAGCATAAGTTTAGTATTATAACTACTTTGTCGAAAGAGTTGATGAGTACCTTTAAACGTTTGCTTTGTATTTATTTAAAAATCAATCTTTTAGTTTACCGTTTAGGCATTCGGGTTAATTTCAGAATTGGACAAAAATAAACACCAGTCAAACTATTGCTATCGCCACTGTGCAATGTATTTGTGTGTTACTAAAATTTAGGTATGTACCTACAGTAACTATTTAACTACTTAAACTTAATACAACTTAATTCATCTTACGAAACGTTGTGAAATAAGACTGTTATAAAAACGAAGTTACTCTGTAACCATGGCGCATGCAACTGGGCCGAAATATCGGGCACTCAACAAAAATTTAACATGGTAATCCTATCTTTTCGTGTCTATTATAGTAGTGATCATGACCATGAAAATTTAAATGTTATGAATGAAAATAGCTAATATAAAGCCCTCTGACTACTGACGGGATCGAGTATAGATTAAAATCTAATCAAGATCGAAAATCATCATTCCAGTATTCTTTAAAACTATTTTATCGCCAGTCGAATACTGAACTAACTAAATGAAATGAAACCCGCCGATATAGGCGTACCACTGACGCCATCGAGTCGAACTTATTAACACAATAGATGCGAAAACGTATATCAAATTTCTCTATCTGCAACAAGCTCATTTTGTGATCGAAGGTGTGATTTTTGACCTTAAGAAGCCTTAAGTCTAAAAAACAGTTGGTACACATATAACGGCAGTTTTCAATTTTCATTTAGCTCGGTATTCAACCACTACTCGATTGGCTCTACAATCGTTTTCCAGAGTACTAGAATGGTGATTTTCGATCTTGATTCGATTTTGATCTCAACTCGATTCCGTCAGGAGTTAACCGCCGTTTTTACGTAGCATTTTCATCTAACATTGTAACGAAATTTTTGGGTAACTTTAACTTTCCAACAAAAAAAATTAAACTATTTCTTTCCCTTCAGATCTCCAGGAGGTGATTCCTGCCAGCTGATGACACGCAAACGTCGTCGAGGAGCCATCGAAAAAAAGCGACGAGACCGCATTAACACCTCGCTAACTGAGCTGAAGAGGCTCGTGCCAGCAGCCTGCGAGAAACAGGGCAGTGCCAAGCTAGAAAAGGCAGAGATTCTGCAGCTGACTGTGGAACACCTAAAAATGCTGCATGCTAAAGGTAAGAGTTGTAACAAATTAGTTCAACGGTGTGACCGCATCAACACCTCGCTAACTCAACTGAGTAAAAGAGGCTCGTGCCAGCAGCCTGCGAGAAACAGGGCAGCGCCAAGCTAGAAAAGGCAGAGATTATGAAGCTAACTGTGGTACACCTAGAAATACTGTATGATAAAGATAATAGAGTTGTAACAAATGAGTTAAAACGGTGTGACCGCATCAACACCTCGCTAGCTGAGCTGAAGAGGCTCGTGCCAGTAGCCTGCGAGAAACAGAGCAGTGCCAAGCTAGAAAAGGCAGAGATTCTGCAGCTGACTGTGGAACACCTAAAAATGCTGCATGCTAAAGGTAAGAGTTGTAACAAATTAGTTAAACGGTGTGACCGCATCAACACCTCGCTAACTGAGCTGAAGAGGCTCGTGCCAGCAACCTGCGAGAAACAGAGCAGTGCCAAGCTAGAAAAGGCAGAGATTCTGCAGCTGACTGTGGAACACCTAAAAATGCTGCATGCTAAAGGTAAGAGTTGTAACAAATTAGTTAAACGGTGTGACCGCATCAACACCTCGCTAACTGAGCTGAAGAGGCTCGTGCCAGCAGCCTGCGAGAAACAGAGCAGTGCCAAGCTAGAAAAGGCAGAGATTCTGCAGCTGACTGTGTGTGAAACACCTAAAAATGCTGCATGCTAAAGGTAAGAGTTGTAACAAATTAGTTAAACGATGTGACCGCATCAACACCTCGCTAACTGAGCTGAAGAGGCTCGTGCCAGCAGCCTGCGAGAAACAGAGCAGTGCCAAGCTAGAAAAGGCAGAGATTCTGCAGCTGACTGTGTGTGAAACACCTAAAAATGCTGCATGCTAAAGGTAAGAGTTGTAACAAATTAGTTAAACGGTGTGACCGCATCTACACCTCGCTAACTGAGCTGAAGAGGCTCGTGCCAGCAGCCTGCGAGAAACACAGCAGCGCTAAACTGAAGAAGGTTGAGAGCTGACTGTGGAACACATGAAGATGCTGCATGCTAAAGGTAAGACTAATATCAGACTAGTAATAGTAATACCGGTGCGACCGCATCAACATCTCATTAACTGAGCTGAAGAAGCTGTCCCCAGTATATTTTGTAGATACTCGTAAAGTGAACGATCTAAAACGAATAGCAAGGGAAACATTTAAAAAATCTTCGCAATGAAATGCTGTGAAACTGGTGAAAGGAATTCGTTAGAACAAAAACTATTACCAAAATGAACAAGAAAATTACAACAAAAACTCTAAGTGTAACTTAGTGTAGCTACGTAACAAAATTTGGTAGGTATACGGAAAGTTACGGAAGGTTGAAATGAAACCACATAAAAGCAAACCAAACATGATATTTAATCAACACAACTCAATGAAATTAGGAGCTTACCTTCACAACAACACGTGATGTTGTTTATAGCGTAGGGTGGAAAAATCTGAATCAAAATTCTATACGCTACTGATCAAACAACCTCCCTGGTTATTTTTAACTGAGAACTATGCTAACACAACTGTTTTCTCAAAAATAAATAATAAACTAACAGGAAGTAACAGCCCTATAACCTTTAATTTACACTTTCCTCAAAAGCGCAGGATCATTCCCGTTATGGTTCAATTTAATAAAAAAAAATACCTGTCATTCATACCTTCAACGACTTACTTCCTCTTTCAATAAACCAAATTAATAAAAAAAACATACGTTTGCAAGAAAAAGCTCTGAATGGCTAACGGGATTGCTAAAAAAGCAAAAACTGTTACTTTTGCCGGCAGAGCTTTTTTAATCACGCTTACTTTTTAAGGTTAAGGTTTTTTCTTTTTTTACATCCTGAAGATGAATACTTAAAAATAACAGTAAAGAAATACGTAGGTAGACCTAGACTCCAAATAGATGGGATAAGGCACAGCCATCTCTATCGTCTTCTACAAGCCATGCTATGATACGGAACGGCAACATTGCTGTGAACCGGTTTACTCCTCTGAGTACTAAATCCTATGGAGGTGGCATAGCATAGCTACGAAAAAGTGAGGTGTAACTAAGTCAAAATGTAAGAAAACCTTGGAATTCAATTTTAAACTGCTTCTAATTGTCGTATTAATCGGTCCGTCAAAATCGGTCCAGCCGTTTCAGAGATTAACCGGAACAAACAGACAGACAGACAAAAATTGTAAAACATGTCATTTTGGTATATGTACCGTATATTTAATCATATGCACGTAGTAAAAAGCGGTTATTTAATGTTACAAACAGACACTCCAATTTTATTTATTTGTATAGATGTATAGAAGATATGCCATCTCCATAGGATTCAGTACTCGAGGTTTACTCGCTGTTTACCTGTCAAACGGTGCAAACGATGTCAAATCGGTTCACTTAAAACTACGTTGCCAACTTTATGCGCATGGCTTGTAGAAGACGATAGAGATGGCTGTGGATAAGGGCATAAGAATGATGATAATGATGAAATACGTAATTGCGATTAAAGACGCTTACGTCATTATGCATATACTCCAACTCTAAACCAACATGACAATCAACTCTAAAATCAATTTATACTCAGTCGCATTAAATCTCAAATCCCTTAGGTATTTTTACCACGTTTTTATTAGGTTGTTGCTTTCTTGTTTGTACGCAAATTTTGTAAACGATTTTATACTAGCTTCCCGATGAGCTAGAGACTTGAAACTTTGAACATAGGTCAGAACTGGATGACAATGCAATATTACGGTGTCATTGAACAGATCTGAAGATGGAGCCGGAAGAACGCCACAGGAACTTCATGGTGAAACCGTGCTACCCCATCGTGTTTAAGCTCGTTAGAGTTGTCTTGACACGTACTCTAACAGAAGATGAGGTTCAGGGTCTGATGATGAAGCCGGAAGGCCATGCCATAGGAACTCAATATTGAAAACATGCATCCCCATCGAGTTTGGGCTCGTTTGAATTGTCTTGACGAGTACTCTATTGGAAAATATTTCTAGACTGTTTTAAAAACTTGGTTTTTAAAAAATAAAATTTTAAAGGAAGATATTATTACTTATATGTTATTATGATACGATTAAGGAAGTTCTTCATATTTTTTCAAATTATAAATAAAGTAATCTTTTAGCCGGCTTTATAAAATCTAATACAAAACGTACTTAGACCTACATAAGTACACTTACAAAATTTATAACACGCGTGCTTATAAATCGTTATGTGTACTCATATATTATTCAATTCCATACAGGTCAAACTGATAACCTTATTTTTTAAGTCGGTTAAAAGCAAATAGGATAAATAATAATAGAAGAAAGATAGTAGATATTCGGACGGAATCTACTAGTGATACTAATAAATTTAAAATCATAACCAAAATAAATAATGCTGGTCCTCAACTTTTAACAACCACATCCCCCGATTAAAACATTCCCGTACAAGCGATCCCTCGGGACGCTCAGCGCATGCGGGCGAGTGTGATCCCTGCGTAGGCGCAGACGCCCGTTCCGGGTTCCCACGCCGCTTCCGGGTGCGACAGGTGGACCCCACGGTTTTATGGACCTCGCACAGTGGGACACTAAACGTATACATGCGTTGGTTACATAAAAAAAGTTTTTTTAAAATAAGGTACCAATGTGATTCGGTTTATAGTGAATTGTTTATTTCTGTCAAAATTCGGTAAGTACCATTTTCCGAGAGTGCAAGTGGAAAAAGTGGTGATATCGGTCTACGCCTTTGGGAGAAGGACCTGATTATTTCTGTGCGCGTAAAGTTATGTAAACCTAACTAACGAACTGAAAAATCGCAAAAGAAAATAAAACATTAATTAATTAAAATAACAGCAAAACGCTAACAATACTGCTATTGCTGCATAAAATTTTATTTAACTGCTTAAATCCTCAACTATTTATTAACCCTAAAATACATAATATGCACCGTTAATAATACTGCAAAGCGACGCTAACAAATAAACATAATAACTACATACACCAAAGGAATTCATTCAAGCATAATTTGAAAAGGAACTTTCGATTAAATTAGGTATGACATTTGAATACTTCGTTGAATTATTTAGACAATAATTGTTCTTCCTTCCGCCTTTGAAAACGAAATGTGGTTTACGCGTACAAATTGTGTTGTGTGCGGTTGCCTGTATGCTTCGAGAGATGGAATAATCACTTCCGAACTCATATACAAGTTGAAATAACAGAAAAAAATCACGCTTAAGAAAATAAAAGTGAATGAAAATATAAATTAAACGAATATAAAAAAATACAAGAAGAAGAAGAAGAAGAAAAACTTCTAACTTTTATAATTTCACACGATCATTTACAAGATTACAAAGTAGTCCATGTAGTCCTTCAATAGTTACTAGCTATCTCTGTTTTGAACAGTCGATTAAACAACTCAAAGAATTTCTAACAAAACTCTGTACAAAAAAATGTTGTTACATACAAAAACCCAATTACAACTTTCTCACGCACAAATCTTAAAACCATTTCAGTTGCACTTTTAAAGTCATTCATGGGGTCGTATTAATATCACATTCAGGCCACAAAGCCACCGACCATCTGACCACCGGTTACCAGGTAGGACCGAACACCTGGCGCCCACAAAAACTATACAGGAAGATATGGGATCATCAGTGGACGCGCCGCCCTACCTTTTGTGTATTTAAACGCCTTTAATTAAGTTTAGTTTTTTTAACCCTTGAGATGGTGTGTGCTTTTGGGTAGATAAACAAAGAAATAATCTGTAATTTAAAAAAAAAGTATTGTTAAGCTACGATTCAGATGGTTCTATACCTACGTAGAAACCAAAATCATCAGATTGTGTTAAGAATAATATTTCAAAGTTATCGTCAAATTGTTTTAAAATAGGTTTGGTTTTTTTATCACTTGAGTGAGAATGAGTGTGCTTTATGGGTAGATAAACAAAGATTGTAATCCGTAAAGTTATTATAAAAAGTTTTTTTTATTTTTAATAACGTAACGAACGTGAGCTTTTCTAAACTTAAAATTACTCTTACTTTGTATACCACCAATAATAATATTAATCCTGCTAGAGACTGACTAGGTACGCGTATTGCTTATTGCGTAGCGGTAGCATATTGACGAATAGATGACATTCCTCCAGTACAGTGAAAATTTTTTCTAACCCAGTTTGTACCTTGGGTTTCGGAGATTAGCGCACGCAAACAATAATACTTTTCTGTTTTATGATAGGAAAAAATAAAAAAACATTTTTCAACTAACATCAGTAAGCTTATCCATTCAACGAGTAAGTTCAAAAAAGCTTATCCATTCAATCAAGTCTACAAATCAATTTATTTTTATTAAACATACAAACAAAGCTACCAGTAATACTATATACCCACGAGATAACAATTATCAGCGGGGCCGTGTGGGAACGCTAGCGGCGAGCGGTCCCACTAGCCCTCCGACTCGGAGTAGAGGGTTGATTCCCTCCTCGCATTAAATCGGGGCATTCAGCAATATTTAAGTTATTAAGCGTTGTGGGAAGCTATGCCGATTTCGTATCGCTTAGCTAGTTAAACTAAGTCACAGTTTGGGGTTGATTGATAAAATTAACATAAGATTTTGAATATACGTACATCGTAAAAATTTTTTATATGCACACTCAGATTTGTTCGTTTTTGTTTGTTTGCCACATGGTATGGAAAACATTACCCTCCTTCAGTCGCAGTCGGGTGAAAATGAAAATAAAACCACCACAATGGGTTACATATCTGTATTTGTTATAAATGTGCTTATTCTTTCCTTTGTTCCAGTATTCAAATTATAATCACTAATTAAATATCACAATTTCTAAATATATTTTTGATTCAAAACTTTTACTCCTATAGCACAGAATATAAAATGGTAAACGTGCCTATAGCACCTAATGAGCGATATGATAATCATGCTTTTTTTTGCATAACTCAAATCATCAAACACATTGATCCAAAGAAACTCAAAAACACATCCTTCCAATCAAAAGTAAAAACTTCAAGGTACAATCAAAAACAGATTTACATTAATGCGATCCACTTTCGCGTCAAAAGTACAGTGACAGACGGAAGCGGATCAAGACGCTTAGAAGAAGGGTTGTCACACCTGCATAGAAAAAAATAGAAAATAAAAAATACATAACACCGGAAGGAAGGGAGGCTACTATTGTTAGAATCGTACAAGTATAAGTGGTTCGCGTTTGATATTGAAATACCTGCGAAACACAAAGAGATGCAAGTCTATAATTAATTCTAGTTCTTTCGATCCAAAGGTTTTAATTAAATGTCACGTCCATCAAGGATAAGTAAGGGTTGTGAAATGATAAACGTGTTGATGAGTTAAGGCGCTACTCGGAAAAAGTATGGACTCTTTGATATAAAACTATACGATGGTTAGAGTTGTTATAAATCTGGTAATAAGATATATATTTCTTCATACCTTTATCTAGAATCGTATAGTTTCAGAAACACGATTTTATGATTTTGGCTCGACACTTTTTATTTTCGAAAATACCTCTAAAAAATAAGAAATATCAAGATTATTCTTAAATGGGGATGGGGATTATAGGGGATTATTCTTAATTATTCTTTAATAATATACTATTAAAAATTGGTTTAATTAGTGGACACCAATAATATTTAGGATCGTATAGAAGCATTTTTTTTAAATCGCTATAGTTTTTGAATACGAAGTGATTTTGTGTTTGTTTTGCGTAATCGGCAAAATCGGTCTCGCTCCCGCGCGCGTCGTTTTCTCATTGCTATCTCGCTTTAGCATAATTTTTCCGAGTATCGCCTTAACTATACAATCCTTTTTCAACAATTTAATTTGTATGCGTTAAATTGACTGATGATTTGATATGATTAATACCTTGTGTACCTAACCGTCACAAAAACTATACTTACTTCTTGGTGAGATGCTTTATCTAGTCTCTTTATCTTCTTACCTAAAAGTCTGACTAGTTAATTCTGATAATTTTAGGCGTAGAAATAGATTGGATCTTGAAAACCAAGACCATTTAAGGTGGTTATAACATAGGTCGGAAGTACGACTTAAGTATTTCAGCGCTATACGCCGCTAAATGATAATAAGGTATTTTACTGATTTTTTTTTATTTCTTTAAAATGTTTTTCGAAATATTAGCTACACAAAACAAGTTTTCATTTTGAATTATCTTGAATATTTTCAAAGATATAGGACTTCAAACTTTATAATTAGACAAGGACAGGACGCTATCTTAGTGACGTCAGTGGGTTAGTAGCGTCATAGTCACGCCATAGAAGATTTCGTTTTAGAAAGAGACAGCTATAGTCAAAATCAAACAGACTATAATTTATTATAAAACAGATTCAAATTATTTTTTCACATTTGGTATTCTTAATTGCAATATTTTTTAACGTCATCATTAAATATCTACATTTCAACAACAGTAAAATACCCTATTAGACCTCTGAAACAAAATCAACGCAGGGCGCCTCGTAATAATAAATAAAATCCATTGCCTACGGGCATACCGTTGTTCCGGTGGCCCAGTTCACCATTTAACCCAGTTCCCGACCTTTTCTTGTGCATCCGCGGAAGGGGATAGCGGCCCATCTTTTTTTGCCAACCCCTCAAGATATACGACTTGGGGTGCCGTTACACATGCCACAACCCCTCTCTCTCGCACCATACGAGCGTCTTTACCCATCTCTGTCTTCCTAACTTGTTGCGCAAGGGTTCTTACGAGGGGCGCCATGAATGGAGTCAAGCTGCTTTGTTTTCCTTAGACTTGCATCTGGCTCACGTGGGGCGATTTGCATCACTTAAAACGTGATTGTTCAGATCAAATCTAAAAAAAGAATATGGTCAAGTTTGAAGAAACGAAAGTGATAATAGACTAATGATACGTTTTCTTGTTGCAGGACTGGACACGTTCGCTTACGACCCACAAAGGTACGCTATGGACTACCACAGTATCGGCTTCAGGGAGTGTGCGGCTGAAGTAGCGAGGTACCTAGTCAGCTGCGAAGGACTTGACATTCAAGATCCTCTACGGTTGAGGCTCATGAGTCATCTGCAGTGCTTCGCAGCGCAGCGAGAGTTGGCTGCGAAGTCAGCGAATTGGGGATACCCGCAGTACCCGTCTACACCTGTAGCTCCGCAACCACAGCATGGTTATACTGATTTGGGGCAGAGGCAGGAGCCTGCTACCTCAACAGCAGCGACGGCAGTATCGGGCCCAACGATAGCGCCGCTCTCCGCTCCTCCCAGCTATCCCCACTACCCGCCAGGACCACCAGCTCCCCCAGCTCCACCTGGCCCCCACGCTGCCCCACCCGCGCCCCACTACCCAACACCGTATCCCCACCACCCCCCACACCACCAGTACACACAGAACAGCTCAAAACCTTATAGACCTTGGGGTGCCGAGCTAGCATATTAGCTGTAGGAAGTCCATTGACTCCATGAAGGACTGAGTATTATATTTTTCGACAAAACCAAAAGTACAATGTCAAATAAAAGATTTCTATTTCCTTGTTTTTAATAAGGAAAAAGAAAATACATTTATAATGAAATACTTAGTCCTTATTACTGGAGTCTTACAAAACCACTGTTGTGATAGATCTCAGAGTTTTATGGCAAAATAGCTAAAATACCATTACTTTTTGGATATTTTACTGTTGTAAAGATGTACAAGTTTATAAATATCTTATAAGAAGTGTGATAGCAATATAATAATTATGTATTAATTTTATAAGAATAGTCACTAGAGATTAGGACCAAAAATTAAGCTTTAACGTTTACTTAACTTTACTTAAGTAGGTACATTAAATTGGTTTGGGCTGTATCGCATTTACATAAAAGACTGGTAGGATTTTACCAAAGACAGGCAATTGTCATTTGTTCAGAATAAATATAGAAATAACGTAACCGTATAGTTATTTACATGGCGCTACTCGGAAAAAGTATGGACTTTTTGTTATAAAACTATAGGACGGTTAGAGCTGTTACAAATCTGGTAATAAGATATGTATTTCTTTACCTTTATCTAGATTTGAATAGTTTCAGAAACACGATTTTATGATTTTGGCTCGACACTTTTTATTTTCGAAAAGACCTCTTAATAATACGAAATTTCAAGATTATTCTTAAATAGGGTTACATATATTGGAATTTGATTTATTTACGGCCAGAATTAATAACCTATTCACAGATAGGGATAGGAGCGATCCAGATTAGTTGCTAGGCAACACCTAGTAACACCCTGGCAACTGTCGTTAATTCTATGTTAATATCAAACGTTGCATAGCAACTAATCTGGATCGCACCTATCCCTATCTGTGGATAGGTTATTAATTCTGGCCGTTAGAAGACACCAATAATATTTAAAAAATCGCTAACTATAGTTTTTTTGTACGAAGTGATTTTGTGTTTTTTAGCCTAATCTGCAAAATCGTTCTCGTTCCCGCGCGCGTCGTTTTCTCATTGCTATCTCGCTTGAGCATTATTTTTCCGAGTATCGCCTTAAAACCCAAGTAACAAAGTGCTACTTCACTGGAATACAGAATTGTATAATTTAAAACTGACAAACGAAAGGTAGTCAATTAATATTATTCCCCTAATGGTTGTGAAAATAACAGTAAATTGTTATTGACAATAAACTAGATGTAAATTAAATTTATTTCTTCGTAAGGTATTGTATACTGTTCGCAATTTAGAATTTCAGTTACGAGTTTCTTTATTCGAGATTTTAGATTTTCTTCATAATAACGTGTTCAGCGTGTTCTGTCAAAAGCAATATTTCAATTATTGTAAAACTCCATCTTGCTGAATTTTTAGGTAACGTTATTCTTATCACGATAACACTTTGAATTTATGGTATCCGATAAGTGGTAAGACACTATACAATAACAAAAGACTATTTCATGTATTCTGTATTATTTTGTTTTGTTATTACAATATGAAAATAGTAAAATAATATCCATATCGAAATCTATTCTATGTTTGTTACAAACGCACTTATTTGCACTGTGTGATGTTTGAAAGTTTAAGTATGAACAAATTATCTTTTTTGTACATTTGTAAATATTTATCTCAAACTATAAAAACGCGTTCATCGAAAAAGAGATTAAATTATTTTATGAAATACTTCTTTTTTATTTTCTTTCGGCCCAAAAACTGTGACCTAATTAACCTAGAGTCCTATTCTTTTTAACTAAAAATTCGGACACCATTTAACTTGGTTTCAGACAGTATTGACGGAGTAAAACAACATAATTTCAGTGTTCTTGAATCAGAAAATGATTTCAGTTTTAGAAAGCCTGAAAACGTTTTCTTGCAAGACAAAGATAAATAAGTACCCACTTTCTTTTGAGCTTCATCCTAAATAATTAAGTTCCGGCAGATAAGGTCAGGGCTTTCATAATAAGAGGAAGTTATTATTTTCCAGTCTAGGTAGATCCAATATTTATGAGAATATTTTGAAAACTCGTACTTTACATTTTGCAGATATTCTTTCTTTATATTATAAATTAAAGTTAAGATGTTTGGATGTTTGTATGTTTGTAACTCAATCACGCCAAAACGGCTGAACGGATTTGGCTGACATTTGGGACACAGATACTTTGAAGCCTGGAGAGGAACATATGCTACTCTCTATCCCGGAAAAATATCACATTCCCGGGGGTTAACGTCGTGAAGTCTATAATACTCTTAGTAATGTCACAAAGTAACTAAGCGGGCGGTCGCAATGTGTCGTGTCACTCTTATAAGATTTTAGAATGACGTAATATTTGAATCTTGTCATAAGTATAATTTATTAGGAGTGTTTTAAGTAAAAATCCTTGAAAGACACGTTAAAGCTCTTAAACTAAAAAGTCATTAAAATTCCGTAACTGACTTTTTAACTAAATGGCTACAACACCTGTGGCCATAAGGGTAGGTGTAGCTGACCATGACGATGCCACCATTTGCTGCACTCATTAAAACGATTAACATCGCACAGGTGGCTATCACACATGAATTCGATTAATGCAATTAAACAGTAACTTTGACCCAACAAAGTTCCGCAATAATCTAACTAGGGGTCGTATTAAACAAATTCAATACTTCATGGTCGTGCCACTTCAATGATCGTATGGGATATCGCCACCCCTGTGTTTCCCACGCGTTCCGTCTCTGTCACTCCGGTCGGCGTTTGTCGCTGTCCCGTTCCGACGTACTTCCGTAGGAAACGCGGGCGCAGGGTGCAAAAACGCGATGTTTTTGTATGTTCGTGTGTACGCCCTGTGCCGGGAGTGTGGTGTTTGACTTGCTAACTGCGTGGTGCCCTTTACGGACTAATTGAATAGTCATTATAGGTAGCCTCGTCAAACTCACCAATAAAAATAAAACTCCTGTAACAAGAAAATTAAAATATGATTTTCTTTGCTGCAGTTTAAGGCCCGTAGGTATTCTCGAACGACAGATCTCTTTTCAATTATAGTTAGCAAAGGATGAATGTATTCGTTGCATGAATTTGCATCCCTTTCTAAGTCTACTTAAGAAGAGATCTCCACCTAAATGTCGTTCTAGAGTACGGGCCTAAAACTTGTAACTTTGCACGATTGTCTAATTACTTTACCCTATAAAAAGACAAATAATTCAAGAAAAGACAGCAAAGCGAACATTCATTACATCATTTCGACTACATCCTATGAAGTACCTATAAGTTGGCGAGCGGTAGAAAGAGGAATTAATCTTGGGTCTTGACAATAAAGCTCAATTTTGACATAAAAAGAGGTAAAATACAAGTTCGGTGAAGGCGACGCCCTCAATCGCCAACTTATACTTGACAAACTATAAAAGATCAACTGAAAATTTTATTATAAATCACTCAAATCACAAGAAACATTTAAGGGCAAAAGCTGTGGTAATGGAAACTTTACATTTTTATACTGAACATTTTTACATAATGTAATCTGGCTTTAGTGCGAGAGAGAGAGGACGATCTTATGTACAAAATGTAGTCTGTTTACCATCGCCTGTACAAATGTAGTATAGTATCACTATAGTTTCTGTCGGACAACTATTCAATTCTGATAAATCTTATTGGATGAAAAGTAGGGACGTGACGCGTAACACGTAAAGGCCGCCTCGTCTATCCATCAATTTGCTTAGTTGAAATTGATTAAGGACTCTGTGACTGTAGATTCGTTACCACCTAATTATCTAACCGCCTCTGTGGTTCGCACCACCGGTTACAGACCCAGAGGTCCTAGGTTCGACTCCCAGTGGGGGTAAATATTATATTCTGTTTGGTTGGTGATAGGACTTGTTCTGAGCGCGCCTGCCTAGCTACCACCATGATGTTTTCAGCATTATTGTGTTCCGGCAGTTAGAGATAAGATAGCCAGTTCCTCAGTGATTGAGGATTCCGGGAGTAGTGCGTTTCCACCTTCAGCCTTATCACCACTTGACATCAGGTGTGATGAATGCTAAGTGGTACCCCGTCTTGTATTAAAAAGTACGACGCTTCTCGTAACGACTCCGTAGCTCAGCGGTTAGAGCAGTGAAGTCGCCCGGATAGCGAAAGGTCGTGGGTTCGAGTCCCATCGGAGCTGGTTGTGAGACGGGTCGATTTTAAATACTTTATTTTCAATTTTTCAACAATAAAAATTGCATTGTGAATTCAAAAAGTAAAAATTTAAATAACCCTATTTCTTATCCAGAAACAACATTTTGTTTTGCACGAAAATCAGGTGTCATAGAATGGGTCCTATGGTGCTCCTATGACACCTGATTTTCGTGCCACATTGGACAAAGCATAACAAATGTCAGAGATTGTTAGTTACATACCTACCTACTGTAAGAAATGAAATGGTTCATAAATATTCATCATATTATATCCATTTCAAGGTAGTTAACACGGTTCACCCTTGTTTGGTAGAACAACGTTTCGTCGAAAATCGGTTCGACTAATTTTAGTTAGAATAAAGTCATTTCACAGAATTATTCATTTGATCGAATGTTTATTTGTCATAATTTTATTTCGTATAATTATTTATTTGGACGAATGTCATTTTACCGAATTTTCAATTGCGCTAATTTTATTTGGACGAATGACATTTTACCGAATTTTCGATTGCGCTAATTTTATTTAAACGAATGTTTAACTAGACTAATAATGATTTAGTCGAAAGATCGTTAATATTTGAGTGGCTCGGAAGTCCTGTAGAACACGTGATAGGTTAGAAATTTAAGGCGATCGCGAAGCGCAGCGAAGCGATCGCCTTAAATTTCGTGGTTATTTTTTTTGTATCAATACAAGTTATGGATTGTTTCACAAAAAAAATAACCAAAAAATTATTTCTAACCTATCACGTGTTCTACAGGACTTCCGAGGAGTACAGTGCTTTTCTTACAAACGTTTTTATACCAAACGATTATTATATCAAATGGACATTCTATTTTATGATCATTAGCGCAAATGTTGTTATCGCAAATGAATATTCGATGAAATGAACATTCTATTTTACGATCATTAGCGCAAACGTTGTTATCGCAAATGAATATTCGATGAAATGAAAATTATGTCAATCGATATTATACAAAGTGATTATTTTCTCAAACGTTGTTCGAATTAGTGAAATTCGATCAAACGTTGTTCTGCCAAACAAGGGTGAACCAGTTAACACAGTAGGTATGAAGCAAATTCGGAGCTAATATGTAATTTCCATTTCATGAATCGATTATAACTACGATCTTCCGGTCGTCTCTCGTTGCCATAGCAACGCAGGTTAACGAACTATTGTATAATAAAGCCTTCAGCCTGTCATAACCTCGCTCAGTAGGAATTACCTTTCCTTTACCTTACTATAACATGTCATAAACACAAATAATACTCAGGGTCTAAGTCTTCTTAAGGGACAATGGACTTTGCCAGAACGTTATGGGATAATACCTACTTTTATAATATGTATTATCTGAAACGTAACATTTAAAGTTATGTTTCCTTGCCTTAACTCAACTTTCAACTGCCTCTGTGGTCTAGTGGTACCTACACACCAACGGTATCGGACACAGAGGTCCCGGGTTCGATTCCCAGTTGGGGTTATTCGGTTTGGTTGGTAGGTAGGACTTGTTTTGAGTCCGCCTGGCTAGCTACCACTATCTTATCTAAGTCTAAGCTAGTGATAAGAAAGCCAGTTATCCTCAGTGGTTGAGGATTCCGGGAGTAGTGAGCTTCCACCTTTCAGCCCCATCTTCACTTAACATGTGCTACCTCGTTGCTAATAAAAAAAAAATAGTGTAACGCTAAACCAGTTTTTTTTTACAATGTCGCACTCTGACTCAAAACTGCTGACCTAATAATTGCTTAATTTCTATTTTAACTTACTCCTCCAATTTTCAGACTTTAATTTTTATTGCCATTATCTTCAGGTTTAATTTTCCAAAGGAGGAAACTTTATGAAGGTAGAACAATAATAATTAGAAGTTATTACGTAATTTCCTATGAACTCATTGCTCGTACCAAATATTTTGTAAGAATAATCAGCCTTTATCATTATTTACAAACAAACTCGGGAACGTCATTGTCTAGACTTACTTAAATTAAAGTTATCAGTTAAATTTAGACGTAAGTAGTTAGATTATTATTACGATCGCCTAAGTATTTTAATGCGTTCCAATACTTTGTTTCGTTAACTTTTCCTACTTTTTAATTGTGTTAATTAACCCTATTGGAGTCGAATAATGCAAAGAAAGACATAACATAAGGCAAACTAATACCTAAAAAATAGAATTTTATTATTAATCGTAAAAAATAAATTTATCACATAAACGAACATTTACAAGTGCACTATATTTTAAATTTTAGTGCAACCCGTATTAGGCGCAAACGCGGTCACGTGCATAACAGTGCTTAACGAGGAGAAACACGTGTCAAAACATAAATAAAAAGAAACCCAAACAATAAATACTCAATACATAATACTTCAAACTAAAATACACGATAAGCGACTAATATTTGTATTGAACTTGCGGCTAAATCCGCGAAACCAGAATAACTTGTTCTGGGATTGAAGCTTATTTTGAAAAGAGGATTTTTAGCTGTTTCCGGATTGAGGGTAGGCAAGAACTGGCTAATGACCGGCTTACATGAAGCCAGTAGCACTACTTACAGTAAGTAGTCAGTTGTTTTATTATGCACTAGCTTCCCGCGCGCGGTTTCACTCGTGTGGGTGGACTAATGACGGCTCGACCTACACGTTGGCCAACATTGGGGCCAATGCAACGTACGTTACTTCCTTGATAAAAACTTTTAAAACATTATTTGCTACAAAATCAGTATAGATCGATGAATTGGCGGGTTTCTGGCCACAATGTTGGCCAACGTGTAGAGCCGACACAAGACCCGTGGCGTGCCCAGCAGTCTGATAAAAAGTAGCAAATGTCACTCAGTAAAAGAAGTGGACATCGGTTCGCAGTAGTTCCCTACACCTCACAAACTACCTATATACCTCTTCATAATATTAAACAGAGCTGACGCCAGCGCTGGACTGTCATCGATTTTGGCGCCAGTAATGCAGCATTTACACTACACGGAGCCAATACTTTGAGACAATCTACTAAGCCAGTACAATATTGGGATCGTGTAAATAGAGACAGACCACTACATTGGCTTATCCTCAAGCCAGTGATCAAAAGACTCAGTAATATATCTATTGTCTTGGTGGACTGGCTTATTGGATGGTATCAAGTATTGGCTCCATGTAGATGTTGCAGAACTGGATCCACGTATATCAGCCAAAAGAGTTCCTTTACTTACATCGAAGCGGAGCTGCGCGGAGCTGAGCTGTTTCCATACATTTGACAGGTGAGCTGCCACCGAATGTTGTGTCAAATGTATGAATACATAGCTTTGCCATGCAATTAAATGCCAGTTTAAAATTAAAAAAGCTGATAGTTATGATCACATTTTTTAGTAAGAGAGTTTATTTGTTATCCACAACGGGGTAGCACTTAGCCTTCATCACACCTGTGGTAAGTGGTAATAAGGCTGAAAGTGGAAGCGCACTTTTTCTCCCGGAAGTGAAATAGACACTCATGGGTAGGTACCGGATATCTATGGCAGTTGCCGGTTCGAGTCCTATCTAAGATTAGTTCCAAACAACCCGGAAGGACTGAAATCTGCTTGTGTGACGTGACTTATTGTTTTCTAACAAATTAGTCGCGCGCGGCATACAAACGTGGGTGATGCTAGTGAAATATGTATTATTAAAACTCTTTCGGTATTAAAGAGACTTTGACGAATGCGACCCCAATTTGATCAAAATTTCTGGCACCGTATTTCAATTTAACAATATGTGTCCATCATTGGCTTACAGGCAGTGGCCACGTTGATTTATGTAGGCTCACCACATGGAATGGACGTACATTCTATACGGTGTAAAACCGACGGCACATTTAAGGCACATCTATCTATTAGCTTTCAATTAGTTTCTCGCTCAAGAAACGTACAATATATATACATAGATTTGTGAAACGTAGACACTTTTGTGTCTTGTGTGGGATACAAGCTACTAGTGAATATAAAATCAGCCCAAGTAGACACTTTTTGTGTCCAGTTACTTGAACTTGACAAATACTCGACGCCGATCAAAAAGTATTCGGTGTACTATGCGATTATTATAAGAATAGGACGGGTAGTTGACAAACTTCACTCTGAAAAGGTACAGTTTGCAAGAAAGTGCAAAACAAAATGAAAATAGTTTTTTTTTATTTTGGCAGAAGGTGGTTTGGGTATTGATTTAGATTGCCGAATCTAACTTCAATCAACGTGCAGAATCTAGCTGGCCAATCCTTTTACCATAATAGACCAATACAATTTTTCAATAGACCCGTATTTTACCAATTTTATTGTAAAGTTGATTGTTAAAGTATTTTCATAACTTGAATTTCTGTTTTATTTAAATACTTAAACCAGTAAATAGAATCAAAATTCACATGGCATAGTACCTACTTACCTTTTGACCGCCAATATCTTCTATAGAAGACAAAATAAAACAACAAAATAAATTATTAGTTATCGTCTTCATATTAAAGTCTAAGCGTGGAGGACACAAAAACGTTTGTCTTCTATAGAAGACATGGCGGTCAAAAGGTTAAAGTACCCCGCAGAACAATGTATGAAAAAATGGTTTCAGTTAAATATCACAAAATTTTAATTTGATTGAGATTCAAATTACCTGATAATTTTCGTAAAAGCATACTTTCATGAGTCCTATCCTATACTTTCTAAAAAAAATCAAGTCAATGATTTGTATTTATCTGCAAATTATTCATACTTATGTTTTGGTTTGCTTGCACGAACATCATTATTTATCGTAAGCTATGACATGATCAGCCTCCTGATTCACGATTTTCTTTTTTTGCACACCATACTGAAGTGAAGTGAAGTTAGTTTGACAGCACTTTGACAGCTTGACGTCACAACATGGCGGTGTCCCTATCCTATTCTTATAATAATCGCATAGTAGGTAACTGAAATCTAAAAGTCCTCATTTGAATTATGGGATTTCTACGTTATAATAACTATATGTTTGCCAGATAACAGCGAATTCCTTTGGAATTGTTTTCAGCTGTGTGTTAATAGATTTATATTATATAGAGATACACAAAAAAAAACACCAAATACAGTAATTTACTTACAGTATTTTATTCATTTGTAGGTACTATACGTCTACAACCACTTTCAAGTTTAAACTAAGTATCTCATTAATTATGCATAAAACATATCTCGGCACATCGACCTTTCAGCCAAACTTTTCATCTCATACATTGTCGTCTGAGTGATTTTGAAAGGAAACCTGTTCGCACACTGCTCTTGAATGCGGGTCTAAACAACCCCTGCCATTGTTGTGTGACCGAAAATATAATAATTGCTACATTCTGAATGAGTGACCGGTTAGTGGAGAGAATCTGCAATGTTTGCAGCAGATAAAAAATATGAGTAAATAAACTGGTATTTTTTCGTTCATGTTACAGTACAATGAAAAGTAAGTTGTTTTCACTTTGGTGTAGCGCAGACGACACACTTTTTGTGTGATCGAGTCTGCGGCGCACAAAAAGTCTGCATGGCGCGCAAAAAGTCGGTCGCGGATTTTTCACAGACTCAACGCACACGACGCACATCTTCGATCATTTTGTCGGCTGAACTGTAGGGACGTAGACGCTATGGAAATCGTGCAGAGATCGCGAAGTATTATTTTGTACTTGAAGTACAGAAAAAGAAAAAGAAATAGAGAATTTACTACTGCTTTTACCGATTGCTGCTTTTTTATCGTTACCTACTCCCGTATTTTTCGACGATCAAAATATTCCGAATGTTTCGTAATACTTCAGAATATTTCGTAAGTATTCCACGGGAATGATTCGGAATTTTAAACTTAAACTTAAACTACCTACCGTATTTTGTTTTTCTTTAAACGTCATAAGACCCCAGTACAGGTTGGCCGACCATGGTCGGCGACCATGACCAATACATCGTACATTGACACTTTTGAAACAACCTTTTTAAACTTGTTCGTTCAAAAGTGTCAATGTACGATGTATTGGTCATGGTCGCCGACCATGGTCGGCCAACCTGTACTGGGGGCTATAGATGTCCAAACAGGAGCGGAATAAACATGACAGCACACTTCTTCCCACATTTTTCTTTTTAAATGTCTATCATGATAATAAAAATCATAATTTGCTGGGGCCCGATTCTCAGGCATTCGAACTTTTTCAGTGTGGTAATTCGTATGTCGAACATTTTGTTTGTGGTTTCTATTGAAAAGTTAGAACGTTTCAAACAAACTAAGCTGTCTCACATGTCAACAAATTAATTTTGACAGCTAAGTTCGTATACGAACATCTATTGGTTTTTACCATTCGTAGCGTTCGACTGGTTTTCGATCGAACTTTTTCGATTCTGAATTTCTGACAATACAAAAACTGTGTTATATTTGAATTTCGAGCTATAAATGTGAACTTTTCTCGATTGCCTGAGAATCGGCCCCCAGGTCTGTTTTGTATTTCTTGAATTAACATCGTTACATCTATCTCTGGCGCCATGGTAATACACCGCGTGCAGTGCCACAAACTTTGCTGTGCCGGTGGCCAAAATGTGAAACTAGCGTGTTTTTAAGCTATTGCATAGCTTTTATCGCGGGCTTTGAGCGCGGCGACCGAACCAAGAAATTCCGTAACGAAAAAACCTAACACCCTAGGAGGTTAACAAAACATTGTTTATCTCTTTTTGACAATAGGGTTTTACATATATTTTGTCTCTTACTAACATTGTTTTGGTAAAAAGAGATAAATATACAAAAAACCTGTTGTTAAAAAGAGATAAACGTATTTTTCTCTTTTTGATTACATGTGTTTATTTTTATATAGGTCAAATTCGAATACTAATCTTTTCCATAAGTTTTTGAACAAAAAATGTACTGTAACTAGCGCCTAAACCGTGAAGCACTGGCTGAAACAGAAATAATAATAAAAAGAAAAAAAGCAGTAATCTCAAAATTATGTCAAATTAATGTCACTTGTCAATCTCGGATTTTTATGAAAAAGTATGGAAGAAGTTAGCTGCTAAAATAATATATTTTTGTAAAAGCAGTGCGATAATATTATGTTGAAAACATTGTTAAGGCAAGAGTGTGTTGGTGAATCCGTGTAATAATTAAGTACCTACAAATAGTGACACATATTAACTGATAACGATGATTTGAAATCACAAATTCTGGAAGTTGCACAGACCTAGGTGTTATTGTTGATCTCAAAAGACGAGCTGGCCTAACCTAACCAGATCAGCCTTTGAAAAGCTAACGAAGATAATAATATGGAAAGATCGCCGCACAATCAATAACACCAAGGTTCGATACACGAAAAGCTTACTATTTCCTATCTTCTTATATGAAGCTGAAACATGGACGCTCCAACAAAAGTACCACAAGAAGATTGAGATGTGGTGTATGATGATCAAACGGACTGCTCGTAACACAAATGTTTCTACTAAAAAGGAGCTTCGGATCAAACAAAGGCTTTCGACGATTATGCAAGTGCAAATTCTAAGAATGTTTGGACTTATCATCCATAATGCAAGCTCCTTGGAACGATTCGATTGAAGAAACAAGGAAGAATCAATGTTTTCGCGGCTGATAACCCACAAGATGATCAAGTCCTTATCAAGTCCACAACCAAGTGTGCCCTTACAGAATGCACACGCAGTGCCACAAATAGAGAGATATAGAGGAGCATCGCCGCAAAAGCCGCTACCAACTTAGCGGACCATGACCACAACCACTCCGTCAACCTTAGTCTTAGAAAGAAGATGTATATAATAAATACAAACATATATAATTATATATAGGTACAATAGGTAATAAAAATCCAAATCAAAACTGGGTGTTTTATTTTTATCGCCAATTTCTTAAAATCAGTAGAACTACGATGACGTCTTTTCGCTAACTCAAATGAAAGTGAAAATTACATCCACTTTTCATTTGAGCTAGCGAATAGGGCCATAGGGCCAGCTGGCAGCTGGGTGGCTTTAGTACAGGCTATTATGATGACACCAATTTACAGAGAGCAGCACTGTCGACAAGATGGCGGACATTCAAAAATTCGACTTTACATAAAAATTTAGCAACTAATCGGGACATTTTGTATGGAGAGTCGAAATATTTTTTTCATTTCCTGATAGCCTGAAGCCATGTTTAAGGTTTTTGCAACGGTGCCCCTAACACCTTGTATACCTATATATATTCACTAGCTGACCCGCCAAACGTTGCTTTGCCATATAAATTACTAGCTTTCCGCCCGCGGCTTCGCCCGCGTGAACTACACCACGTTATCCCGAGGGAATGATATAATTTGCCGGGATAAAAAGAACCCTTGATCCTCTCCAAGCTATAAAGTATATGTGTCCCAAGTTTCAGCCAAATCCTTTCAGCCGTTTTGGCGAGTTGAGTACCAAACATCCAAACATCTAAACATCCAAACATCTAAACTTTCACATTTATAATATTAGTAGGACAGAGTACTTCGTATCACCATTATTAGACAGATGAAAATAAATAATCACGAAGTGAGTAAAATACATAGACTTACGTGACAGATAAGTCTGCGCGCATGTGCGTCTGGGGCATTTTTGGCGCTAGTTACAGTACATTTTTTTGTTCTAATCTTATAGAAAAGATTAGTACCTATTCGATTTTGACCGCGCGCAGACGCGGAGGCGGCCATGGAATAAATGACAGTTTGGTATCGTACGACAGTCAAAACCATGAAGTTTGACTTAATACTCTGAGGTAACTGGAGCTCTCACCCTGAATAAAAAAGTGTCGCCAGCAAATTTGACATTTATGTATGTAGTGGCTGTCAGCTGTCTCATATGACCATACGTATTTTTTTAAAGTGTAGGTGAGATGGAAGACAGCCACTGTGTTATTTGTGGTATTCAAAAAATTGTTCGTACTGCACTCTCCAGTTACCTCAGTATTAAGTCGAGCTTCATGGTCAAAACTATTATCCATACAAAATTACCATTTTTATTTTATAATTTTCCGTAATAAAAAGTAGCCTCTGTTACTCTTCAGCTTCCAAACTATCCCCATACCAAAAATCACGTCGATCAGTTGCTCCGTTTTGGCGTGAAAGATGGACAAACAAACAAACAAATAAACAAACAAACACACTTTCATATTTGTAATATTAGTATGGATTCTTCGTCTATACTAAGAGGAAAGATTTGATTGTTTGTTTGTTTGTTTGCATCGAAACTACTAGACCGATTTAGAAAATTCTTTCACCATTAGAAAGCTACATTCTTCCTGAGTGACATAGGCTATATTTTATCCCGATATTCCCACGGGAACGGGTGCCACGCGGGTGAAACCGCGAGGATCCGCTAGTTGTATATAATAGAAACCATTAAACCAAGCACGTGTACTATTTAGTGTACAGTCAGCGTCAAATTGATATAAGCGTCTAGAGTAGTCAAAAAGATCTGAAAAACATAAAACCAATTTGATCTAGGCAGTTCAAATCATCATATTGTTGTAAGCGCGCAAGGTGTTCTAAACATATAGGCACTCATTGTTTCATATTTATATGAGCGGTCAGAGTGTTCAAAATCATCTAAGCAAACAAAGCTCTCAAAATATCTGTGCACTATTGGTGTTGTACATTATGCACATATGTTTTGATAGCTTTGTTTGCTTAGATAAATTTGAACACTCTGACTGCTTATATAAATATGAAACAATGAGTGCCTAGATATTTTGAACACCTTGCGCGCTTACAACAATATGATGATTTGAACTGCCTAGATCAAATTGGTTTTATGTTTTTCAGATCTTTTTGACTACTCTAGACGCTTATATCAATTTGACGCTGACTGTACACTAAATAGTACACGTGCTTGGTTTAATGGTTTCTATTATATACAACTAGCGGATCCTCGCGGTTTCACCCGCGTGGCACCCGTTCCCGTGGGAATATCGGGATAAAATATAGCCTATGTCACTCAGGAAGAATGTAGCTTTCTAATGGTGAAAGAATTTTCTAAATCGGTCTAGTAGTTTCGATGCAAACAAACAAACAAACAATCAAATCTTTCCTCTTAGTATAGACGAAGAATCCATACTAATATTACAAATATGAAATCGCGTTTCAATTCAAATTGCGTTTATGTTTTTCAGATCTTTTTGACTACTCTAGACGCTTATATCAATTTGACGCTGACTGTACCCTTCGATCAACAATAACACCTAGTTCTAGATACATAGTTGGAGTGACAGACATGGCCAAGCGTCGCACGCTCACTTGAGAGTATAATTATAAGTAGATTATTTTGACAGTGTCAATAATCTAAGGTATTTCAAACTTGGAACGCTTCTTGTCATTACCACACTTTTATTAGCTTCACTTGTAACTAAGTCACAATGTAAGAAAATCTTGGAATTCAATTTCAACCTACTTCTAATTGTCGTATTGATTTGAAACTTTGCAAGTCTATATGAATCCGATGACAATACAATAATTTGCTACCATCGAGCTGATCTTATGATGGAGTCAAGAGGAGGGCAATAGAACTCTTCAATGGCTGCTAGGAAACCCCTCGAGTTTGGGCGCATTTGTTTTGTTCTTATGATACCTATTCGCTACACTTGATGGTGAGGTTCTGATGATGGAGCAGGGAGTAAGTCAGAAGCACTCCTTAATGACCACTAGGAAACCTCTCGAGTTTGGGCTCGTTTGTTTCGTTCTGATGAGACCTATTCGCTACACTTGGTGGTGAGAGTCTGATGATGGAGCAGGATGGAAGCCAGTGACACTCCTTAATGACCAATAGGAAACCCCTCGAGTTTGGGCTCATTTGTTTCGTTCAGACGACACCTTTTCGCTACACTTGGTGGCGAGGGTCTGATGATGGAGCTGGGAGGAAGCCAGTGGCACTCCTTAATGACCACTAGGAAACCTTTTGAGTTTAGGCTCATTTCTTTCGTTCTGATGAGACCTATTCGCTACACTTGGTGGTGAGAGTCTGATGATGGAGCAGGATGGAAGCCAGTGACACTCCTTAATGACCAATAGGAAACCCCTCGAGTTTGGGCTCATTTGTTTCGTTCAGACGACACCTTTTCGCTACACTTGGTGGCGAGGGTCTGATGATGAAGCTGGGAGGAAGCCAGTGGCACTCCTTAATGACCACTAGGAAACCTTTTGAGTTTAAGCTCATTTCTTTCGTTCTGATGAGACCTATTCGCTACACTTGGTGGTGAGGGTCTGATGATGGGGCAGGGAGAAAGCCAGTGGCACTCCTTAAGGGCCAATAGGAAACCCTCCGAGTTCTGGCTCATTTGTTTCGTTCTAATGTGACCAATAGGTCAAGTGTAGCGAATACGCTACACTTGGTGGTGAGGGTCTGATGATGGAGCAGGGAGGAAGTCAGTGGCACTCCTTAATGACCACTGGTTTCCTAGTCTCCTCGAGATGAGCTCATTTGTTACGTTCTGATTTTTCTGGTTGAAATGGTCCCGACCTAGGTGACTGACCGTCCGGCTTCGCTGGCGTCCCCCCTATAAATAATAATACGTTCTGATGAGACCTATTCGCTACACTTGGTGGAGAGGGTCTGATGATGGAGCAGGGATGAAGTAAGGGTTCGGCTCGCGCATCTGGTAACTTATAGACTCCAATTTGTAAAACTAAATACATACAATCACGCCTTTGAGTTATAATGTTTACGGGGTGGGCAGCCACATGAATGGACTGTGAAATCGATTACCATACATCCATAGCTTTTTATTAAACTAAAAAGTAAAAAATAAACATGTAGTTTAAAAAACTAAAACAACACACTTTTATAGGAACAGACTAAAAAGTACAAAATAACCGTCTATTCAGTAACTGAAATTAAAAAGCGTGGTGCGCCCTTTGCAAAGCATGCATTCAAGTACTTAATATTGACAACGCGCACCACGCTTTTTAATTTCAGTTACTGAATAGACGGTTATTTTGTACTTTTTAGTCTGTTCCTATAAAAGTGTGTTGTTTTAGTTTTTTAAACTACATGTTTATTTTTTATAATGTAAGATCGTAACATTCGTAACCTTTTTTCCCCGTTTAAAAAAATGTCAGTCTGGCCATATAAAGTTTTCATTTAGTTCGTGAGCCTTCATCTAGTACTATTGTTGATCGAAGTAGGTAGGTACCTTTGTTTTTTGTGTATAGGCACATAATATATAATAGTGGTATAGGTATAGGTAATACACATTAAATGCCGCGCAGAGAAAGTACCTATATCTGATATTATATCTATATAAATGTTCATCGCGCGAAATTCGATGATCAAGCTCTTAAATATATAATATCGTTCTTTTTGTTCATATTTTTTTGAATGAATAATTGTTTTGGTGTGTAATTACACTATTTACTTATGCAATAGCTTTACCGCGGCAGTCCCCGAGTGCCACACGTGTTTTTTTTTTAATGTCATTCTGCTGTCAAGTTGATGTCCAACCATAGCGCTGCTGGCGGCTGAAATTCTAGAAGTCAGGGCCGGTTTAATTGTTACAAAAAAAAGAAAAACGTACGTAGCGGCGCTGTCACCGGAACAGAAAAGGTTGTGGCACTGTACATTACGTCCACCCCTACGAATGCAGATTGCAGACTAAATTGTGCGCCGTCTGCGTTAGCGCGCGTTGAAGCAAACGTTCTATTTTTTTCGCACACTTTTTGTGCGGCGCGGCGCGACGCGGCGCGGCGCGGTCTGCCCGAATTACGCAGATTTTTTGTGCGCCGGACTTTTTGCGTGTCGTGTGCGTTACTGCATATAATTGCATAGGTTCTATTTTCACAGACTTAAGGACACAGCACATTACATCAACTCGGAAAGGGATCGACACCGTATCGCCTTCGTCTCGCCGTCAACCAGGCGTCAACCTAACGCAAGCACGTAACATTATGTTAACTAACTAACTGTTCATGTTCATTTTCATTTTCAGACCACTGTGCGTAGAGCGGTAAGCTCGGGTACGGAGAGACGTGAGCGCGTGGACGACTAGCGGTAAGCGCGGGGATAGCAAGTTGAGCGACCCGCAAAGCGGTTCGTGAGCTGGTCCCGAGGCGAGGCGATTGCGTTACGAATCCGATTAGTGTGCTTTCTATTGCGATCACCGCCTACCTAAGCTGTTTGACACCTCTCTACAACTATCAAATGAGGTAAAATTCTTAGGTATTTTATTAGATAGTAAGTTAACCTGGAGCAATCACATTGAACACAAGGCAAAGACAGCTAGTGTCACCCTCTGGCAGTGCCGCAAGATGGTTGGTAAACGCTGGGGTCTTGCTCCAAAAATATTTCTCTGGCTGTACAATGCGGTCATCAAACCACTCATCAGTTACGGCTCGGTAATCTGGTGGCCTAAAGCTGCTCAGACTGTCGGGGCAAAGAAACTGCAGAGTCTCCAACGTCAGGCCTGCTGTGCTCTCACTGGCTGTATGAACACTGCTCCAACTGCAGCGCTCGAGGTAATGCTGAACCTTACCCCACTGCATCTACACGTGCAGCAAGAGGCTGCGAAAGCAGTACTTAGACTAAAACACCTAGGCACTCTCAGGTTCAATAAGGTAAGACACATAAAAGGTCTACTGGAGGAATGGTTAGACACACCCCTTGTGGAGGCGATCTGTGATAAAGTCAAACCATCCTTCATCTTCGACAAGAAATACAAAATACAACTGGAGGACGCAGAAAGCTCTCGGGTACAACACAAAGCGCTTCTGATATTCACTGATGGCTCCAAGACCTCTGTAGGAGCAGGAACAGGCGTATTCTCAGAAGACCTAAACATACAAATTGCACTGCCACAAAGTTCGTACAACACAGTCTTTCAGGCAGAGTGTATGGGCATTCTGTTGGCAGCTCAAGCAGTCGCAACAAGGGAAGTAACCGGCTACGACATTCTCATACTTTCCGACAGTAAATCAGCACTTCAGGCTCTAAATGGTAGTCGTAGCTCATCGAGTCTCATACAGGAGTGTCATCACAGACTAAACATGGTGGGTACACTCAATAATATTACTATCCAATGGATCAAAGGCCACAGTGGATCACGTGGAAACGACCTGGCCGATGAGCTGGCGAGGAGGGGATCGGATAGGGTGATGATTGGCCCTGAACCGGTCGCACCCATTCCGGCGAGCTGGTTTGCTGGTAAGATCCATGATCACACTACCCTTACGCACCAACATGAATGGAGCTCACTGGAAACATGCAGGCAGGCGAAAATGGCACTACCGCGCCTGGACGCCCGTTTGTCCAGAGCTCTCATTAAGCTAAGTAGATCACAGTTACGCCTGGTGACGGGTGCTATAACAGGACATGGAAATTTCAACAGACACCTTTTCAACTTAGGTATCACCGACAGCCCCCTATGCAGGGGTTGCATGAGGGCCGAAGAAACAGCTGCTCACGTCCTGGTAGAATGTGACGGAGTGGCCCCCTACCGGGCGAGGTACCTCGGCTCGCCTGGAAGCGTCCACGAAGCGGTCTCCGACGTGAGGGCGCTGGGTGCTTTCCTGGCAGAGCTGGGCTGGCTGGAGTAATACGGCTGCACACCCTCCACACGCAAAATAGGCGCAATAAGACGTCGAGTTGCGGAAAACGCCCGTATCGATTGAAGAAGAAGAAGAAGAAGTAGTGTGCTTTGCAGTAGGGGGTTTCATACAAAGAATACTGAACCGCTCGAGTTGATACGTTTACGATCCCTTTCCGAGGTGATGTATGTGCTGTGACCTTAAAAAGTGCGTCACGGATAGTCTGTCGTCTGCGCTGCACCTAAGCAATTGGAGACGGATAAGTATTTTACTTTTTTGCATTCATAATGCATTGTTTTTATTAAAAATATTAGCAATATTTTTAAAGGTACCTACCGATCGATTAAGCTACTTAAGAAAAAAATTGGTTAATTAAATAACACTACTTTGTATTACTACTTTGTATTTACTACTTTGTATGTTTGTTTTGGATAACCCAAAAACTACTAGACCAATTTGGAAAATTCTTTCAACAATAGAAAGCATGTACCTAGCTTTTTACATTGTTCCCGAGTAACACATTCTATATTTTATCCCGCTTGTTCAGTACACCCCTGCCTCCACCCGCGGGGCCGGCATGGCGCAGTGGAAGGTGATCATGAGTATAGACTCCGGACAAAACTTGGTTTCAGCCGGGATGTAACTGAACAATTGAAACTGCGATACACAGCGACTTAACTTAAATTAAGGTGAACTTTACATACGGTTCTGGGTGGTATCGAAGGTCTCCAGGGCAGAAGTGGTGTAAGGGGGCCCCCTTGGTATGTGCTCCGTGTTCTTCTGCAGACCTTACCAGTTCGTCACCTTACTCACAAAACCCATACACAACACAGCGGTCCCAAGACACTGGGCGACAATACAATATACACCAACACACACGGGGGAGCTTTTTTTATTACGATTTACAGTCCCGACAACAACGCGTGTGGATGGTTATTCTTCAAAGCATCGCGACCGGCCACTCATCAGGATGGCGTCAAAATCTTGGTCGTACAACACGGGATCGACAGGATAATTCAGGATTCAATTCAAACTCGATATGCCAGGCATATTCAACGCGAGCGGTTTTTTTTCAATTCAGCACAATTTAATCCGACATCTTTTTTCCTTACAAGAATTCCAATCAAGTGAGAGCTGTCAACTTCAAGTGACAGCTAATGTCAATTTGACGTGACATTAGAGATGCGTTCAGAAACGTCGATCTTTTCCGAACATCCCCCCGCCCCGGACCGTTAAGAACGGTACGTCAATCTACGGGTAATCGGGAGAGCCCACTAACTGCTCTCTTCAAAACCGAATCTCGAACCAAAACCTCAGCAAAACGAGGAACTCCGTCAGTTCCGGGGTAGAGTTTAACAATGCGCCCCCTTCGCCAACATAGGGGCGGCAGGTTAGCATCCTTAATCAACACGAGGTCGCCAGTCTGGGGTGGGGTGGTTTTATCTGTCCACTTCACGCGCTGTTGTAGGATATGCAAATACTCCATCGACCAACGTGCCCAGAAGTTTTGGGACATCTGTTTCAAAAGTTGGTATCGCGACAAACGATGGGATCCTACATCCTGAATCGGATATTCAGGCAAAGCCAAAAGGGGCTGTCCGATCAAGAAATGTCCTGGGGTCAACGCTTCCAGGTCATTCGGGTCCGAAGACAACGGGCACAAGGGTCGCGAGTTGAGGACGGCCTCAATTTTACAAAATACCGTATCAAGTTCCTCAAACGTGAGAATAGTTTCTCCAATCACGCGACGCAAGTGTGTCTTGGCAGCCTTTACACAAGCTTCAAAAATTCCTCCCCAGGTCGGACAAGCTGGAGGGCTAAACTTCCAGATTATCCCACGCCGGGAGAGGGTGGTTCCAATGTCTATTTTATTATCAACAAAAAACTTAACTACTTCCTTAAGATAATTACACGTTCCCTTATAATTAGTACCACAATCGGAACGTATCAATGTCGGCAGTCCTCTACGGGAAACAAATCTGCTCAAGGCGGCGACAAAGGCTTCGGTAGACAATTCCGAGACAATTTCCAAATGGACAGCCTTGGTGGACAAACACACAAACACGCACAAGTACGCCTTATAGGTTTTAGCATTACGCAGTCTCGAAGCCTTTACAGTAAAGGGACCGGCGAAGTCGGTGGCGACTCCGGCAAAAGCTCTACATTCCGTGACGCGATCAGCAGGCAAATCACCCATCTGGGGCTGCATGGTCGCGGCCTTCAATCGATAACAAGGCAGACAACGGAAAACCACAGTGCGAATGGCTCGACGAGCAGACAAAATCCAAAATTCACGCTGCAAAATGGCCAACAAAGCATTACAGCCAGCATGTTGTGCATTCACATGGCGATCTGTTATTATCAGTTGAGTCAAATGTCCGGCTTTAGGTAACAAAAGGGGGTGACGAGCTCCATACGGCAGGTTCGCATTTCGAAGTCTTCCGCCGACTCGCAAAAGCCCACTCTCGTCCAGGAAGGGATTCAATCGCGATACCGCGCCCTTCAACTTGCGACGGCCTAAACGCAAAATTTCAATCTCGGACTCAAAACTATCAGCTTGTACTCTCCGGACCCAAAACAAGAGCGCGTCCCTACGCTCGTCCGGAGTGAGAACCGACGAATCACGCCTCGCGCGTGGGTTTCTGCAATTGTACACAAAACGTCTGATCCAAGCGGTAACACCAAGCAGCTTCTGTAAGGAGCTGTACCGATCCAACAACAAATCCCTTTCCCCGGCGGGGTTAGTCTCCAGGACGCATGCCCGCATATCAGGAACGGCTACGTTCGACAACGCTGGAGAGGGCGGCCACTCCGACTCAGGCCGCATCAACCACTGTGGGCCCCACCAGAGGGGGTGGTTAATTAGGGTTGGGGCTACACAACCCCGAGACGCACAATCCGCGGGATTCATGGTTCCCGGCACGTGTCTCCAAATCAACTCGATGTCGGAATTACAAATCTGCGACACTCGATTGGCCACAAACACGTCCAAGGTGTGCGCCGGAGCCTTCAACCAACAAAGGACGACCTGACTGTCCGTCCAAGCATAAACCTCTTGTATCGCAATAGATCGACCTAATGTGAGCCATACGTGGTTCAACAAACGCATTAGGAGGGCAGCTCCACACAATTCCAACCTCGGGATCGTATGACGAGTCCGAAGGGGAGCGACTTTGCTTTTCGCTATCACCAGATGCACAGCAACAACTCCGTCAACAGTAACGGTGCGGAGGTACACGGCCGCAGCAAATCCACGTTCGGAGGCATCGGAAAAGCCGTGAAGAGTAACTTTACAATTTTCAGAAGGGAGGAATAGCCTCGGCAAATGCACTTCATTAATCTCGGGGAGGGATGAAACGAAGCTCGACCAATCTCGGAGTAACTCGTCCGAGAGGGGTTCATCCCACGACACACCCGAAGCCCATAACCGTTGCAAGAAACACTTGGCCATAAACAGCACGGGGCAAATCCACCCATTGGGGTCAAAGGTACGTGCGACAGTAGACAATACTAAACGCTTGGTCCAGACTTTCGGTGGTCGTAAATCCACACAATAAGTGAACGTGTCAGAGACCGGTTTGTACTGTACGCCAAGGACGGTCACCACATGGGGATTATCAACATTTTCGAATAGGTGGGGGTCCTGCTGGTGCTCTTCGGGCAAACCTACCAGTACATCAGGCGAGTTGGATATCCATTTCCTCAACTCGTAACCTCCCGACTTCAAAAGGGCGGTGAGTTCGTCTCTCAGGACAATCGCCTCTGAGACAGATGAGGCGCCCGTGCAAATGTCATCCACATAGACGTCACTGGCCAAAATGGCGGAGGCGCGAGGGTATCTCAAGCGCTCCTTCTCGGCCAACTCCAACAAAGAACTAATCGCAACAAACGGGCTCGAAGCCAAACCGTACGTATTCGTATTCAATTCATAAATCAACAAGGGGTCCCTAGGACTCTCTCTCCACAAAATCAATTGGTACCTCCTATCCTCTGGATGGATGACCGTTTGTCTGAACATCATCCGGATGTCAGTCATAAATACAATTTTGTGCCGCCGGAAGTTGGTCAAAATGTCTGAGACCTCCGTGTGCAGCTTGGGACCTACATGCAGACACTGGTTTAAGGACGCTCCAGTAGAGGTGGGAGCCGAACCGTCAAAGACCACCCGAATCTTTCCGGATTTCAAAACGGCGTGGTGCGGCAAAAAGAAGTGCTCAACGGAGCGCCAATCCAAATCGCTCACGGACATGTGCCCTAACTCCTCATACTCCCGCATGAATTCAACATACTTCTGGCGGAAGACCGGATCCTTGCTCATGCGACGCTCCATCGCCACTAGCCTACGTTCCGCTAGCGGTCGGGATTCGCCCAGAGGAGGTCGGCCGGCACGAAAGGGGAGACGGGTGATCAAACGACCAGAGCGGAGGCGACCAGTGTTATTCTGGTAATACAACTCGCATTCATTCGCTACTGGGTCGACCCGCGGGGCTGGTGGAGGTTCCTCAACCTCCCAAAACTTCTGCACCACTTCGGAGAGAGACACATTAAAAACAAGACCGCGATCCTCATCAAGGGAATCCAAAACGCGGCGAGCAGGGCCCATCACAACTGTACCGAGTGTCGTCTGCAGAGCTACCAAGCCATCTGGCTGCAAAACTCGCTTCCCCGTCAACAAAACTCGCCCCAGGACATCGGCTCCAAGGAGAGCATCAATCGGGCCTGGGCGGAAGAAATTTGGATCGGCGAGTGGGGAATCAGACACCAAAGACAACATACTCGGTCCCAAGTCAACTGAAGGTTGACGGCCAACAACTGTGTCCAACACAATCGCCGAGGTCTTAATGCCTGGCGTGGACTTATTACGTGATGTAAATGTGAAGTCAACATGCCCTAACAACCCGGGGACTTTCACATCGCCAACACCTCTCACGCCTTCCGTGTGGGGGTGCACCTTGAGGCCCAACCGCCTAACTAACCAAGATGACACAACACACCCCTGAGCACCGGAATCCAACAAGGCGCGAACTTCCACAAGGTCGCCATTCAATCCCCTGACAAGCACAGAGGCCGTGGGCAACAAAACGGTCTCTGGAGGGGTGGCTACAATCGACCGTAGACACATTGATTGCTAGTATGTGGGGTCCCCAAACGTCCCCCCATGGTAAGGGGGTCGCTCATAGCGATCCAGTGGGTCCCATTCTCCCACATACTGCCCACGTCCAATTCGCCCGGTATCAGGCGGGTTATATCTCCCGGCCCCTTGAAGACGGGGCGGGCGCCGCTCCAAACGCGGGTATTCGGCGAGCGGCGGCGAGAATCGGTGCCTAGCATCCACCGTGTACGTCGCCCCATAGTCGCGGGGGCACGGTGACCGATTTTCAGAGGGGGGGTCCCGGGGACCCCCGGCTGTGCGAGGCTCAACACGTTGCGGGGGGCTTCTACGACCTCCCGCATCGCTCGCAAAATCGAACCCCCTAGTTGGGGACCGATTTCCCATGGGGGGGTCCGTGGGACCCCCGCCCGTGCGAGGCTCAAAACGTCGCGGGGGGCCTCTACGACCTCCGGCAACGCTCGCATAACTCATCCCCATCCTTGGGGATCGGTTTCCCATGGGGGGGTCCCTGGGACCCCCGCCCGTTTGAGGCTCCAAACGTGGCGGAGAGCGTCTGGGGCCACTCTGGTGGCCACTAGAACTGCTGCGGGATGCAAACACCGCGGGGGGTCCGAGCCCCCCACCCATACGAGGTGATCCTGCAGCGACGCGCTGCGGCGCTCCGCCGCCCTCTGGGCTGTTCATGCAGAGGAGGGGATGGTGGTTGCCCTTACAAAAGCGGCATGGGTGCGCTTGGGTACATTCGCGCTGCATGTGCAGGCCCAAGCACGAGTAGCACCATGTCCGTTGTCGCGCGATCGCTCGACGGCCTTGAACGCGCTGGTCGAGGAACTTATCACAACGGGTCGTGCTGTGACCCGGTTCCCGACAGTACAAGCAGCGGGCGGTCTCCTGGACGGCGGCATAGCGGCCGGGCGCGCGAGGGGCCATACGCCCCCTACGGGGGGGTCTGGTGGGGGACCTACTCTGTGGCACAGGTCGTTCGGGTCCCATAGGACCGGCCAGAGAGGAATTATCTGCCAGTCTACTCTCTCCTTCCAGGAACGTCAAGAGGTCCGAGAAGGGTGGCAGATAAGTCGCACTATCCCCACCATACTGCTGCTCAAAACGGACCTTAACAGAGTCCGGCAACTTTCCCAGGACAATGTGCAGTAACAAAAACGACCACTGCTCCACTGGGAGTTTTAAGTTTTTTAATGCGTTGTAGGCAACCAACAGCGGATTCAACAAAGCCACTCTCAAGTGCATCACGCTGGCAACGCGGGGTAAATTCAAAATGGCGGCAACATGGTTGTCCACCAGACGTCGTACGTTCTGGTACCGACGGGCAATCAAATCCCTAGCAATAGGGTAGTTTTCATCCGAGGGGGCCAAATGTTGAACCGATTCAAGGGCCTCCCCTTCCAACACGGATAACAAATAAGCCAACTTCTGGCCCTGGGTCAAATCATCCCGGGCATGTACGAGACTATCAAAAATATTAATAAAGCCCTCCCAGTCCTCTAGACGACCAGCAAAACGCCTTAAATCTAAGGGGGCCAATCTAGCAAATAGAGGGGGCATACTCTTAGATGTGACCGGGGACGGGCTCGGTTCATTCTCTCTTGCCACTTGCAAAGGTCGAGCCACCTGGGTAATTCTGTCCGCAAAATCATAACACTGGTCCACATCCAAACCGACTTCTTGTCGCATTTCCACCTCGGCCTCAACAGTCTTTTCCAAAAATAAGGCATACTGTTCATCAACAACAGCCAAACGTATGGGCAGATCTACGTATCTGTTCAACAAGGCCTCCGTCCTATCCGGTCGATCCAACAATGCAACCGCAGAAGCTAACCACCGTAACTCAGAACGTATTTTGGCTTTAGCAGAGGAGGCCGTCATTGTAACGTCACAAATTTATCAACAAAAACAACAAATTCAAAATATTCACTATAACACAAAATCTCCAATATTTGGAGGCTATTAATAACCACAAAACTCCAATATTACAACAACAAAGTATTTATAATGACACAAACTCTTAAATATTTGGAGGTTATCAGAAAACAACAAAACTCAAGTACACAATTATAACTCTAACTCTCAAGAGGTTATAACTTAGACACAAACTAACTTTGACTTTATAAGTCAAAAGTTATTCAGTTCAAACAAATCACTGACTATTGAAATTCACTTGGATATCAACACAACAACAAGTTAATTTTAATTATTTCAAAGCACAAGTTTCAATGAGTTTCAATGTGTAAACAATGTCCCAAATCATTTAAGTTTCACTAAGTAGTTGTCAATATTCACAACTCAAATTTGCTAACAAACTAAATAATAATTATTATGAACAAAGAAAGGCATCTGTTTACATTTTGGAACTTCAATACATGACAATTAATTACAAGACATGGAACCAATAACAAAAGGAATGCCCTTTACTTTTCAAATGCAAGTTAATTACCATTTACAAGTACCAATTAATCTAGTCCGGACCAGATGGTCATCAAAACGGCACTGATTAATCGACAAAGTTTTGGCGTGGGCCTCTCAGGCCTTCAAACTACGCTCTGCTGCCAAGAAATGTTCAGTACACCCCTGCCTCCACCCGCGGGGCCGGCATGGCGCAGTGGAAGGTGATCATGAGTATAGACTCCGGACAAAACTTGGTTTCAGCCGGGATGTAACTGAACAATTGAAACTGCGATACACAGCGACTTAACTTAAATTAAGGTGAACTTTACATACGGTTCTGGGTGGTATCGAAGGTCTCCAGGGCAGAAGTGGTGTAAGGGGGCCCCCTTGGTATGTGCTCCGTGTTCTTCTGCAGACCTTACCAGTTCGTCACCTTACTCACAAAACCCATACACAACACAGCGGTCCCAAGACACTGGGCGACAATACAATATACACCAACACACACGGGGGAGCTTTTTTTATTACGATTTACAGTCCCGACAACAACGCGTGTGGATGGTTATTCTTCAAAGCATCGCGACCGGCCACTCATCAGGATGGCGTCAAAATCTTGGTCGTACAACACGGGATCGACAGGATAATTCAGGATTCAATTCAAACTCGATATGCCAGGCATATTCAACGCGAGCGGTTTTTTTTCAATTCAGCACAATTTAATCCGACATCTTTTTTCCTTACAAGAATTCCAATCAAGTGAGAGCTGTCAACTTCAAGTGACAGCTAATGTCAATTTGACGTGACATTAGAGATGCGTTCAGAAACGTCGATCTTTTCCGAACACCGCTATTCCCACAGGATCTGGAGCCAAGCGGCTAAACCCGCGAGAGCCACTAGTCAAATATAAATCTATAAATATTTGACGCACAAGATTTTGATTGTCTTCGTCATCAATATTTTTTTAGACTATATTTGAGGCAAGTACCTACTAATGCTATTATGATTCAGAAAAATAAGTTAATAGGGGTCTTCAGAAATAAAGAAAAGACAAATAAAATATAAGACAATTTAATATTATTTTCAATATCACACTTATATTTACACTTAAAATTATACATATTTATACTAATCATCAAAATAAAACGACGCACCGCGTATACATTTTGGCTTGGGATTTTCTTAGAAAAAAAACTTACATTATTTATATTCAACAGGGAAATAACATCAGTACTTAGATTATTGTGCATTATTATACAACTTGGGTGGACACAATATGTAATTTTTTGTACAATACCAGATTTATTATTTCAAATAACTGTACGATTTCGATAAAATACATCATAGCTGTTAAAATAAAGGAGCAGATTTACATGATAGTAACAACAAATATAATTTAAAGGGAAAATATGATTTACACCTACACGTTTTGTAAATGTTGTTTAACTGAAACATTTTCAGTTTGGTGCAATAACTATCTATTACATAAAAATCTCAAGCGATTTTTATGAAAATTTTTATGTATTAGAAGAATTTAGAAAAGGTGGTGGTGCTGTTTTTTTATCCCGAAATCCCACGGGAGTAAAGCCCCGGGGCGCAGTTAGTATTTACATAAATTCAGTTTACACATACATTTAACGAAAATACATCGTTGTACACGAATATCATTCAGCAAAACACGGATCTATTTTATTATTCCTTACACGCTAATAAAATTCATTTGTTTGAGATCAACGGACATAAACATCTAATTTATACTAAACTCTTAAAAATACACTCGCCTTTTATTATCACATACACTTTGGTAGACCTATCACGCCCTAACTCCGCTAACAGATTTACGAATTCTGATATGTAATATCCCCTTTTTGTTGGTAGAACAAAAACATTACACCCAGTTCAAAATGTAAGATTTTAAACTTTCGCGTTCCATTTTAATAAAATTATAATCAAGAGTAACGGGACTCAACGATCAAGTCTGCTTGTGAAAACGGCTGTAGCAACACAGCCGAAACGTCAAGCTGTAAGTAAGTACACATAATAATATGTACTACATAAATGTCGCGTTGAGTCCCGTTACTCTTGTTTACAGCGCAAAATGATTACTATCTTACCATAATATATAGCTATATATTACCATAATAGATACCCTATTTGATTATAAAAGTTTCCATATCAGTGGAAAAATACGCACATATACACATAATAGTGCGTATGTTTGGAACATAATCAAATCGGAACTCTGAATACAATCGGAACACAAAACTCATTGAAAAGTTCCGTAAATCCGTAGCGGAACTCACGAAGCCACACTCACAATTGTTTTTCTAATAACCAGTTCATAACGAGCTGACGAGTTCTAGGCTTTCATTGATCATGTTTTGCGTCAACTCGTCTTGTTCAGCGTCCGCTTCATAATCGAGAAGGGTATACTCTGTTCTGATGCTGCTGCTATCCTCGCTGTCGTTAACATTGAAGTACGTAACAGTGGCGTAGCACACAGGCGCTCTGTGATTCGACGGGCTACTTCTAGCGGAGTCGTACGCTGAATCCGATCGGGCGCCGTCAAAATTGGAGTCGTTTTCGGACTCGTTTCTGGAACTGTAGCTGTTATATCCGCTGTGGTAAGAGCCAGAATCGCAGTCTGCGGCGAGGCGCAGCGGCGGCATGGAAGCTCGACAAGCGCAAAAGCGCTGCAGGTCAATCTCTGAGCGAGCGTCCACGGTGCCGTTGTATGAGGGAGAGCGCACCAGCGCTGGAGAGATGCGGTTGCGGGTATTCTTGCGCGAACGGCTGCCTTTGAACAGCTTGAAGGCCTGTAACAACGGAAACAAGAATTAATTATATTGCTACTTCAAACTACTTTACAATAATAAGTACCTACTAACAATCAATAATGTAAATACATCGCGCAATGAATCCTACTAATATTTTAAATATGAAAGTTTAGATGTTTGGATGTTTGTTACTCAACACGCCAAAACGACTGAACGGATTTGGCTGAAATTTGGAATACAGATACTTTGTAGCCTGGAGAGGAACATAGGATACTTTTTATCCCGGAAAAATATCACATTCCTGCGGGATAACGTCGTGTAGTCCACGCGGGCAAAACTGCGAGCGGAAAGCTAGTCGGTTACATAAATATTTATTTTGGAAGTAACCATATTAGATTATGTGAGTGAGTACCGATTCGGTAATTTTTCTGCCAAAACCAAATTAACATGTCGACTTCATGAACAAGGAAAATTATCATTTTACTAAATTGAGAGGATCATTTTGAACAGGAAACCAAAAAGAATAACAAACTGTGATGTAATCTATTAGAGAGGTATATACTGAAAGGTAGGAACTATTTCAATATAGGTACCGTATAGTTTATTTATCCACTGCATTGTCAATTAGCTACAGCAATCTATATGTCGAAATTCTTTTGTCTTTCACTAACAATGAGTTGCCAACACGAAAGAACACCAAACGAACTGCAGGTATTTACGTAAAAAGGAACTTTATAGATGAAGTTAATTGCTCAGGGTAGTAAACAAATTCGATGGAAATACCAAATCAGTTTGAGAAAGCGTCTGAAGTATTTACATTAGCAGCAGCTAAATTAAATACCAGAAAAACTAACAAGTCTGTTCTGTTAAAAATTAAAACTGGCAATAAACGGGTGACGAGCCCGTGGCGCAGTAAAGTTTTAGTATGTAGTGCTTACGCTATGTTAGAGGTTTTAAGAAATCATAATGTTTTGTTAAAGCTTTTGTTTTTTTTTCGCATTAGTTTCGTTCCCTAATTTATCAATCTACTATGATGCTTTCTATGAGAAGTACAAACTATGTCACGATTACCTCCTTTTTCAAAGTCGGTTAATAAATACGCCTACAATAATCATCCAATTAAAAGCATGTAATGGTATGATTAAGCTTTTGTACAAAGCTACCACTAACGAGAATAAGCTTCTCAACTCCGCAAACTGGTGGCCTGAACATTAATGCTAAATGCCATTGAAAAGGAAGGTTAGACTATGTGTATGTACTAATAAATAGATAGGTCCTAATTATATGACTCTAAATAGCCACTTGAGGTCATTACCTTGGAGTTTTTAACAGGTCGGCTTTGTTTTTTTTAGTTTAGTGACAATAGCAAATAAAAGGTGACGCGCCTTTTCAGCCCGGAAGCGCGCTAAATGTGAATAAAATTAACAGAAATATTATTGGTGAGCAAATATATTACTTGAACGAGAAATAAAAGAAATCTATATAAATTAAAACCTTTTTGCAACTCGTCATTAACTTTTTACAAAACCGCCTTCAAATCAAAAACTGCAGACAAAAACAAATTTCCCAAAACACGTAAAAATTAAAAATAAATTAAATAATTCAATTTATAGGACGTAAATGCGCGACTTTTTCTAACTAATCTTGAAACTTTCTGATCAGTTTGAAGTCGGTTAACACATGCTCATCTAGCCTACGGTGCGGCGACAAATTACGTGCATCTTACTCTGGTGCGGCACCTACTTAAATAGGTTCCCTAGTGTATAGGAAAGAGATAGTTATAGGCTTGACATGGTCTCTTAAAATATATTACATATTAATGAAAAACCTGTATCGGGTCCATTCGCCCCGATACCGACCACAAGTAATTTTTTTCACCTAGTGCGTTTATCGGGTCGACGAGACCCGATGCCCAATGACCCGGTAGCCGCACTAGATTACTGATCAGTTGACCTAGTGCAGTGCTAAAGGACAGTGCAATATTCATATAGCTACCTACAAGTATTTAGTTATTTTGTTGCAAAATGAAGCAATCAAGAGGAAGACTAATGTCTGACAATGTAAGTGACATGAAAAAAAGTTCTATTTACACAAGTCCATCAACTGGCAATACATTACAAATACTGCAAGCGAAGAAGGTTAAAACTACATGCACAATTTGTATAAAAACATTATGCCGCGAATGTTTCAACGAAAAACATAATTCAAATGTTATATTAGTATAATTAAAAATACATAAGTTTTGTCTCGATATCGTTGTTTTATTACCGGGGTACATCACTAATTTTAGTCGATATATGTTGCCTATCAGTGCGTTTATCGGATCGAAACGACCCGATAACTATATCGGTTTTTTTATAATATATATACTAGTCAGATTAACTTACGAATCTAGTTGTAGATTAATTATTGCTTTCGAAACATATTTCAAAAATATTTTTTAGTTTAATTATCTTTATTACACAGATAATCGTACTTTTACACAGAGAAGTCCACCGGGTCTTTTCGACCTTGTAACGCACCATAGAAAAGTTTAGCATTGGATCTAATGAGCCCGATGCAGTTCTAGCGGAAAGGCAGGTAAAAACGCTCCCGCAGTGAACGTGTTAAAGAGTAAGACGTAATTTTAGATGGATTAAACTGCCAACTAGATAAAACTGATATTTTCTCTGTAGCTTTCAAAGTTATTATTTTAAGAGTTTTATATAATTCAAGGATATGTGGTAGTCTGCCAAATTAGCTTTTTCTTGGAACACTTTCCTTTTGAAATGATTATTACCCTTTTTTATTTCAGACATCAAATAAAATAGTTGCTACTTTCTTGAACGTAAATTATTTAAGATAAGACTTTATCGTTTAATAAAAAGATCCATTTTTACCGCCTACTTTACAATCTGCTTAGTCAAATGTACTTTTTATTGATGTTTTATTTTTATACTCCACTGACCTTTGCATTTCATGACATAAATTATCAAACAACTAGCATATTGATTTTACTCGCATAAGGGAATATCAGGATTAATTATAGCCTATGTCCCTCAGGAAAAATGTAGTTTTCTAATGGTGAACGAATTTTGAAAATCGGTTTGTGCTTCCATAGATTATTTGAAACATCCAAACAAACTTTAAATCTTTGTTATAATAGTAAGGATAGATTAGGATTAGTTTTCACAGAAGCCGAACTGCGCGTAACTGTGCTTTCATACAGTGCCTCAACCTTTCTGTTCCGGTGACAGCGGCGCTACGTACGTTTTTCTTTTTTTTTTGTAGCAATTTAACCGGCCCTGACTTCTATGAACTTCAGCTGCCAGCAGCGGTATGGTTGGACATCAACTTGACGGCAAAATGATATTTAAAAAAAACACGTTAGTTCCACATTTTGGCCACCGGAACAGAAAAGATTGTGGCAACAGACGGCGTCAGCTGAACTGTCAAATGTATGGAAACAGCTCTGTCTGTGGAGACGCGCCTTTGGAGTTTGAATTATGAGGATTGTGTAGCAGATCCATACAAACGGGCGGGGCGGCGCGTCGGCGACGGTTTCTACATACAGCAATGAATTTTCGGTATGTTGTTGAGATGCATAAGAACTAGGGCTGTATGTTTTGCTTTTTTTATATAAAAATATTTGATTTTAAAATATTTGCCCTTTAGTGATTTCATACAACACTAAAAAGTGCCATCTTGATTACAAAATTACTATAACATTGTCTTCCAAATTCCAAATAATTTATTGTGAAACATAGGTATGGGTTGTTATAAATTAATGACATTGTTCAGCTGGTTTCCGCCATTATGGCATACAATTAGTTGAGTAGGCTTTACAAATTACAAATTCATAACAGGTATTTTACTAAACACTAATTTTAGTATAATGTTTATTGTTTGGCAGTTTGTAGTAAGGCCCCTGAAATCTAAAACTATGTACCGATACCGAATATGATTCATACGGGGAAAAGTATCAAGACTGACACATGAACTGTAGCGTTTAAAATATTATAGTAGTAAGTATCGATTTAGTAGCACGCTACTATCTGCGCTTCATTAAATTGATGAGAAATTCATTGAACTCGGGTTGTTACACATAATGGGGCACATAAATGACAGGATCGGGGCTATCGCAGTTCCAAGCTATAAATATTAATGTTTTACCGTACTGAGTGACAGTTGATACGAGTATTTATTGCTGGTATCTGTGACAAGTCACTGCGATAAAGTATTTCTCATATGAGACGGCGTGTCTACGGCTTCTTCAAACTGTATAGGTCAGTTTGAAGAACAATGAGATATAGGAATAACTAATTGTGATAAAAAAAAACACCAGCCCTGCAATTTCGGGCGGTGGTTTTAATCTATTACAATTTTTCCTGTACTTAAAGAATTGTATTGTGAATGTATGAAGTTAAATAAAACCATAAACTATAATGAGACATCAGATTTTTTAGCTATACCTACCTAGTTGCGTGCAGCCACGGTTTAATTATCCGCGTGATACCGGGATAAAGATCCTATAGCCTATTCTGGGTGGGGTTTAGATCGGTATAGGGCAGGCGTACCGGTTTTGGCCACTGTACCGGTTTTGGCCACTTTTTGCTCTTAAAGTTTTCTAAAAAACTTTTAGCCGTTTTTGATAAAGAAATTAAAATAAGGTATTTTAAGGTAATAATAACAACCGTTAGAATTCCTTATGTCATAAGATTTTATTTCAATAAATTCCATTTTCTGTTTGAAAAAATGTTCTGTATGAAAATTTTAAGAAATTTGTTTTGGATGAAATACTTTATAAACCTTTGTTTTTTACAATTAAGTTGTTGTTTTGCAATTGACTGGTTTCTAGCGCATTAGAATATATTGATTTTATCTGGGTTTGGTTTTGATTTTTCGCAATACTTACAAAAGTTTAACTATCAGTAAGTGGCCAAAACCGGTACATTTGGCACCTCTCACACGTTGTGTGTAATATAAAAAAACTATTTTACTTTTATAAATTTGAAAAATGTACCTTTAAAGGTAGATAAATTATCTATAATTTAAGATATAATTTTTGTCTTAAATACCTAAGACTATTTAGTGCTTAGTGCTTAAAAGTCAAAAAATCCTTAAAGTGGCCACAAAGGGTACCTCTGCCCTACTTTTAAAGAAAAATAGGTTTGGATGATACATGCAGATAGACTAGTAGTAGTAGTCTATCTGCATATATCATCCAAACCCATTCAGCTATTTACTTAGAAACTTTTTTCCACTTAAAATTTTAAAAGAGGAGTAAGTAAATCGAAATAAAGTTTTCTTTAGAATTATACCGATTAAACCCACCCAGATAATAGATAATTAATATTAGTTTATAAATGAACCCTGGAATAAATAAAAGTCATGCCACATTAGATACAAGGGCAGCCGATCGGCGTCGAGATAAGGGAGGGTCACTTTCTTGTTTTAATGCGTACCAGTTGGTTGAGCACGTAATTGGAAGAACGTGAAAGACTATTATACTTTCATCTTTTTATGAATTGACATTGAAATCTATACAACTAGCGGGTGCCCGCGGTTTCACCCGCATGTTTCCCGTTCCCGTGGGAATATCGGGATAAAAAGTATCATATGTGTTATTCCAGCCTATAATCTATCACTGTTGGAAATTTGATTCAGATCCGTTCAGTAGTTTTTGCGTGAAAGAGTAACACACATCCATAGTATCCATACACCCATACTCACAAACTTTCGCATTTATAATATTAGTAGGATAATAAATAAATAATAATAATAAATGTTTGTCCGTCTTTTATGTCAACACGGAGCAAGCAACGGATCGACGTGATTTTTGGTATTGGGATAGTTTGAGAGCTAGAGAGTGACAATAATAGGCTACTTTTATACCTGAAAAATATCATATTCTCGTGGGATAACGTCTAGTAGTCTACGTGGGCGAAGCCGCGCGCTAGTATTTCATAAGCTATTATGTCTCCAACCGACGACAACTCTTCTAAAATCCTGGTAACGAATGGAAAATCAGTCATAAGTATAGCATATTCCGCAGGTATAAAGAAAATAGAGACAGATGCTATTTTTTGGGTATAAATACCTCTAAAGCGAGACGGTTTCAAAATAGTGTAATATAAAATGACAATGCGTGCACCTACATGCGTGATAAAATAAAATTACTACTGATTTAGATTCAACAATTATTTTAACAAGCATGAGAGGAGTTAACTTAGGTAATTATTATACTAACCAGCCCCCTGATTCACAACCCGTCGGAAACGGAATCGGATTCGAATTCTGTGCTTTGTCTTTGTCTATTCTATAATGAGTGACAGAGACAGGGCATCTATTCCGCTGTCGGGAGCGTTTCCGATGGTTCGTGAATCAGGGGGCAGAAGTCCACCATTTTATAATCAACCTATAGGTTTGTCACAAATATGATTTAGGCATAACGGCATAAGTATGCTGTGTGCAAATATATTTAATTAACGGTAATTATTTTACTCTACAGAAGTTCACCATTTTATAATCAACATATAACTTTGCCACAAATATGATTTAGGCATAACGGCATAAGTATACTGTGTGCAAATAAAGTAAAGTAAAGTAAAGTAATCATTTATTCGGTGTTCCACTATATAAGATACATTACAATACACATTTTCTTAAGCTAGACTAAACCTATGAAACAGCCGAAAGGGCTGACCAGCTCAGCTCATGCTGTGGCTTGTAGCTACAACGCTGATTTTCAGCTGGACCCATCACATAAAATTAATCGATAAATTACTACAATCTGTTGTGGCAAACATCTAATTATTATTTAAGACACATATACATTACTATACCGACTCTACCTGTCACTTGTGGGAAATTACAGTAAACGTGCCGTAACGCGACACCTGTCCGATAACTTTGCGATAAGCCGTCACAAATGACCTGTTTTACATATAATTGGACATAAACACTATTAAAAAGAGTTTACATAAACCAGACCACACCAGAATATGATAACTGTACCTAGGTCACCTCTATTTCAAGCGTTAAATCAATGAGCTTTTATAACAGCGAGCCAGCGAACGAGATATTTTCCCTGGGTAAAAAGCAGCCTACTCTAAACGATATTCTCTCTCTGTGCCGAATTTCACACAACGGCCTTACTGGGAACTGTCAACTGATACACACCACCGGTGCAAGCAAGACCCTGAGGTAACACGTTCGATTCCCAGTGTGGTATATATTTGTATTCGGTTTGGTTGGTGGTAGAACTGACTAGCATAGCACCATCTTATCTAAATCTGGCGCCATAACAATGATCTTTTCAGTTGTTTTCCGGCAGTTAGAGATACCTTGTTTTCACTTAACATCAGGTGTGTGTTGTGTGATGAATGCTAAGCGTTGCGTTAATTAATACCCAGTTGTGGATAAAAAATGCTGTTTTGCTATGATTGTTATTAGTAATAAACATCCAAACTATCATATTTATAATATTGATAAGATTAATAAATGAAGTCCTGTTCTGTGCATCAAAATAAAAACAGTTAAAAATTAACCTGGATTTTGATACAAAACCAAAGTTACTGCGACGGAAAAAAATGAATTCCTTCAATGTAATAAAATTTATCTTAAATGGTAAATAGGTATTAGGTACAAATGTTTAACTGTAGGCAATCATAATTTAAATAAAACGATAACACATTATTTGCGTCACTTGCAGTCGCTCGTAGAGTCAGGGACGAATTCGGTAAGCTAGGCAACTTCTTATTTATTTTCGTGTGGCTGGTCTGGTGCCTCAGCATACACGCACAGACCATATTAATATTTGGTTATGTACATAGGTACCTACTAAACTAGACGAGTTAGCTACCTATTAAACTAGACTAGTATAATGCATAAACAATTTAAGTACGGATACGGACTGCAAGCAAGAGCTAGGTGGATCACCGATTTTGTCAGTGGTTGTACATCATTAAAAAGTTATTGTAGATAATTAAACCTAATTTAGTTAATTTCACATTAACTTAAGGAAACTTTTAGTAATAATTATTGGATGTGAAGGACTTGTCCAAGTAAAAAAGTGAGTACTTAATTGAAGTGTCAAACTGTCAACTTCAACCATTTTAATTAATGTGCCAACAATAAACAAGTGATGTGAAAAAAATATTATTTGTTGCCTGAATCCCAATTAATTTCCCTAGACAGTAATATGACCTTATTTGGGTTCACTATAACTGCTACGCACATCATTTATCTATTCTACACTAATAAAATAAAGGTGAAGAGTTCGTACGATATTGTTTTCTAGAACTATAACGCACAAATTATTTTTGGTTTAGATAAAGATTTGACCATTATGATTTGAATTATTTTTATGCATTCATAATACAATCCTGTGAAGTATAGGAAAAATTGTGGTAGAAAAAACCACCACCATTGAAACTACTTGCAGGGCTGGTGTGGCTTTTTTCTATCATATTTTTTCCTATAAAATCTTATAGGAAAAATTATGATAGAAAAAAGTCGAATCCGACTATGAAGATAAACTCCTCCCTCGTTCATCAATCTTGAGGGTGAAAAATAAGGGTGTAAGTTCATACGATAAAATGGAAAATATGCACGCGAACGAAAGCGTTAGATTCTACTAATCATAATAATTGAATGGGTAGACTTTTACAACAGTAAAAAGTTGATTTAAAACTGAAAACCATCTAAGGTACACCAAATAATAGCTGACTGAAATTAACATTAAAAAACTTTTCTTTTTTATCATTGTCTCATCAATAATAATTATATCACGTACAGAAAATTTAAGGCTAAAACTTTTCTTTTTTCTATTGCCCTAATAGCGTAGTTAGATAGAATTCTAACTGGCGAAACTTTCCAAATTGTCAAAGGAAATTATCTAAATTAGATTCAATTTATAGCATAGAATTTCTCTTAGTAATGAAATTCCTACAATGGTAAGTAAATGGACATTAAAAACTTTTTGGAGTTTTAGCGACAAGAGAATAACTATCTAGAAATTTAGTTCTTGACGACATTTTCCTCTAGTACTCAAAATATCTTTCAATGAGAGCTTTTCTGTGTTCTGTTGTAAGTCGTTAATTAAAGGAATGTGCAAGGCTAATATAACGGAGGTAAAAGTTAAAGGTGCTTTAGATCAGGGGGGCTACCGGCTAAAAAACATTTTGACATTTGAAGCCCATATTATGTCGATATAATAATATGAGCTCTGGTCTTATTTTTACCACACTTTTATTAGCTTCACTTGTAACTAAGTCACAATGTAAGAAAATCTTGGAATTCAATTTTTTACCCAATAGCCCAGGTATGAAATGGAATGGCAAAACCATAAGACTTCGACTCTGATAATATTAATGTAATTAATTGTGTCTCAATGGTGTTTCAGTACTTATTATATCACTACATAGTATAAAACAAAGTCGCTTTCTCTGTCCCTATGTCCCTTTGTATGCTTAAATCTTTGAAACTACGCAACGGATTTTGATGCGTTTTTTTTAATAGATAGAGTGATTCAAGAGGAAGGTTTATATGTACTTTTTATCCCGATATTCCCACGGGAACGGGAACCACGCGGGTGAAACCGCGGGCAGCCGCTAGTAACATATATTATAAATATCATTGAAACATGAAAGTTAGGTTTAGCAGCATCGCTTTAGCAAAAAATCCTTTCATTAATATTTAATTTAATTTAGAGCGCTGCTTATTCATATAAGTACAAGCTTCTAGCAGTACCTCTTCAATCAAGTACTAAAGTAATGCGATCTGTCTTTCATATTAAGCCGATATATGAGAATAAACACCTAGCATTCCATTTATGGGATCATGCAAGAATGAATTTCTTCACGACACAAGCATATTGCGAGGTGACAAATATAGATCGCAATTTACTTTCGCGGGAAAATTTTGGTAAGCGTGTAAGCCTTCTTGAACCCGTGACGTCATCAGGGAGACTTTATTTGGGGCCCTGGGAATACTCCAAATCACTCCAACGATAATTGGAGAAAGTGAAAACCCTCACTCGAGAAATTCATCATAGATTTTATTTGTATCTTAAACGACCTCCGGGGCCAAGTGGTGAACGTACCGGTTTTCAAGGTGCCGCTATCTCTAGAGGTCCCGGGTTCGGTCCCCGGTCGGGTAAATATTGAAAACGAACTTTTCAATATTTCCTCGGGTCTGGGTGCATGTAATATCCGTCGTTTCTTCAAATTTCCATAATACTAGTGCTTAAGCTACTATACTTTGGTATTGGAACAGTATATGTGATGGTGTGAGGTGTCCCATATTTATTTATTTATTTATTTATCTTACGTAACTGAAAAACATTTCATAAAAAAAGAAACAGCTTATTACTGCTGCGTAAGATTAAATATAACCTTCAAATAATTAAAAAAAAGGAAAATGTTATTCAACTTTGTTCTAGACTAACGTCATAAATGCAAATCAAGCCGTAAATAAAATATTCGCGTGTTGATGATGGGGTGGTAGTTTATAATAATTAGGATCAAATTGCTGTTAGTTTGTACAAAAAATTAATACCACAGCACATATAAAAATACTTATATATTATCGGTTTAGTACCTTAAACATTCATCATCATCATCAGCCATATAATATCCCCACTGCTGGGGCATAGGCCTTCCTTATTTGGATAAGGAGAATGGGCCTTGACCCACCACGCGGGCCCAATGCGGATTGGTGGGTATTAACGACTGCAAACGCAGCCGGGACCAACGGCTTAACGTGCCTTCTGAAGCACGGAGGAGCTAGAGACAATAATTTTTGCCACCCATCCCGTGCCCGACCATTGCGAAAGTTGCTTAACTTCGACGACCACAGGCCGAGCGCGTAAAACACTGCGCTACGGGCTCGTCCTTATATCTACCTACATTACAAACAAACAATTAAATCTGTCCTCTTTATAATATTTAAAGCATAAAAGTATACAGGATGTTTTTGAAGTCGTTGGCATCCATTCTGCCCAGTAATGAACTCGTATGAAGCTATGTTTTTACGTGAAAAGGCGTGAAAATCTGTTTTGTATTTTAAGTGATTGTTTGTGTGATCAATAAATGTTTTACTTTCTTTTTCTCACTCTTCTTTCTATTCGTTTATTATTTATCACGAATTTGGTTAGATTTCAAGTTTTTGTGTTAATGTTTGTTTCTTAACCCATTGTTTTAAATACATAGTGCAAATGTGAATTTTGACGTCTCAGCACTACATAAGTCTAGAAACTTAAAGATATACAATATTTGAAAACAATCCACCCGTACGAAGAATAATCTGAAAAGGCTTTTTTGGATTTTCCTGACGCTCCAGCAGCTTTTCAGGAGCAGTGGCTGGTCGCAGTGGTCGCGGGACTACTAATACCGTGTTTAGGAAGTATTCCAATTAACAATACGCGCGAAAACTTAAGTAAGATGTTCCTATTTATCAAATACCTATATAGGTATTAACTAAACATAAACAGCTAATAAAATGAGTCAACGAAGATTAACAGCAATGGGTGTCTCATAAAACACTTGTCATTATTCCAACATAAACACCGGAATGATTCGCTCGCGTCTGTGTGTACTTAGTTTTGTACTGCAGATAGTAATAAAGCTTAAGGTGTGTAAACAGAGTAGTAGCTCTATTTAGCTACCTAGTAGCTATCTGTACAGCCAAGCTATATCCATTACTAATTCCATACTAATATTAATAAACATGAAAGTGTGTTCGTTTGTTTGTTTGTCCATCTTTCACGTCAAAACGGAGTAACGGATCGACGTGATTTTACAAGCTTTTTTATTTTTAACTTGCAGTGTATGTATGTATGTATGCATGTGTGTCCGTTCGGGTCAAATCTTGCAAGCTTAATTTGACCCACTTCCTAGTGCCCGATTGAGCTGAAATTTTGTAAGTATGCAAGTTTGGTTTAGATGACAATACAATATTAAAGTACAGTCAGCAAAAAAGCTTGTCATAAAAATGAAATTTTTACTAAAACTTATTTAGTGTTAGCATAGTTTGGGACCCGGAGAGTGACTTAGGCTACTTTTATCCCGGAAAAAACAACATTCCCGCGGGATATATTCATGTAGTCCACGTTAATATACCTACCTACGAGTAAACAATTTCAACCCAATAAAATCAATAGTCATTTTACGATTAAGTAACTATAGGTACCAATGCTTCAAACTTTTATCCACAAGTGTAAATCATTACGTTTCACGGTTTAAATAATTCCAAATATAAAAAGTATTAATTCATCTTAATAGCTTTCCGCTCGCAGCTTCGCCCGCGTGGACTTCACGACGTTATCCCGTGGGAATGTGATGTTTTCCAGGATAAAAAAGTAGCTTATGTCACTCTCCAGCTCCCAAACTATCTCCATACCTAAAATCACGTCGATACGTTGCTCTGTTTTGACGTGAACGACGGACAAACAATCAAACAAACACTTTCAAATTTTAAGGCGATACTCGAAAGAATTATGATGAAGCGATATAGCAATGAGAAAACGACGCGCGCGGGAGTGAGACCGATTTTCCAGATTAGGCAAAAAAAACAAAATCACTTCCTATTAAAAAACTATAGTGATAATTTGAAAATGATTCTACACGATCCTAAATATTATTAGTTTTCACTAATTACACCAATTTCCAAAAGTATATGTAACCCCATTTAAGAATAATCTTTAATTTTCGTATTTTTAGAAAAGAACGGCCTCGACACTTTTTCTTTTCGAAAAGAAAAAGTGTCGAGGCAAAATCATAAAATCGTGTCTCTGAAACTATACGAATACTTCATAAAGGTATGAAGAAATATATATCTTATTACCAGATTTGAAACAACTCTAACCATTCTATAGTTTTATATCAAAAAGTCCATACTTTTCCGAGTAGCGCCTTAAATATTAGTAAGTAGGTATTGATTTATTTTAAAAAGTGACGAAAACTAGCGTCCGTAAAGAATATAATCAAGCAACTTAACCTTAAACTCGAACTTTAATGCTTAGTTCAATATTGAAATAAATTAAATGATAATAATTGCAAATATTAATCGGAGGGTTCAAAGATGAGTTGTAACCTTGCACTTATTTCCTGTCTAGGTACTATCGTATTCCTACATTTGTTTTATACCTACATTCTTAATGAATAACATACGTAAATCACATACATATACGTCGAATATCATATAATACGAGACTGAACAATATTCGTAAACATAGCTGATAGCTTATCTCTTGAACTCGCTTTACAAATCACTATAGTATTATATCTACTAATAAAATTATAATCCCTTAATAATTTCTGCAAACTTCATTGTATCTGTTTTGCTTCTGTTTTATTAATGACGAACCCTTTTAAAACCAAAACTTCTAGTTTTATGAATGCAGATAAAAGTAGAATGACCAAAATGTAGACCAAGTGTACCTAACGTTACTTGATACGGGTGTGTAATTTAAGATATAACAACATTTCGTATAATACTCACAAAATATAACAACACATTTCATAAAATCATTTCATATAACTGAAAAATGGAAAATGAAGTATTTAGAAAAAATCGACTCGTCTCACAATCAGCTCCGATGATTGTGAGACGAGTCGATTTTTTCTAAATACTTCATTTTCCATTTTTCAGTAATAAAAATTGCATTGTGAATGCAAAAAACTAAAAAATTAAAATAACTATTTCATATAACGTTCATTTTGTATAATCAACGAATGATATAAATTCAACATTTGACATAAAAACGTCTCATATAATAAACATTAACACTTACATTGTATAATAATTAAAACACATAATGGTTATATAACATAAAATCATTTCATATAACGTTAATTTAGTATAATCAACGAATAACTATTTCTGGCGCTTCGCCGGCCGCTGCCGCGGCACGCTCGCTTCGCTCGCTCGGCTCGCGCTTTGTTTTGTTCACAGTTCTAACCTAACCTATTATCAATTGTTTCGTCACCGTTGTGGCTTTTTATGGAGGGGGGCTTCGCCCCCCGAGCCCCCCTTTCGAAGGCACTGTACCCTCCGGGCCCCTGCTCCTTTGCCTACCCTATACATTTAATTGACTAATTGATGATTATATAAAACAAAACTATATCAAATAAAATTATTACATATGATGATTATAGAAACAAAATGATATCAAATGACCGTTATAGCAAATGTGTTTTATATAAAATATTTTTATATAAAATGAGTGTTATGTTAAATGATATTAAGTATATAAAATGATGATTAAGTATATGAAATAAACATTATGTTAAATGAAATTAGTTAAAATGTTGTTATGACAAACGTTTATTATGTCATATGAACGTTATTGAAATGAAATTATATCATTCATTCATTACGCACCCACTTGATACTGGTCTGCCCCCTGATTCAAGAACCGTCGAAAACAGATTCGGATTCGAATTCTGTGCTTTGTATTTGTCTATTCTATTGTGAGTGACAGAGACAGTGCATACTTTCCACTGTCGGGAGCGTTTCCGAAGGTTTGTGAATCAGGGGGCTGATCTAAACACTAGAAGCCCGCCAGTCAAAAATATACTGTCAGTAAAAAGTTATAAATCATGTTTTCTAACACTTTTGTGCGAAAAATTCGTCAATAATCATTTAACCAAATCACTGTAATTTGACTAGGTAGGCGCAATTGTGTGCATGCGTGTTATTAGAGATGTTTAGTGCATAATTTTAACCTTTACAAATCAGCATTAACAATAAAAATCAAGTGTTATCTTTTTCATTTCTTATTTATCAAAACAAGCGTGTTTTCGATCATAACTATGTTCAGATCCACAATTTATACATCTGACACCAATAAGTAGCTGGATCTGCAAGTTACACAATAAAAACGTGTTCATATGACGTCTGTGATAACGGCAATGACGTCGCAACGCAAACGTTTCGGTGTTACATTACAATAGGCACTACACATGACAAGCCAAATATTTCTCAATGTATTGTTGAAGCAATAGCAAACACTAGCTGCCAGAATGTCATCGGATCCATCACACAAAAAAGAGGTTATTATGTTAGAAGTAATAAGTGGACACACACACACCGCGCGTGCAACCATTTTGCAAAAAAACACAGAAGTCTATTACTTAAACCTTGATTGTGAGACGGGTCGATTTTTTCTAAATATTTCATTTTCCATTTTTCAGTAATAAAAATTGCATTGTGAATCCAAAAACTTAAAATTAAAATAACTTACTTAAACCTTTTTTTACAATTTACAGATTGTCATGGTAACGACACTGTTTTTTAATGAGGCTACACTTCATTCATCCAATATGTGAAAGTGTGTTTGTTACTTTGTTTGTCCGACTTCACGTCAAAACGAAGCTACGGATCAACGTGATTTTTGGTAGCTATGGGGATAGTTTGGGAGCTGGGCAGGCTTAAATAAAGGTTACTTTTTATCCCGGAAAAATATCACATTCCTGTGGGGTAACGCGGTCGGAAGGCTAGTTTCACACTAAATGCGTAACGCCTTTTATGTGCCAAATATTTCTCAATTCTATTGTTTAGGCAATAGACAAACACCGATTGCCAGAATGTCATCGGATCTAGCGTCAATCTGTCATAGTATCCGAAACGAAATACTTAGTGGCACTACGCCGCCGAAGTGAACGGACGACAGAACAACAAACAACACAATGGGCTATGTCCAGGGCTGCCACATGACATCGTCGCTAATGCCCTTACTGTAAAGACTGAAAACGTAGTTCAAATTTTGAATGCTCGTACGGTGTTATTTTAGACTATACTAGCTTATCGCCCGCGGCTTCGCCCGCGTGGACTTCACGACATTATCCCGCGGGAATGTGATATTTTTCCGGGATAAAAAGTAGCCTATGTTCCTCTCCAGACTACAAAGTATCTGTGTTCCCAAATTTCAGCCAAATCCGTTCAGCCGTTTTGGCGTGATTGAGTAAACATACAAACATCTAAACATCCAAACATCTAAACTTTCACATTTACAATATTAGTAGGATAGGTACATACTTTTCTTAATCGTCGGCCAACTAACTAACCATAAAAAAGGGGTCATTTGAACACTCCTGTTGCGGCTGTTTAAGCCGTAAAATAAATCAGCATTATACAAGCTTGATTGCACTTTTCACTTGAGTTGTACTTATGGGATATTTTTACATTACATATACATTTATTTTTCATTAAAATCTTTACTTACACACTATTGTAATCAAGGGATTTTGTATAATCAATCGAATATTTATTTAAAAGTTAAGTATACATTATTTTGAAACCACTTTTCATATTGAAAATATGAAGTACTTACTTACTTACTTATTAGAAAAAACCGACCCGTCTCACAACTAGCTCCGATGGGATTAAAAAATCTCATTTTCAATAATAAAATTTGCATTGTGAATGTAAAAAAGTAAATGTGTTTAAATTAAATAACACTTAAGTATTGATTTTCGGAGATTGCTTCATCGCATTTGACAATATGCCAAAGAGGTTGACCAAACAACATCTCGCGTTGCTCAACTTCTCATGTTTGCTAATAGAAATAGTTACAAATTGATGGATATTTTTTTAACTCTCAGTTCAGTTTACAAACTATATTAATGGTAATAAATTTCTTAAACGAATCGTAATTTGTTATGTGTTTGTACTGAGTCTAGACGGAAAATGAAACTATATTGAAATAGACACTGATATTTAGTAATAATTTTTAAGTATTTGAGAATAATTACATATTAGAAACAGTATTGGGCTGAACGGATTTGAAGTCAAGTTGATCGACACGCTAAGAAGAAGAAGAAGATACAATTAAGTATTGATACTGAAAATGATTTTACTACGCAGCATTCTTGATATAATAAATTCTTCCTTCGGTAGTTTCTGACATGTGACATACTACCTAATCACTTAATTTACTGATAACATTTCCTAACGTACGTATGCTGTTTTAAAATATAAATTATAAATACCTAACGCATGAATTAACACACTTTAGTTTTTAAAGCCATGCCAACATTTTGCTTAAGAACAGCTAATCTATGGAGTAGTTTTGTACGCAAATTCTGGAGATTAACAAGGTCTCTCAACTCAATATTGTGGAAACTACTCAACTAATATTATGACAGAATTTACGTCACTCAAGAGACGTAGGTAACATGAAAGATATATTTTTTTCAGTTTAAACTGTTATTTGTTACAAATAGATTTCCATAGTTCCAGAAGTGGGACAAGATAATTTTTCAGACCTTAAAAAATCTGTAGTTTGCTCAATTCATCTTGAAAAATTCGAAATCACAGGAAACTCACAAATACGTCCATTGAGCAATACAGCAGGGGGCCAAGCCTACAAACGATAAGTCATAATCGTGTTTAATTGTAGTTCAATTGTATTGTAAATATGAATAAATATGACCATGTGTCTCATTTCCGTTCTAAACTTAATTGGCTCCCTATTCGCTGGCGCAGGGACTTACATACTCTTACGCTCCTCTACTCCATCCTTTTCCTACCAACCACTCCACCATACCTCAAAACCTGTTTCTCTTTTCATTCCTCTTCTTCGCAGTGCACTTTGCGATCTGCAACTAACCTCTCTCTTGAAGTTCCACGGCACTCGACCGACTTCTTTTCCTATTCCTTTTCGGTTCACGCTGTTCGTTTGTGGAACTCTCTACCAGAGGATATCAGGAAGGCTCAAACTTTAAGGTCATTTAGAGATAAAGTTCGAAATTATTTCTTTTCCAATACTGCTGATTAATTATTTATACTTACTTATCTTATATTTCTATTACTGCCTTATTATTTATATACTTTTAAATTATGTATATATTATTTTATGAATACATAAATATCTTAAATGCGCTCCCACTCCCCTCTGTCCTTATATAAGAAATTATTTATTCTTTCATCCAAGATTGCCTGGAAGAAATTGCTGTTTAGCAATAAGGCCGCCTTTTGTATACTCTTCTGTTTTGTGATTGTTTCTTTCTGTATTTCTTTTGTGTGCAAATAAAGCATTGATTGATTGATTGATTGATTGATGGTATTGCTTTTTTTACACACTACTTACAAGAAATGTGTATTTTTTTCACAATACTACTAATGGTTACCTACGCCACACACTACATTCACATCACATCATACTGTCATAATTCTTGTAACTAGTGTGTAAAAAAGCACTACAATTGAACTACAATTGAAACACGATTGATTATGACTTAACGTTAGCAGACTTGGCCCCCAGTTCCCAAAATTCAAATATACTATCTGAAAAACGACTGCACATCTGTTTCAAAAACGAGCCCGTAATATCGAATTTAAAGAGTCGTCCCACCTCTCAAGCGATGTGATTAAAGTAGTGCCAGTGAGTTCTGATATGGTATCTTTATCAAGTTCCCCAACCGTATTGGAAATTCTTTACCTAACTTTTTAAATTGCAACGTGTTTCTCGAATGTAGTTAAATTTTAAACACCCTTAACATAAATAAACACAAATTAGTAAATAGCTATCCAATAAATTCTACATATCTTAGGTATTATAGATGACCACCACCAGACGCAACTTGAAATTGTTAAAGTAATGTTTTATTTATTTTTTCAGTCAAATGCATCCTTAGGCCAAAAAATAAAAAAAAACCCTAATAATTTATTTTAATAATATTCCTTCAAACAAACTAAAAATATAGGTAAATACAAAGTGCGACTCCATAATACTCTGTTCTGAGCTGTAAAGACAAAGTGTCAAAAATTCTTAATGAAAAGTACCTAATTCAAACTTTGAAGAGAAGATGAAAATATTTTATCGCTTCCTGTCATCTATGACGTAAGATCGTAAAGTTCGTAACCTTTTTTCTTCGTTTAAAAAAAGTCAGTCGGTGCCATAGAAAGTTTTGATTTAATTCGTGAACCTTCATCTAGTTCGAAGGTAGTAGCTAAGCTATAGAAGAAACTGTCGTCAACCCTAGAGTCAGTGGGCAGTGGTCACGTGACCCCTGGCTCACGTGCTCAGCTGCTTCCCCGCAATCAGGCTCTCATTACCTCGTACTAATTAGTACGTACCACCAGCTGATTACCGTACATAAGGATGCCGTGAGAATCATGTATCAACATCA